>JASPKZ010008374.1:1495000-2095000 GCA_030220185.1 Diploptera punctata
ACATTTAAGTTATTAGGCCTACTACTGGTTCGTTTTCTTCTGTTTCATTAGGCCTACTAATACTAAATACATCGAACCAATTGATGTAGCCTATAGAATGTGAATTACAGGATTAATGTAGAAAGTAAAAGTAGTAGCTTTAAACTTAGGCTTTGTGCCTTTTTAATTAATATATTTTTCATTTAAAATCTTCTGCTTTTATTAGTAGCATTTAAAGGAGTTCGATGCTTCTTTGTGCAACTGCCATTCCATAAATGTAATTATGCGTGTTCTAGAATATATAATTATCATAAAGCATATCTTGTTTACAAATATGCAATATTATCTCTAATTCAGTAACGGGTCGTAGCAATAACCCTTTGCTATAACCCATAGCAAAACATTTTTTTTAAGTTATATGTGGCGTCACTAATACTTTAATTTAAATTCAATGCGCGATAAACATGACCTGGGTTTTAATGACATCTTTTTTTATAGTATTATAAACGCTTTGAAAGTGCAAGTGCAAACTATGTGGGTAAAAAATGTTATCGATATAATTAATGTGGTGCAAAAAAGAAATTGACTCACTTACAGACTTACGTAAAATTTAGAGTCAACAAAAACATGCACATTGTGCGATATCTTACTTCTTATTATTATAGATATTTTAAATTCTCTTAATACTTAAACTGTAGAAATAATAATTTCTCCTGCTAGTTATTAAAATAATTCGGACCGCAAAGAAAACAAAATCGCTTAAAACTTAAGTTATTATTGTGCATTTATATGTAATTTTTTTAAGTATTCTCTACTCGATTGTTTTTCAATCGTTTTAAAAACAATATGAAATATATTAAATTAATGTATCTTATCGATACTAGTAAAATTCATGGTGATTTTCCGTTGAGGTATTAGTTCACAGTAATATAATGTACGGTTAAAAACTATAATATAGTTACCTTGTAGGTCCGTCTCCTCAACTTAAGTTCTTTTAAAACTCTGTAGGCCTTTCGGGTCTAGTCCCATCATCAGCAGAATGCATTAGGTCCGTTCTTGTTGACCCTTGTTGAAGCACTGACTTGGTTGTGAGAATTTTGTACAGAGGATTGTGTGGATTAGGTGTGTATTCATTGAGAATCAGGTTGTTGTTGATTTCTCTTAGGATTGCGATTTCCTCCAGTATATTTATTCTCGTTGGAATGTTTTCTCTATGTACTATTGTGAGGGTGTTATCGATGTTATGCATATGGTGTTCAGCTTGAATTACATGTTTTGCGTAACTTGATTTTCCTCCATTGTAAATGAAATCTTCAACCTTAGATTCAAGGAACATTTCAGAGATTTCATTTACAATGGAGGAAAATCAAGTTACGCAAAACATGTAATTCAAGCTGGACACCATATGCATAACATCGATAACACCCTCACAATAGTACATAGAGAAAACATTCCAACGAGAATAAATATACTGGAGGAAATCGCAATCCTAAGAGAAATCAACAACAACCTGATTCTCATGAACACACTCCTAATCCACACAATCCTCTGTACAAAATTCTCACAACCAAGTCAGTGCTTCAACAAGAGTTAACAAGAACGGACCTAATGCTTTCTGCTGATGATGGGACTAGTCCCGAAAGGCCTACAGAGTTTTAAAAGAACTTAAGTTTAGGAGACGGACCTACAAAGTAACTATATTATAGTTTTTAACCTACATTATATTACAATGTATCTTAGTTTACATTGCCTATTTAAGAGTTAAGGATCTAATTAGCCTATCTTCAGATATAAATGATCTCCATAGTTTAGAAATATATAATTTTAGTTACTTTTGATCGTTATAAAATCAGGGCTAAAAGTTAAAATTGAAAACACAGTATAATGAGAAGTAAGACCTACTCTCTTTTGTCTTGGATCCACACACAAACAATTGAATAATAGATGCCATATGTGTTATAATCCTAACTAAACACTTGCAAATCCTATCCTACATAGGCCTATTATAATAAAAATTAGCCTTTTAATTAAATTTTCAGGTTTATTATTATTATTATATATTTAAAACCATTTTTCCAAGTTTTAAGTCAATATTTCAGACATTGCCAACCTATACCTGTATTTTATGTAACTTCTATTGTAGTTTTGATTAGGCCTAGGCCTAAATTAAATACATTTTCATGGCATTTTAGGGCTATAGACGGGAAAGGAAGTTAATAAACTGATATCGGATTAACTTCATAAACTTTCAATGTTAGGCATAGCAAAAACTGTTGCCTAAAAACCTCCTGAAAAGCCTAATAGTCTATTATTCAAGTATATCGTTCACCAATTGTTAGATAGGCTAAGCTTACAGGCCTGCACTTCGCATAGAGATAATTTGAGTGCTTGGTAAATATGCATAGACACACACATATTAGGCCTAATTAATAAGTCGGTTAGTAAATTTAGTTTGTTTCAAAATAAACTAAAAACTAAAATAGTCACACCAAACTCTAATCTTAAATTGGAGAAACACTAATTTATTTAAAAGTATCGGACCGCACAGAAAACAAAAATATGCATAACTCTAATTTATTATATTATATTGCGTAATTCGATGTAAATGTAGGTAATTTTTACTCGTTCGTTTTTTGTATTATTTTATTTTAAAAATTGTATTCAATGCCCCAGGTTTGTAATTTCGACATTTTCTGGTGTTCTATGCTCGCATTGGCGTAATTGTAACCCACTTCTGAGTGGAGTGCCTGGAAGACGGGGTTACGCTGCCCCGATGATAAGTTATGTTGGGTGATGATTATGATGATAGTGGTGCGCCAGGACTAAACATAATCTAAGGTGAATATGAATGACGATGATTACGATGGACACATGATGTTCGGGGACCGTTTGGGCTTTAAAGCTTCCTGACATTTGTCTTAGGCCTATAGGTGAGGAAAATCCCCGAAAAAAATTCACCCAGGAAACTTCTCCCGACCGAGGATCGAACCTGGGCCCGCTGCGTGACAAGGCAGCACGCTACCTCGCGACACAGCTGTGGTCTTATTTATTGAAAATATTAAATTAGCCAAATTTAACTAATTCCTTCTGGACGGTCTTTAAACCGTGGTCCCGAGCCTGAAGATTTTCAGGTTAAAAAGATCCTTAAGCCTGAATAAAAAGCCGTCTGAGCAAAATATACCGACCGTAACGTCCTAATAATACCTTAGTTGCCTGCCAGATGTCTCATTGAGTCGTTATGTTGACAGCATGCCATTCATGACATCTATGGGCAAATAAGATAACTAAATTAATTGGTCTAGTAACTCCTAACAAAGGAGAGGCTATGGCTCAATATTGGGCAAAGCTATTATATATATATATATATGTATATTATAGGATTATGTTGGCTATATAAAGGTTAAAATTGTTTTCTTGCGTAATGCTGGCAGTCTTACATCAAGTTTATGTTGTCAGTCAGACCAATAGGCCTAAAACTTTTTCTGTTTTGAATTCGTGTCTGATATTTTCTCCTTAACTTTAATTTTAAATGGGTCAAAATCCGTTTACTAACACGAGAAATTTAAAAGCTATAGAAACCATAGTAGGTCAAAGCGTAACAAAAGAAACAGCCGAGGCGACCGCTCATCGCCACTGTATTGCCAGAAAAACTATCCATTTTAGTGTCTAACAATTTATGGTCGTGTGTCCAGTGTCGGCTAGTACATTTTCTACAAGTTATAGGCCTATATTTGCATTATGACTAACCTCATGATTTTGTGGTCAGAGTTTGTAAATTCAGTTGGTGAGATCACGGGTTCGATTCCCGGTCAGACCACAGGAATTTTTCCTTACAGGGAACCGTTCCTATGTTCGTCCATTGTCTGGAATTTAGGTTAAATTTAAAGACTCATCTTAGCATCGGAGTGAAGTAACTTTAGCTAGCAAGTTCCGCAACGTCAGAAGTGAGTTAGGCCCTACTTGTACAATTCTGCCAATGCCAGGAGAGAATGACAAAAATGTCAAACTTGATGGGATTGGACCCAAAAATTATTATTATTATTATTATTATTATTATGTAGGCCTAGGCAAAAATGACAGCTTCAAAGGCTAATGGTCAGTGTATCTGATTACAATTCATGAGGACCTGGGTTCAATTCCCGGTGAGACCAGCTATTTTTCCTTAAAGGGAATATTTCCTATGGTTGTCCATGATCTGGAATTTAGGTTAAGGACTCTCCTGGCGCTACATTGTCATCTATCATCTATCGTATCATCGGAGTAACTTAATTCCACTTTTCAAGAAATGGATTACGATTCCGCCAATGCCAGGGAAGAAAGCCAGAAATGCCATAAAAGACAAGCTGGTGGCATTGGACAAAATGTAGGCAAAATTTGTATATAGTTAAACAAGATTATCGAAACAAATAGGGGCAGAGGCCTATTAACTCATTATTTACTGCCACAGAGTAACAGAAATCTAAAATAACAGCCTTAGCTTCAGGAGAAATTGAATAACAGTTTTTCGTTTTAACCGTTATTAAATTGCCAAAACACTATTTTTTGTATCAGTTATTTAAATGTGGCGGACCGCAATGAGAACGAAATCATGGATAACTGTTAATAATTCAACATATATTAAGTAGTTTCTTCTCGTTTGTTTTCTTCTGTTTTGTAAAAAATATTAAATAAATTAGACCAATTCATGTATCTTACTGGATACTTTGCAAATTTAAGGGTTAACTAAATTTAAAATTATCCGTACATAGGAAAATGTGCTTGCAATTATTTAAATTTAAATTTTTACTGAAAGGAGAGAAAAGTCTCAGAAATTAATGAGAGTAATAAATTATATTTCGCAAGTTTGAGGTTAATTGTAATGACCAGCAAGAGAAGAAGCAGTAAATAATGCGAATACATTTGCAACACAGTTTTTCATTGAGTAGGGAACTGCCGGTGGAGAGGGAAAGAGACGGAGTATGTATGTGTGTGTACTATGTATGTTTGTCCCTGCGCTCACCAGATCGCGTGCGCGGCAGTTCACTTGCTTCGCGAGGGACTTGGATTCAGAGGACTGCCTATGGTTGACTCTCGCTCGAACAGACAGGCAGCCTGAAAGTGTGAGTGAGACGTATCTTGCCTACCAGTGCGGCGTGTTCCCAGCACCGCGCCACTACCTGCTACCACTGTACAGAAACACGAGTAAAAAAAGGGAGGGTACAAATTTGTGGATTTACTTGCTACCCTCCCTACAACACCTGCACAAAAAAGTGACACGTACTGTGAATATTTTCTTCGGTTTTGTTTTTAACAAAAGAAAATTTTTATGTGCGTTATAAAGTGGAACGTGGAATAGGTTTAGATTTTCATTGAAGTGGTTAGTATTATAAAAAAAAATACTCTGCAATAAACGTGATTTTTTTTATTATTGACATTTTAATAAATTGTCGGTGCTATTGACCGCTAGAACTGGGTACAGTGATTAGGATTGGGGGACGTGGTTGTGTTTGTGATTATTTATTAGTGTTGAACCAGGGGTGTTTGCCTTGCATCCAACTTAGTGCATATTGAGATTGCGGGGAGGGTGCTGTAGCGATGTGAAGTCTGGAACGGCAGAATCTCGTCTGTCTGTCTTGCTCCTGTCGGCCAGCATCCCGTGCCACCCCCTCCATCTCCCCCACCCCCTCTTTCTTGGTGGGATCTCTACACTGCTGCCAACATTTCGAGTTCCGAGGTACCAACATGAAATGTTTCCTACCTCTGGTCCACCTACCGGATTGATCCTCTTGTTGTGATTTGGTGCATTGAGTGACCGCGTGTCTGTTTGCCCGTCTCCTCCTCGCCGTCCTCCACCATCATCATCACCGACTGTACGACCGTTCTGGACGTGGCCGCCGCCGCGACCGCCACGCTGTACGACGTCCACAATGGCGGGGCAGCCTCCGGAGCGGGGAATTCCTCCGGGGTGACCTGGTGGGCCATGATGAACGGGGGTATTTACGAAGAAAGTCCGCCGCCTGTACCTCCGCCACAACCAGCACCCACGCCGATCAGCAGTTCTGGAGGAGTGACATCTCCCGGGTCAGTGACTGCCACCTCTGCACCCTCCCAAACACCTGCCACCACCTCTTCGGGAGGTTCCTCCACATCCCCGTCCGCTTCCTCGGTTGCCAGCAACAATAACACGGGGCCCTTGCACATACCTGCCAAACGGCTGACGTACGGGGACTGTCCCAGTGTGGAACCCGGTGGAGGCGTCATCAGGCACTCTCACCACGGGTCGCAGCCCTGGAACTACAGTCCCGCGGAGAACCACTTCGAGCCTCATCACCAGTACAGCAACACCCCCACCTACTACAACCTGGCTGCAGAACCCACGGCCGGCAGAGACGCTCGCAAATCCTCAGCACTAAGCTTCTGGTCGCCGGCAGCCACGGCTGCTGGGGGTAGTACCGGGGGTGGTGGTACAACCACGACGACGGGGGCAGCCGTGGAATATAAGTACAGTACCACCGGGTCGGTCTCGTCCGCAGGAGGACCCAGTTCGGACCCCGCCGTCTCCAGTTCGTGCCACCAGTCGTTCTCGGCGGCGGCGCAGAGCTGGTGCAATTACTCGCCCTACTCGACGTCAGTGGCGGCCTCCAGGCACCACCACGTGGTAGACACGCATCACCACCCGCACCACAGTCAGCCCGTGCCTTACCTCACCCCAGCAGATGCGGACCGGGGGAGAGTGGCAGCTGCAGCTGCTATGGTCGCGGCTGAATCTGGCTTCCCTCACGACGGCTATGGGCTCAGGAACTACGCCCCGGAGCCCGTACCTTCAACACCTTACCCACCACCAGGTAAGCCGGGACTTGCTACTTCTTGGGCACAGTGGGCGTGTTGTTTTGCTCTCGACTGTACTTGGCAACCAACAGCCCACTTTGCCCAGCCCTACTCTATATATATTTCAAATAACCTCTTAAGTCCAGAGTGAGAAAATAAACCGAGATTTCCTCGGGACTCAGGAGGCTATTCACAAGGTAGAGAGAGTAAGCCAATGTTAATGTTTATTAACTTGTTTGTTTCATTGTAAGAATGCAACTTCACAATCTCCCAACTCACACGTCTAAAAATCAATGTAGGAGTGTGTTTCAGGTAGTAGGATGTACCAAGTCTGATATATGGAGTTGTAGCTTTGCCATTTCTTGCCCAATTAAAAGGTCTCAAAGTACTAGGCCTATAAATGTGTATATTATGTAAGCAAGAGTGATCATTTCTTAATTTTCACATTTACTAACATTTGCTTTAATTCCATATTTAAAAATTTCTTCTGAATGTGAGCTAATTTTAATCATTTAGTTGTTACGTAAAGGTGGTTGGTTATTTAAGAACAGTCTCTCAAGAAAATGACTCTAAAATGAGCTGTGGATCAGACACTTTTCAGACGGATGTAGAGGAGATAAGTAGAATGCAGTTAAGTAAGGTTAGAGTTCACTTGTTAATGTCTCTCTTTGTTACTTGTTGACATTTCTAAGTCTGATGATTGTTTTGCTCTAACATTTCACATTATTAGTTAACACTAGTCTATTATAAATTTTAGAAGTATTTTGATTAATGAAGATTAAATCGTCTTCATATAATTGATTAATCATGACATTTAATTTAATTTCAAACGTAAGATTTGTTTTACTCCAAATTTTTTTAATTAATTAATTTATAATAAGATAGACACTTAAAAAACCCAATCTAATTCTAGATAGTGTTAAAAAAAACCTTAAATAACAAATTGATATAAACTTCACAATCTAGAGTAATTATTTTTATATCTCTAATACCACAAATTAGAATTTTAGTTATTTTAATATATTCTATGAACGTGGACTTATTTTTTTAGAGTATTGTTACTGTGCTAAGTTTCTAATGAAAACCAACTTAATACGATTAATAGGCCTATAGCCTATTGTCATATTAATACATTATTTAGTTTTAAAATTCCTGGAGATTTCATTTAGGCCTATTATTTGCATTTACATATAAAATCATAGTTATAGGCCTATTGATTTTTTTGAAGCACTATTAATATTCCAATTTACTTTTGATTCAAATCAATTATGTAACCATAATGATAGTTTAGTTTTTTTTTAATTTGAGGAGATTTTAATTATTTATTTACACATAAGGGCATATTTCAAATCACATAGACATTTTTCAGCATTATTATGTATCCTTCCATTACTAACCAATGTAGATGATTATCATATTAATTTGTTTATTTATTTAATTTATTTAAGTTATTGGATAATTTCATTTATTATCGTAATGTATTTCAAATGTATTATTTTTTTTTTTGGAATGTTACTCAATATAGGCCTACACGTCCTAATACAAACCAACTTATATGATTAATAGGGCCTACTTTCTCACAACAATTTATTTATTGTATTTTTTTTTAATTCCTGGAGTGTTTGATTTATTAAGTAAACAATTGAATTGGTGTTTATTTGATGAAAATCCATAACCTATTTAATTAAATAGAAATAAAACAGTTTTATGTGATTTTCATATTTATTAAAATATAATTTAGTTACAGCTGTTTCGGTAGCTACTTTGTACCTTCTTCAATATGAAAATCACATAAAACTGTAAGTTGTTATATTTCTATAATTAAATATTTGATTTATTGTTTGCATATGTTTAAAAAAATACACTATAGGCCTAATGTTATTAATACAGGCCTGTTCACTTAATAATACAAAGCAACCTAGATAATTAGCTAATTCATTTTCAAATTTATTTTTTTATCTTATTTTTAATTCCTGGAGAATTTAATATATTATTTTGATATAGGGACATATTTCAATATGTATTGATATTTGGAATTTTGTTAACATATTGACTTCCTAATAGCCTAGAACCAACTGACATGACTAATATAGCCTATTGCCACGTTAATAGTTTATTTATTTTTAGAATTTCTAGAGTATTTAATGTATTATTTGTATATGAGGAGTTCAGAGCAAAAGTGAACCAAGTCCAAAAATTGAAAATCCTAGTTTTATGTGAATTTGGGTTCAAAACGTCAATAATTCTTCAGAGCAATAGTGAACCTAGTGTTGCATTTTTTTTACTGTGAAATTGTTTAATTCTTAATTTGCAAGTGGATCCTAAATGTATTAATTTAACTTTATAGCTATCGGTTTTTCTCAAAAGAGTAAATTATGGACTTGACCCACTTTTGATCTGAACTCCTCATATAGCCTATTAAAAAAATTAATGTTTTTAAGAATGTTGTTAAAATATTCACTTCCTAACAAAAACTTAAATAATTAATACATTGTCAACATATTAATTTTTTTTTTAAATTGTCGCAGGAATCCATTTAACTATTATATCACAGTATTTCAAATCATTATAATTGTAATAATCAATTGAGTTGGTATTTACTTGATGAAAATCCATATTTATTAATTAAATAAAAATAAAACTACGTTTTATTTTTATGTAATTAATCATTATAATTGTTGTTATTCTACAAAGCCAAGGTTAAATTATTTTCCCTTTATTAATTAAATAAAAATAAAACGTAGTTTTATTTGATTTTCATATTTATTATATAATTCAGTGACAGCTGTTTCGGTACACTGTACCTTCTTCACACATGTTAACAAATTATGAATTGTGTTCCAACTGATCTAAGCAACAATACAACAATATTTATTTAAATTTTTAAATTTAACAATTTTTAAATTTAAAAATTTAAATAAATATTGTTGTATTGTTGCTTAGATCAGTTGGAGCACAATTCATAATTTGTTAACATGTCTGAAGAAGGTACAGTGTACCGAAACAGCTGTCACTGAATTATAAAATAAATATGAAAGTCAAATAAAACTACGTTTTATTTTTATTTAATTAATAAATATGGATTTTCATCAAGTAAACACCAACTCAATTGATTATTTTCCCTTTTATAATAGGAATGTTGAGTAGCAATGGAAGACAATACAGTGGCAATGGAAGACATAAGGCCTATTTTTTGTTAATAACAGTAGTTCAACCTCTTTATATCTTTTACTATCAACTTCTTAATGGAACGTCTGTGGAAGTGTTAATGTTAGACTGGTATAAGTGACATGATCTTCGCTTTCCTAAAATAAACATAACTTTTCTTCCTTTCTTTATTACAGTTTAACCTTGCACCTTACAGGTACTTTTAAATTAATATAAATCAAACATTTGTAATATATATGAAATCAAAAATGTTGTAGTGTTATCATTTAGGGTTACCAGCTGGATACAAAATTAGACTTGAATTGAATTGCATTGTGATGCATACAATTTTATTGCACCATAATACCCTAAGTAAAGTAATCCCACTATAGGCCTCAGGAGACCCTTGGGATAGTAGAAGGTTAAAGCTCCCACTTTTTCTGGACAATCAGCACTTGATGTCAGCCGGGTTGTCAGCCGTGCGTGACGGCAGCCTTTACCCCAGAACAAGCGCCTGGTACTCATTTCCATTAGAGGCTGAGTCGATATCAGGGCCTAGTGCCGCTAGAAGGTTTAGGTCAGTTTAAAAATCCTGACCCCACCGGGACTTGAACCCTCTACCTTCCAACTTGTAGCGCAGTGCCTTAACCACTACGCTACGGCGTGCCCCCATTCAGACCCTATTAATACATAAAATAAAAACTACAAAGGAAACAAATTATAGCACTCTTTAAATTCGTGAAACAAACATTTCTTGCACCAGTTATTTAAATGTTTCGGACCGCAATGAAAACAAAATCGTGTTAAAAAGTTATTGTTTTACATTACTGTGTAATTTGGGCTAACATAAATTTAAGTGATGTATATTTATTTACTTTTGTATTATTTTATAAATAACATTAAATGAATTACATCAATTTACCTTATAGGATAGATTGTCATTTAAGGATTAAACATTTTGTTAAAATCGATTTTATAAAACTAAATTAAACTTAGCCAATATTTAGATTTAGATTTATTTAGCCTGGTGGAGTTAAGGCCATGTGGCCTTATCTTCCACTCACATATAAATACAAAAAAGTACAATAATAGTAGGTCTACATACTAAACAATTAATTATCTGTCAAACTGAACAAAATGAAAATAATGTCTAATAATACAATAAAATTAAAAACAATTAAGATCAAACTAATGAAAGAATGTATACAAAAAGGAATAACAGCTCGAATCTACTATTAGGCTATAACATACAAAGAAAAGATTATATTATGATTATACAAGAAATAAAATATACAAACCAAAAAATTAAAATTATTTAGGTATTACATAGCCTATTATTAAAAGAAGTCCTACATCAAACCAGAGCTATGGCATTAGTAATTTTCTTAATTTTCCTTAATTAAAAATTCCCCACACAAACCAGTCAAATAATAATAATAATAATAATAATAAATAGGCCTATTATTTTTGTATGATATAATCATTTTAAAATGTTCTTATTGATATTCCTAAGGTAATAGCCTACCAAAACACAGAAAGACCCAAGATCTTGATTTTTATAAATTTTTATTTAATTTCGTGTGTGAAAATATCTGATGTAATTAATAGGCCTATTATTTAATCTCCAAATAATGCAAACCATATTTTACCTTCCGATGTGCTAGGGTTAGAATAAAATATAGCCTAGGCTAGTTATAATAAAATAATGTAAACCTACATTCATTTAGGCCTACAGTACCTATATTTAATTTCCAGAATTATTTATCAATAATATTATAATGTAATATATGCCCTAAATGACTCAATTAATTAATTAACAATAAAAAAAACTAACTCAAAATCTCTTAAAAATGTAATAGAGAAAGTCACACAACTTCTTACATAAAGTAATTGTCAAAGACAGCTGAATAACAGGGTGCAACATAAGTCAGTTAACCGAAAATGAAAATATATTATTTTCTATAGTTTTACAACACATATATAAAAAAGTCAACTGCCGATATTGTCCAAAGTTAGTATATTATCTCAAGCAGTATTGTTTGAGATTATTTTCTGAAGGGTCCCGTTTTCAAACCTCAGTTTCAACAATCTGATTATTTTCCTAGCAAGATTGTGCAGTTCTTAACCGTCTTATGCCACACCCTGTATATGTTGGCAATAATCTAATTAAGTAATAAATTAATGTATTTGGGATTCAAACTCAGGACATTCAAATAACAGATGGGATACAGTCTGGTTGGAATTCTTTATCTGATGTAATTGTTCGAATTAAATAAATACGTCTTAAAAATCCCAAATAAAAATCAGTATCAGGTGACGTAATACAGTAGAAAAACAAGTTGTGTTCATCTCTTTTTATCCGTGTAACACACGCACACACACGCAGGCAAAACGGAGAAAGGGAGAGAGATGTGTGAATGTTGGGGAGAAAGAGAGAGGAAAGTAATGTAAAGGCTATATTTTTTTTCCATCTCTTTCTCCCTCTTCCTTCTCTCTTTTCTTTTCGTTCCCATCTCTTTCTCTGTAGCTTGATCTGTCATTTCTCTATTTTTATACAGCTTGTATCAAACGAATTAATTTCATTTATGATGAAGGCTTTTTTATTTCTTTTTATTGGTCATTTCAAGGACATCCAGCTAGCATATGGTAACAAATAAACTTTTAAAACAAAACAATATAAATAATTGTTTTGCTACTGTAAAGTTGTTTTGAAAGTGACGTTAATCTGTCAGTTTCTTACATTAAATTGGAAAATTATGGTTAATTTATTCTAATTGTATTATTTTAAAGTTACAACTTAATAAAAATTATTGATTTTAGTCTCATCTCCGTTGTAAGTATTCAATACTTACGTACAAGCCTATAACTAGTTGACTCACTGGCACTGTCGAACCCGTAGGTTTATAGCCGGGCAGACATAAGCTCTCCATGCATCCCTATCCTGAGCAAATAATTCCCTGTATAATCTACTTCCTTCAAATCAAGGTTAGGTCCTAATATTAGTCTACCAGGTCATTCTTGCTCTATCAAATGGGCGTTTTCCCTCTGGTTTCCCTACTAGAAGCTTCCTCGCCCCACTTTATTTCCCCATTCGTGATTTATGTAGGCCTACTATGATTTTGAATATTTAAATAATTTCACTATTTCAACCAACTTGTCTATTTTCTGTTCAACAATTCACGATTTTATTAAAATAACGTTATATTGTTTCTATTCAGGTTTTTCTATAGCCTAGCTACATTGTACAAGAATTAGCCTAATTTATTTTATGTTATTATTGTGAAATTTTATATGATTTAAAACAGTCCTATAATATATTTACATGATAGATAGGCCAATATCAAATTGTCAACCGCTGTGGACTGGAGCTAGCAATGCTGCCTCATACGCAGTGGACACGGCATCGATCCCCTGTCGGCACAAAAAGCCTGGGTGGTGTTTTTTTCGGGGTTTTTCCTCGCCTGTAAGACAAATGTCAGGAAACTTTAAGGCCCAAACGGTCCCTGAATATCATCTAGTCTTCATATTTACCATTAGGCCTATCATATTCGCCATATTTATATGATTATGTGTGAATGGTGTGTTTCGTCTTAATGTTGTGGTTGTCTCGGAGGTGGCCCTGACATTGTGCTGATCACTCATTAGGGGAGGCCCTCTGTGTCTTTATGTGGCCCAAAAAGTATGTGTGTTCTCAAGAGTAACAAATCTTCTCTCGATAAATAGTGTCCCTGTAAGGACAGGGTAGTGTGGGGTAAGTTATATAAAAAATATATAAAGGTAGAAGTTAAAGTAAGGTAAAGGAAGGGGAGAGAGAATATCATATAGGGTAAGTCAAATAATAGGCCTAATAATAATAATAATAATAATAATAATAATAATAATAATAATAATAATAATACTAGTCATAATCTTCTCTTCTTCTTCTTCTACACTTCACGGGCTAGGCAAATTGTCTGTTCCGCCTCACAGTTGTTCTTTTCACTGACCTTCCTACATTCCTTGAACCTCTTGGCTTGTAGTTAAATGCTGCTTTTGGTAATCTTGTTGCATTTATTCTTTCCACATGTCTAAACCATTTTTCTCTCTATTCTTTGATTTTATCATTCAATGGATAGGGCCTATATAATAGTGATAATAATAGTATTTATTTAGGTCTAACAGTTATAGGCCTAGGCCTAACAATGTTTAAAATCATTTTTCTACGCCCAAGTAATCTGCTGTCATTCTCCTCCACATCTCTCGGCCATTCCAATCTCCAGTCCTTCTTCCTTCATGCTTCTCAAAATACTATCAATACACTTTCTTTTTTGGCTGTCTTCTTCTTGTACCAAGTGGCACCCATTCTAGTATTCTTTTTTAAGAATCAGTCTTCTGTCACTCTTTTTACATGACGATACATTTTAATTGTGTCCACCGCTATGGTCTCGAGGTAGAATGCTGCGGGCCCGGGTTCGATCCCCGGCCGGACCAGTTTTTCTGGGTGAGGTTTTTATCGGGGTTTTTCCTCGCCTGTAAGACAAATGTCAGGAAAACTATAAGGCCCAAACGGTCCCCGAAATCATATGGCTATCGCAATCATCATCATTCATATTCATCTTAGATTAAGCTTAGGATTAGGGACTCTCCTGGTGAAGCACTCACATCATCACCCGTCATATCATCGGGGCAACGTAACCCCGCCTTCCAGGAGCCCCAACCTCAGAAGTGAGTTACAAGTACGCCATGCCAGGAGAGAACACCAGGAAAGTCGAAAGACAACCTGGGCCATTTGCAAAAAAAAACACATTTTATTTTTTTTTAATGAAATCTACAATTGAAATTTGAACGTTCATTTTTTGTTTAATTTCAATCTTTCTTAGCTTATCTCTTCTAGAAATTCCAGCTGAACGTTTCAAAAACTCCATTTCTGCAGAATTTAATTGACTTACTGATTTAGATTTTAATTTCCATGTTCCTGCACCTTTGTTATTGTAGGTCTACTTCTTTTTATTGTATTAAAATAGTTTGCTTTTGTTTTAGAACTTATATTTTTATCCCATAAAACACCAGTTAATTTTAATATTGCATATAATAGCATAACAGTGAACTATATTTTCTTTATAGGAAACCAGATATAGGCCCTAATATGAACAGTTAAGTCTCATAGACAGCGAAGGGCAGGGCTATTGGCACGAATGGGGAATGAAATAAATGCGTGGAAGCATCTTGTAGGAAAATCAGAAGGATAACGTCTAGTTGGTAGACCAAGAAAGAGGTGAGAGAATAATATTATCCATGATTTGAGGGAAGTAGATTATAAGGTAGTAGTAGTAGTCCTAGCCACTCCACTGGGAAGCATAGGGCCTTGATAAAAACTCGCCAACGCACTCTGTTGTTTGCCCATGCCTTAATTTCATTCCATCTCATCCCTACCTGTTCAGCTTCTTCCCTGATGGTATTACTCCATGTTGCCCTAAGATCTTCCTCTTCGCCTTCGCAATCCTTGGGGTGCCACTCAAATGCCATTTTTCTGATGTTATCAATCTCTCTCGGGTAACACACGACCAACCCATTTCCATTCTCTAAATTTAATTTATTTGCAAATTTCATTTTGATTCATTCTTCTCCAGAGTTCTTTATTTGTCATAACCTCTGACCACCGTATAGGCCTACCCAAGATATGCTATTTCTCAGGCAACTATTTACAAAGATTTACAATTTGTTTCCAATTTGTTTTGTAGCCTTCCAAGTTTCACAGCCGCGTAATAAAATTGATCTCTCATTTAAATTAAATAATCTTACTATAAATTCATATCAAATTCCGTTGAGGTGAAGTCATATGATGAAAGTTAAAATTAAAATTGTAGCCTACCTGTTGGTAGGTGGCATCGTCCTCAACTTGTTAATAGTAGGCTATATATTGTATAAAATTAACTGCAGCGCTTTCGGAAGTTACCTTCCGCAGTTGCTGCTACAAACAGTTAGAGTATACATCAACGTACACAACAACAACAAGTAACGGAAACTCAACCTGCTGAAGATGGAAGGTAACTTCCGAAAGCGCTCCAGTTAATTTCATATAGGCCTTCATATATTAACAAAGTTGAGGACGACGGCATCTACCAACAGGTAGGCCCTACAATTTTAATTTTTAACTTTCATCATATAAATAATCTTAGTTTAAGTCTTAAGGTGATTACACGGGTGATTGGTAAAAATTACAGGTTAGGGATGTGTGGAGAGCTTATGTCCGCGCGGCCATGAATCTACGGGTTCGATAGTGCTGGTGAGCTAGTTAAATTATTTGGATTGCCCATAGGCTAGATAATTTAGTATTGGAACAGTTTGGATTAAGGGAAACGTAGTTGAAAGGACATGAGTTCGACTCTAGTATAAAATATGAGCTCTGACATATAACTAGGTTAGGCCTACACATCACGATTTATTGGTGTCAACAGAAGCGGTCTCTTTTCTTTCCCCTGAAAAAAGGCTTCCCTTAACACTGTGGTTTCAAGACTGAAGCTGTAAATTTCTGTTTTATGTCTCGATCGAGGGAACGCTTACACTTTAGAGCTATTCCCCGCCTCATCCCACTCACAACCCCCCCCCCCTTCCTCGCAATCTAGTTAAAGATTTTGTCTCAAAACGAAACACTTAGCTTCATGTGCGAGACTTAATACAACAATGAGATATTGTGAAACTCGAGAAAGTTCAATCATTCTAAAAAAAAAAAATGAAAACAATCTTCGTTTGTTCTAATTGTTCTTCAAATTTTTAAACATTGTACAAGATTACTTTACTTTTTCGTCAATTTTCGCTTGCAACTTTTTTTTTACTTCTTTTTCCCAAAATTTGTTTTATCACTTTTTCTCTCCACTCTTTTCTACTGCCATGATTTCTCCATACATAGTTAACAAGGGGATTCTATGCCACCTATATAAATTCAATAAAAAACGAAAAAAAAACACAATTTATTATTGCAGTACAGCATGTAAATAATTCTTCTTTTTCTTCTTCCTTTCATGTGATAGACCTAGTGGTCTGTTACGGCCTCAATCCAACGTTTGAAGGGTCTGCCCAAAGTTCTCTTGCCTGGTGACTGGTAATTTAAGATTTGACGTGGTATTCTTGTTCTGCTCGTTCTTCGTACGTGAGATTTCCAGTTGTTTCTGTATTTTTGTACATATTCCATGATTGATTCTGTTTGTAATTCTCTGAGAATCTCAGAATTCATGGTCTGTTCTTGAGTAACATGCAGTACGTCTCATAAATTTTATTTCTGCCGCAGTTAGCCTTTGTTCATCTACACTGAGAATTGTCCAGGCCTCACTGCCGTAACATAATATGGGTCTGGCCAGTGTTTTATAGATTCTAATTCGTGTGTGTTGCTGTACTGTGTTTGGATTGAAAATATTATTTGTAATTCCTGTTACTCTGTTAAATTTTATAATTTTTTCACTAAAATCTTTTTCTTCCTCGTATGTAACTTGGTATCCGAGATTGTTAAATGTGTTAGTTTGTTCTAATATTTTATTATTAATAACCTGCGACCTGGGTATTTTCCTAGGAAAGCCATAACTTTGGATTTTTCTGTTGAGATTTCCATGTTGTAGTTTATTGCAATTTGGTGAAAAGAGTGGACTGAACGTTGTAGGTCATCTTCTGAATTTGCTATAAAACACAATGTCATCTGCAAATAATAGGGTGTCTAAATTATATAATTTATTAAGTGGTATACTGCCATGTGGTTGTAGTCTCCATTGTTTAATAATTGAGTTCATGTAGGGCCTATATTATGAAGAGCATTGGTGAAAGACCATATCCTTGTCTAACTCCTTGATTAATTGGTAAATAATTACAAGAGAAAAATATACGATTAGACTGGGGTTTGAATCCAGGACCTTTGGCGTACAAAGTCAAATGTCCTGGGTTCAAACGCCAATCTAAGCGTATATTTTTCTCTTCAAATATAATTTGTCCTTCAGTGAGAAGTGTTAAATTTATAATAAAAACACCTGAAAGTAATATAAGCTATATGTTGATTCCCCCCCCCACAAGAAAAGTGACAAATGCCTTAAAATGAAGTAAGAAGTTAAACTCAAAATAACCTAAAATATCCATATTTGCAAGGAAAAATATGTATTATAGTCTCTCTGGTTTAACTTTACGAGAAATTTGTAGAATGAGACAACTGTACTCACCTCTCTCACTCCCGCACCGGTGTTGTCGGAGTTTCTTCACCAGATGTTAATAGGGGAAAGGGGAAGAGAAAAACTGACAACAGGGTGGGTTCTTTCTTTTGTATCTGGACTAAAGTGGTCAACGATCTACCCTTGTATCTCCATCTCTCTCTCTGCCAAATTAAGCCAGTGTACAATAGTCATTGCTCAGACAGTGTAGCCAACTTATCACAGAAACCCGCTAACAAACAAGTGAACGCTAAACCAATCTGATTTAGCCAACTAATTCGTCCATTTTTTCGCTCTAACTTGTCCACTAATGTAGGTATACGCCTACTCCTGGGACAGAATCTCTTTATGTGTGAGTAAACATGTTGGCAATTGTCTCTAGCTAACATGACACTTTACCAAAGAGAGATGAACAGACAGTGAATGGAGAAGACTGCATAACAGTGAATTACATGGTATTTATAGGAAGCCAGATAAATAAGAACAGTTAAGTCTCGTAGACTGCGGTGGGCAGGACATGTGGCACGAATGGGTGAATGAAAGACGTTCATGGAAGCTTTTTGTACGAAAGCCAGAGAAAAAACGCCCAGTTGGTAGACCAAGAATGAGGTGGGAGAATAATATTAACTATGATTTGAGCGAAGTAGATTATACAGAGAATGATTGGAAAACATTAGCTCAGGATAGGGATGTATCGAGAGCTTATGTCCGCGCGGCCATGAACGTACGGGTTCGATAGTGCCAGTGAGTAAGTCAGTAAATAAGTAAGTAAGTAAGTAGGCCTAAAGTGGGCCTTAACCTCTTCTATGACTTTCTTCCATCCTTCTCTATCCATCGCGAACTTCCTTCAGTTATTTATTCCAACTCCTTTCAGATCTGCTTGTACACAATTCCATCATCTTGTTATTGGTCTTCCTCTTAATCTGGTTCCATCTGGATTGTTGTTGAAGACAATCTTCACTTTCCTTGTGGGTTCGATCCTTGTGATATGTCCTAACCATCTCATTCTTCTTCTTCTTCTTCTTCTTTCTTCCAAGTATTAGGCCAAGGCCTCTTACGATCCTATAGAAAATTTTCCCTCCAGCGTTTCATAGGACGGCCAGAGATCTTCATCCTTCCAAGAATTGTCATTTTTTCATGCTTTGGTCGTCATAAGTTTGATCCTTCAGGGAAATTCTCGTATAAGACTTGAAAGCATAATAATAGTCCCTTCGATTGGTTTCTGGCCAAAGGAAGGCAAGATCAGCGAAGGGGCTGCCATCTTATAGCCTCTGGTCAGGCTTTTCTGGAGAAGAAAAATAAAGGAAAGAAGAATGGAAGAAAGGAAAGACTCCCTAGCCCTCGGATGCCCTAATAGCGTCGGGGTCGAAAAAAACAAGAGTTAACCAAGAGAGGTTATGTAGTAAAGTTAAAAGAGTCTGGTATAAGTAGGTGGAAAAAATTCCAGATCGGTTAAAGATAAAAGTAAGGAGCAAAACACAAGTAAGTGGAAGCAATGTTTTGCTCAGCTTGGGCACCTTGTGGTCGCCATCCACATATCACCTAGATGGAGACCCCTGAGGGGACCTTCCCAATCTTTAACATCTTATAGGCCTATAAGTATTTGGCTCTCCATTCGTCCTCTGTTTCAATTGCTCCCAAAATCTTTCTCAAGATTTTCCTTTCAAATTCTGCTAGTTGTTTGCATGTATTTTTATTTATGGCCCTGTTTTGTACCCTATGTTATAATGGGTCTTATTAAAGTTTTATAAATCTTAATTTTGATTTCTCTAGATATTATTTTGTTTTTAACAATTGTTAAAAGTTAGTAATATGCCATGTTAGCCAGATATATTCTTCGTTGTACCACATTCTTTATATCGTTATTTGCTGTCAACATTGACCTGAGATATAAAATTTTTTTTACCTTTCCAAACTTATATGTACCAATTTTGACCTCCTTTACTTGGACATTTTGTCTTTTGGTAATTGACATAAATTTTGACGATAGCGAAGTATGGACATTGAAACACAAGGCTATACAGTGACTGCTGAAATGAGATACCTTCGGAGGACTGCAGGATACACACTACTAGATCACAAAGAAAATGAAGACATCTTAGAAGAATTACACATGGAATCCTTAGAAAACAAAATTTCTGATTACATGTCAAGATGGATGCAAAATGTTCATCGAATGGAAGATCACAGGATACCCAAACAAATGTTCAGTTATCAACCTTCAGGAAGAAGAAGACCAGGACGTCCACTCAAAAAACTTTTGTATAGTGTTTCTCTTGAGGTCGAAACAGGTCATAAAATGGCCTAAATTCGTAAATGTACTATGATGATGATGATGATTGTATTTATTTTAAATCTCATCTATTAGGGCCTACCATTAATGATGCAATATATTTAACTAACACAATAATCTAACAAATATGCTATATAGGCAGTATAGGCATATATATATATAGGCCTATGTATAGGTCCTATATCATCATCATCATCCGGTATCATGGAAGCTGCCGCCGTCTTCCGGAAACCAAACGCCATTCCTCTCTGTCCATTTTACGATCAATCCCCAATAAATTAGGAGGAGTAATTGCCTTAGTAGGCCTAATAGGCCTATCTATTGCCATCCATCGACCTTCCTCCAATCCTCTGATATTCATAGCTGCTTGTAGACCTTCTATCCAAGTTTTCTTCGGTCTTCCTCTCTTCCTCCTTTCTATTGCGATCCATTCCATAACAATTTTAGGCAATCTTTGCTCTAGCATTTTTTTGACATGACCATGACACTGTAATCTTTTCTTTTCTATAATGTCTATGATGTCCGGCTCCTCTACTACACCCATAATTTCCCTTAATTCTTTATTTCGTATTCTATCCATTCTAGGTTTTCCAGCTGATCTTCTTAAAACTTCCATTTTTATACTTAAAATTCTTTTCATTCCCTGGTAGGAATTTGCCAGACTTCAGCACCATATGTTAAAATGCTCTGAATTATGGTTTGATATATTTGTAATTTTCTAATAAATATATATATATATACCGTACAGGCCACATGGCCTAAAACGAATTTGTTCATGATGATGATGATATATATATATACACACACACACAGAACAATGTCGTTTAAGGTAGATATATTTGTAATACTGAGAAAGATCAACATTTTTTCGCCTCTCAATGTTCCTCACTTACTTTTTTATTTCTAGCCGGACATATGACTTGATGTAACATTGCCCTACTCCCTATCACCTTATAACAAAGGCTTATAAGTTATAGTTTCCCTCGATAGATGGCACTTGCATTATCTTTGGTAGCGAAATATAGGATGTAGGGAAGGGGAGAAATCATGGGGTGAACAGACTAGGGAAGGGGGAGGCTTTTGTCAGTCATAGGGGATGAATTGAAGGGGTCGTCGCTTCTTGAAGGGAATTACGTGACACATGACTTACTATCCATCTTAAAAATATCGAGTTAACATTTTATAAACTTCCTTCTTTGCTTGTAGAGATTTTTGATTCACATGGACTTAGACATTGATGTAACTATCAAGGTTTATTCTGTGATCTTCTCTTTCCGTCCGTAAAACTGTCTTGGCTAAGATTTCTTAAAAAGCTATCTAATTTTAAAAGTTCTTTTCACTTTTGAGATTTTTTAAAAATGTTTGAATGATTTGTGTATTTAGTCCAGACAAGACAAATAAACTAACTTTCTGACAAAAGAACATATTGATTGAAGTTTTTTGTTTCTTCCAAAGTTCGTAAGCCATAAATCAATCGCCTTAGCCAGGTCTTGCACGCTATTTCTGTATGTATTTATTGTAAAAACTTGTAAGAAACACCTCTGCCATTCTGTATGACCTAACTCTAGTGATGCCATTTTGAAAGGGACCTAGAATTTTCTACAGATTATAACTGCTTATCAAATGCATGTTGTGTCCGGATATATTAAATTATCTTGCGATATTTAAAAAAATCCATATAAATTAACTCACTGGCGCTATCGAACCCGTAGGTTCATGGCCGCGCGAACATAAACTCTCCATACATCCCTATACCGAGCTATTATTTTCCAATCATTCCCTGTATAATCTACTTCCCCCAAAATAAGAGTTAATGTTATTCTCCCACCTAATTCTTGGTCTACCAACTGGGCGCTTTCCCTCTGGTTTTCCTACAAGAAGCTTCCATGCAAGTCTTTCATTCCCCATACGTGCCACATATCCTGCCCATCGCAGTCTACGAAACTTAATTGTTCTTATTATATCTGGCTTCCTATAAAGACCATGTAGTTCACTGTTATGTAAGTCTTCTCCATTCACCTGTCTGTTCATCTCTCTTTGGTCCAAAAATTTTCCTAAGTACTTTATTTTCAAATGCTCGTAATATCCTTTCCTCCCTTAAAGTAAGATTCCATAATAATAATAATAATAATAATAATAATAATAATAATAATAATAATAATAATAATAATAATAATCATAATTAAAATAATAATTCATTATTAAATTATTTATTATTATTATTACTATTAATTATATTATTATTATTATTATTATTATTATTACTATTAATTATTATTATTATTATTATTATTATTATTATTATTATTATTATTATTATTGTTGTTGTTTATGTTATTGTTTTTGTTGTCGGCCGCGGTGGTCTAGTAGTTATGTTCAATAGATTTTTCTCGACGGTCGCGGGTTCAACCCCACCGGGGCTGATGGATTTTTAGGTTGGAAAAATCCTAAGGACAAGTTCTCTGGAGGGACCTTAAGCCGTGGGTCCCGAAACTGACTTTATCAGGCTCGTAAAATAATCCCTAGCCTGAATAAAAAACTGTGTGTGTGCAAAATAGGCTATAATCAATCAATCTTTATCCATCCAAGTAATATCTTAATTGCCTACTTGATGTCTAATTGACTGCGATTTGCTGACCACATGTCACTCATGGCATCCATCCATAGTAATTCTGCTCTTTCACTGCAGTCATAGTATTTCATGCTATGTTTTGCAGCTTTACTAGGGAATTATAGATGTGATAGCTTCCCGTTGCTTTCCACACCGATGAAGGATGATGATAATGATAAGGATGAGATGATGGCCGGATAATTTTCCGAGACCGTTGGGCCCTAAGCTTCCTGACATTTGTCTTACAGGTGAGGAAAAACCCCGAAAAAAACCTCACCCAGGAGCCTGTCCAGACCGGGAATCGAACCCTGGCCCACTGCTTGACAAGGCAACACGCTACTTCGAGACCACAGCGGTGGACTACTCATGGCATCTATAGGAAAATAAGTTCAAGTAAATCAGGTAAGTGAAAAAACCCTACAGGAGTGGCTAAAGCTTTATTCTGTGGGCTGTAAAGCGAAACAGGAAGGAAACTGTAAATAATTAATATTCCCATGAGGTACCACCCTTTGCTCACATAGGCTACTGGCCTATACATACACCCACACGTATGTAGGTGTATATATATATATATATATATATATATATATATATATATAAAGACTTACCCTATAACGTTAGAGGTCTAGGGTTCAAATCCGAGTTCGGTAGTTAGCTTTTTTTTTACACGTAGACTAATAGGCTATTTGGTTTTCATTACTAAATGTCAGCATTTAATTATCATCATCATCATAGTACATTCACGAATTTAGGCCATTTGTTGACCTGTTTCGGCCTCAAGAGAACACCATCCAGAAGTCTTTTGAGTGGACGTCCTGGTCTTCTTCTTCCTGCAGGTTGATATCTTAACATTAGTTTGGGTATTCTGTGATCTTCCATTCGATGAACATGTTGCATCCATCTTAACTTTATTTTATCTGGCAGAGTTAAGGTCTTGTCTACCGCTTTAACCAGGTTAAAAATTAATACAAAAAGAATGTATCATGGCAGCTGCCGCCGTCTTCCGGAAACCAAACGCCATTCCTCTCTGTCCATCCATAAATCATCCTTCAATCCTCTGATATTCATAGCTGTTTTTACCCCTTCTATCCAAGTTTTCTTCGGTCTTCCTCTCTTCCTCCTTTCCATCGGGATCAATTCCTTCACAATTTTGGGCAATCTTTGCTCTAGCATTGTTTTGACACGGCCATACCACTGTAATCTTTTCTTTTCTATAATGTCTATGTCCGGCTCCTCTTGTACACCCATAATTTCCCTTATTTCTTTATTTCGATTCTATCTATTCTAGATTTTCCAGCTGATCTTCTAAAAACATCCATTTCTGTACTTAAAATTCTTTCCATTTCCCTGGTAGGAAATTGCCAGACTTCAGCGCCATATGTTAAAATGCTCTGAATTATGGTTTGATATATTTTTAATTTTGTATTTCTTGTAATATTTTTGCTCCACCAAACAGAGTTCAAAGCATTTATTGCTTGTTTTGTTTGTGCGATTCTATTTTTTTAATATCCACTGTGTTATCGCCTGAATGGTCTAATTTTGTTCCTAAATAAGTGCTATGTCTTTAATGGGCTATAATTATTATTAACAAACTATTTTGATTTAATATAGATTTAACAAATGAAATATAAAATGTAAAAGGTAGAAAAATGATAAACTATTAATGACATAGAATAAATTTAACTCTCAAGAAAAAATAATTATTAGACAACAGGTAACTGTATAAGTGTGACTTAAAAGTGCCAAGTGTGCGGCAACCCTGAAATCTTGAGGAAGGAAATTCCAGTGGCTGGCAGAGGCTACTGTGAAAGAAGTAGAATAAAAGGAAGTGCTATGAAGACGGGTTGTTAGCAGACTGTTATCTTGTGATAATTTTATGATACTTCCTATTATAATGTATTAGAAAAAATATGTATTTATTCACAGGTCTACAATGTCTTTGATATCTTCTTGTTCCCATTTAAATATGTCATAGTCCAGGGGTGTTAATAAGTATTCACTAGATGTGAAAAGGCGCCCTTTCTCCTAGCCGCATACAGGTGTACTCCCAATGAAAGAACACAACTGACAATGAGTAGCAGTGTCTTACCTTGTCAGCCTACCTGACGTAGGATTAAATAGGTTGAATAGTCTTTTCGGACTTAGTGAGCACTTAATAAGAGGCCTGCAATAGCATCAATCTTTTTATCTCTACATTTTTCCACGTCCTTCTCTGTAAACATGTTCCTTCCATTGTTCTCACTACTTGTCTGATTTTTCTCTTTTCCTTCTTCGGTCTTCCTCTCTTCCTCCTTTCCATCGGGATCAATTCTTCATATATGATTCCTTTCATCTTCTTCTGGTAATCCTTTTCATATGTCCAAATTATTTATTGCTCGCCCAAGTTAAGACGAATCTCCATGGGGGAAGAAATTTTATCATGGAATTTCGGCCAGTTTGGGACCATTACCTGTCCAGCATCGTGAGGAATTCGGGTAGCTACAATAAGTAGCTGCTACAGGTTGAGGAAACCAGCAATAATGACAGGGGGACCAGATATGCTGATCACATGTTTCCCCTAAGTGGCATGATTTTTTTCTACCTCTTTAATTGACACAAGCGGATGTGAGACCAGCAGCCGGAGTAGGCCAAGGGCCTACTAGGTCTGTCTCGCCATGGAGAGAGAGAGAGAGAGAGAGAGAGAGAGAGAGAGAGAGAGAGAGAGAGTTGGTTTCTATTGTAGGATTACTGATTTCATCCCTTAGGGTCTATAGTGTGTCCAGCCAGCTATTGATCTAAAAAATATAATATCTGCGCTCTCGATACTTATTTTCTCTAATCTGTAGAATACCCACATTTCACAGTCATAGGCTATGTTAATACTGGTGTGGTCATTGCTTTATAGAATTTAATTTGGGTGTCTTTCCTTGTTTAATTTTTTAAGGTTCTTCTAATTGTTCCGCAGATATGTCGGTATTTTTTAAACTATTTTGTTGACTATAGGCCTATAATATTCTACATCATATCCACCGCTGTGGTCTCGAGGTAGCGTTCTGCCTTGTCACGCAGCGGACCCGGGTTCGATCCCCGGTCGGGGCAGTTTTTCTGGGTGAGGTTTTTATCGGGGTATTTCCTCACCTGTAAGACAAATGTCAGGAAAACTTTAAGGCCCAAACGGTCCCCGAGATCATATGGCCATCAACATTATCATCATCCTTATCATTATCATCATCATCATCATCCTTCACCGGTGTGGAAAGCAACGGGAAGCTACCACACCTTCAATTCCCTAGGAAAGCTGCAAGCATAGCATTCTGCCTTCGGGCAGAATTACTATGGATATCAAATGCCACAACATATATTTAGGCCAATTTGGACGGCGTAATGCATCAACCAGCTAGGCGCCAGTATGTAAGTCTTGAGGAAAAATAGGCCTACGTTTAAAGTTTAAAAATCAATCTGCACTGTTTATTGTATTGCCAAACTAACAATGCTGGATATTGTAAATTATTTTCTTTGTTTGACAGTTATGCATCAACAATCTAAGAGCGGGAGCTGTTGACGCTTGACACAAAATTGAGATTAGCATGTATGTTGTTGCAAAACTGAATCTCTGATAGGAACTTGACCCATTCCACCACCCCTTGGGATAACTCGGCCAGAAGGCCCTACTCCCAAGTTCCAGAATATTCTTGTCCTCCGTTATCTTACATCGCGACCACATTCAAGTTCACAGGTAATAAAACCATCTCTGATAGGAACTGATGGCCTTTACATTTTTTATAAATAAAGCTATAATAGGCCTATATTTAAAGACTTGGCGCTAAAATTGTGCGTACACTCAGCCTACTCCATGAGCCAGTGCAACAATTTGGCATCAAAATCTCAATTAAAACAAGTTTCGCTTAGCCAGTTGATGCATAACATCATCCATTAAAGTTAGTGAATATTCTACTATTATATTTTAATATAGGCTATTATAATAGATGTTTTTGGATGTTATCATCATCATTATAGTACATTCACGAATTTAGGCCATTTGTTGACCTGTTTCGGCCTCAAGAGAAACACCATCCAAAAGTCTTTTGAGTGGACGTCCTGGTCTTCTTCTTCCTGCAGGTTGATATCTTAACATTTGTTTGGGTATTCTGTGATCTTCCATTCGATGAACATGTTGCATCTATCTTGACTTATAATCAGAAATTTTGTTTTCTAAAGGTTCCATGTGTAATTCTTCTATGATGTCTTCATTTTTTTTGTGATCTAGTAGTGTGTATCCTGCAGTCCTCCGAAGGTATCTCATTTCAGCAGATCTAAGTCTCTGTATATCCTTGTGTTTCAACGTCCATACTTCGCTACCATACAAAAGAGTTGGAAGAGCCAGTGTTTTATACACTTTTAATCTTGAATGCTTTTGGACTAACTGTGGCTTGAAGATAGAATTTATTAACCCTAAAATTCTTAAAAATTGCGGGACTTGCGCTGGTTCGAGTCTCCATGGGGGAAGAAATTTTCTCATGGTATTTCGGACAGTATGGGACCGGTGCCCACCCAGCATCGTGATGCATTTGGGTAGCTACAATAAGTAGCGGCTCCAGGTTGAGAAAACCAGCTATAACGGCTGGGGGACTCGACATGCTGACCACATGTCACCCCTATACTGGCTGATTATCATCTACCTCTGTGATTGACACATGTGGATGTGAGGCCAGCAGCCAGCTGGTAGGCTAAGGGCCTTGTAGGCCTGTCGCGCCAGGAGTTTTTCTACATACATTTCATTCACAAGTGCTTGTTGAAATAAAATTAAAAACTTCACAGAGATTATTTTTACTCTCACTCTGTAAAACATGATGTACTACAGTTACGTCAGTTACCGATATACAACCGTACATTTTAAGTAACTTAGGCCTACTAAATATAGAAACTGCTACTGATTGTAGAAATCTCATCTCAGAGACTTCAAGGCGCACACTACAGTAGTTTATCCTTCAATCCAAAGTAATTTTATTCTCCTAAAAATTCATGTTTGCACATTTTGTTCTGTCAATTCCATTCTATTCATAATCCCCCCCTGATCTCATTCATACAATGTTTCTATTCTTTTAAAGTTTCGAAGCACTTCATCTGCAGCACCATATCTGGATATCTCTTTCATCTGATCGATCTAGAACTTTCTGGATATCAACTCTTAATTCAAATCGAATGCCTCGTAGTTGTTCTTTGATCCTTGAGAATAAGTTATAGTCACAAGGGCTCCTGTCTGGTGAATTTGGTAGATGTTCTAGTACTTCCCAATTCCATCTTCTAAATAAATTCTGCTGAACATCCTTTTAGGGCGGTATTACTTACTAAATGTGAGAAACAGTGAATGTATTCACAAAATATTGCTATTTCGAGATGTTCAATATTACAGATTTAAGATATTAAATACAAAATTAGTACCTGGTAAGTCAGTCGTCCTCAACTAAATTATTAAACTTCATAAAGTAGTTCCAATATGGAGGCCTTTCGAAAAACAATGTTTCATCTTCTGCATTAACTGGTACATTGTTCCATATTGGAACTACTTGATGAATAATAATAATTAAGATGAAGACTACTATTTTACCAGGTATCAATTTTATATTTAACATCTTATTACATAACCTCAAAGGTGCTTTAAAAATTAATTTTAAAGGTGTTGATTACACTGAGCAACAAAAATAAACTTTTTTGTCTCAGGAAGAAAAATATGTGATTTGGTATGTGATTCTTATAGTCTTTTTTCTCCTGAATTCAAATATGATATCGGTTTTTTCTCCTTCACGCAAGGTTTCCGAGAGATTCCATCCTTTTAGCCGGGAACCAAGCATTTCAGACTGGTTTTTGGATAACTTTAAATCTCGTATGAGATCGTTAAGATCTTCTTGAGTCAATAAATGAGGCTCAGATGAACAGCTTTGTTCAAAAGTTGTATCACAAAATTGTATCATCTCTTTTCTTCTTCTTCCTTACTTCCATCAGAATCTGAGCTCTCTTTATCTAATGTCACATGTTCTGGAGGCTTTGGTATGGGCAATTCTTCGCAGTGTGGAACTGGTCTCATTGCAGATTGCAAGTCAGGGTGCACCACTGTATGTTTTGATTTTTACGTAAACCCTTTAATGTTTGTTAAGCAGTAAATAATTATTTAAATCCATTAATTGAAATTGAAATAAAAAAACTGTGGGTGATGCAGAAATTCCGAATACATATTTGAAAACACGATAAAAAAACTGCATTAAGTACAACTATTGGTACTCATAAGACAAAAATCATGTTGACCAGTGTAACAGAATTACATAAGAAAGAATGCTCAACTATACATTACAAGATTAATGGTCACAACTAGGATCGCTGATTTACATCAGTATATTTTATATTAGTTATGTTTATCAATAAAAATAATGATAAACAATGTAATTATAGACCAAGTTCAGAATTTTAATTATTTGAGATGTCATTTAGGCAATGACAGAAATTTAGATAAACACACTAAAATACAACAATTCAATTATCTATATGGTACAATTAAACGCACTTAATTGAATCAGACTAGAAAATAAACTATTTTGAAGTTTTACAAAGTATTGGCAGTTCCATCTCTTATCTCATCATCATCATGAACAAATTCGTTTTAGGCCATGTGGCCCGTAAGGTAAACCTAGCGAAGATGGTCTTGATCTTTCCACCGATGTTTTGGTCTTCCTTGGTCCCTATGTCCAGTTGGGGTATATTGGAATGCCAATTTTGGAAGTCTATTTCTTGCCATTCTCCTGAGATGATTTTTCCATTCTTGTTGGTATCTTTGTATATCTTCATTTAAACTTGTTACTCCAAGTTTTCCTCTGATAATAGTGTTCCTTTGGTGATCCAGTCTATTAACTCCTAACAATGATCGTAAGAAGCGCATTTGGCTTACTTGAAGTTTATGAGAGTTTCTTTTATTTAAAATCCAAAATTTCACTTCCGTATTTTAGAGCAGCTTTTGATGTGATGTTATGTAATCTTAGTTTTGTCTCTGCCCTCATCTGTTTACCAAAATGTCTTCGTATTACCCCATTCATTTTATTATATTTTTGTAATTTTGAATCAATGTCACTCTTATACTCTGCAAATACACTTCCTAAGTAAGAGAAATCTGACACTTGTTCTATGATTTTTCCATCAATCTCAATTTTCACCCGTTATATGTTTTTTCCACACATTGCCATTGTTTTGGATTTTGAATGGATGTGAAACCTGGACATTAATAAAGACAGATAGTAAACAAATAGAGGCTGCTGAAATGAAGATGTTGAGAGCAATAGCAGGATACCAAAGAACCGATAAAAAGAAAAACGAAGATATAAGAACAGAACTTCCGATTGAGGGTCTTTCCACTTTTCAGCGGTTGCCCTTTTACCAGCCGGCTGCTGGCCCTTCACATCCACATGTGTCAATCACAGAGGTAGATGATCAACAGCCAGTGTAGGGGTGACATGTGGTTAGCATGTCGAATCCCCCAGCCGTTATAGCTGGTTCCTCAACCTGGAGCCGCTACTTATTGTAGCTACCCAATTGCCTCACGATGCTGGGTGGGCACCGGTCCCATACTGGCCGAAATATCATGAGAAAATTTCTTCCCCCATGGAGACTCGAACCAGCGCAAGTCCCGTAGCTCTGCGCCAAGGCTTCCTACCTTAACCGCTCGGCTACGGCGCGGGACTAAGAACAGAACTTAATATATTTAATCTCTGTGAACGAATAAAATATTATCAAAATGCTTACCTTCAGCACATATTACGAATGAATGAACAGCGCATACCAAGAAGAATGTATAATTATAAACCAAAAGGGAGAAGAATGTTGGGAAGACCATTGAAGAGATGGAAGGACCAATTCGACCTATAATGAGATCGGAACAGGCCATTGGGCCTGGTGTTTATCGATTGGCAATGTATTGAAGTTTTAGTAAAAACATGATTAATTGTAGGATCAAGTTTTTCACTTGCTGTAAATGAGTATTTAAATTGTATAAATTGTTATCTGTGCTTGAGATCACACGGTTCTTGTTTGATGAGTGTACGAGCTTCGATTAATGACTTGTATCAAGGTTATGCTGTAGTACAAGCAATTGGAATTCTGTAAAAAAACACAAACCAGGCGCAACTAACAATTAGCATCGACTCTCTTCTCTCAACTAATTCTACAAAAAACATGTCGATTAATTCCATTGTACTACAACATTTAATAAATGGTTATAAATACAGATTCAGGTAATAGAACCCTAGGTTTCTAGCCCATATAACTGTAATTACTTTAATCAATTGAGTTGGTGTTTACTTGATGAAAATCCATATTCATTAATTAAATAAAACTTAGTTTTATTTGATTTTCATATTTATAATAATAATAATACTTTATTTATTCAGGCAGAGTTAAGGCCATAAGGCCCTCTCTTCCACTCAACCAGCACAAATACTTACTTACTTACTTACTCACTGGCACTATCGAACCCGTAGGTTCATGGCCGCACGGACATAAGCTCTCCATACATCCCTATCCTGAGCTAATGCTTTCCAATCATTCCCTGTATAATCTACTTCCCTCAAATCATAGTTAATGTTGTTCTCCCACCTCTTTCTTGGTCTACCAACTGGGCGTTTTCCTTCTGGCTTTCCTACAAGAAGTTTCCATGCACGTCTTTCAATCCCCATACGCGCAACATGTCCTGCCCATCGCAGTCTACGGGACTTAACTGTTCTTATTATATCTTACAAATAAATATTCGACAAATATAGATATACACTATACTAATTGTAAACAGTTAAAGATACAATAAATGTAGCAATGTAAATGTCATGTACAAACAACATTTTATAGGATAATAACAATAATGATACGATAATAATAATAATAATAATAAATATAAATATGATACATTATACATTATATATTTATTAAGATATAATTCAGTAACAGACCAAAGGAACACTATTATCAGAGGAAAACTTGGAGTAACAAGTTTAAATGAAGATATACAAAGATACCAACAAGAATGGAAAAATCATCTTAGGAGAATGGCAAGAAACAGACTTCCAAAATTGGCATTCCAATATACCCCAACTGGACATAGGGACCAAGGAAGACCAAAACATCGGTGGAAAGATCAAGACCGTCTTAGCTAGGTTTACCGTACAGGCCACATGGCCTAAAACGAATTTGTCCATGATGATGATGAATTCAGTGACAGCTGTTTCGGTACTCTGTACCTTCATCAGACATGTTAACAAATTATGAATTGTGTTATTATAGTACATATCAACTGGTCTAAGCAACATACAACAATAATTTATTTAATTTTTTTAATTTAACAAAGGCGATTCATTCAAATCAAGTTGAGAATTTAACAGTTTATTACTACTTTTCAATTTATTTATTTATTTATTTATTTATTTCTACAGCCTCCAAAAGGTCCAACTTCTTACCCTTATCACAAACATGTAAAATTTCAGGTGTATATAAATTGAAGTGTGGCACATGTGACAATGTCTATATAGGACAAACTGGTAGACCTTTCATCTCTCGGATAAAGGAACACATGAGAGCATATAACAGAAATTTACAATATTCAAAATATGCTAACCACCGATTCCAATTTAATCATTGTTTCGATCCAAATTTAAAAATTTTACATGTTTGTGATAAGGGTAAGAAGTTAGATCTTTTGGAGGCTGTAGAAATAAATAAATTGAAAAGTAGTAATAAACTGTTAAATTCTCAACTTGATTTGAATGAATCGTTTTTGTTAAATTAAAAAAAAAATTATTGTTGTATTGTTGCTTAGATCAGTTGATATGTACTATAATAACACAATTCATAATTTGTTAACATGTCTGAAGTAGGTGCAGTGTACCGAAACAGCTGTCTCTGAATTACACCTTAATAAATATGAAAATCAAATAAAACTAATTTTTATTTTTATTTAATTAATGAAATTATTTTATTTATAATATAAAAATAGAGTACCTGTTATCTCAGTCTTGCTCAACATTGGAAGGAGGGACTGTGGAGTACTTTCGAAGCATAGGCTATGCTTCATCTACAGCTTGTGAATTGGTACTGACTTTCGAAGCATATGCTTCGAAAGTATTCCACACACCACATCCAATGTTGAGGAAGGCTGAAATCTCGGGCAGGCCTACTCTATTTTTCATCATCATCATCATCATCATCAACATCATCTGGTATCATGGCTGCTGCCGCCGTCTTCCGGAAACCAAACGCCATTCCTCTCTGTCCAACCATTGATTTTCCTCCTACCTCTAATTTTCATAGCTGCTTGTACCCCTTCTATCCAAGTTTTCTTCGGTCTTCCTCTCTTCCTCCTTTCTATTGGGATTCATTCCATAACAATTTTGGGCAATCTTTGTTCTGGTATTCTTTTGACATGACCATACCACTGTAATATTTTCCTTTCTATAACGTCTCCGATGTCCGGCTCCTCTTGTACACCCATAATTTTCCTATTTCTTTATTTCGTATTCTATCCATTCTAGATTTTCCAGCTGATCTTCTTAAAACATCCATTTCTGTACTTAAAATTCTTTTCATTTCCCTGGTCGGAATTTGCCAGACTTCAGCACTTCACTCTATGTTTGTAAATATTACATAATGACCTCAGCGGTGTTTTCTCATGATTTTTGAAAGTATCGATGTAATTAGGCCTATTTTGTCATTTAATTCCCGAATAACCTGACATTGCAAGGCGTCAAATAAGATCTACTCTTCTCACTTTCACCCAATTCCGAAGGAATGTTGTACACCCATGGTTTTTTTTTATCTTCTCCGATTTACAATAAAAATAAAAAAGGTAACGAATATAGCCTAGATAGCCTATATTTTAGACGACTATGATGACTCAGTCCACCGCTGTGGTCTCGAGGTTAAAGACCCAAACGGTCCCCGAAAGCATATGGCCATCATCATCCTTATCATTATCATCATCATCATCATCATTACCATCCTTCACCGGTGTGGAAAGCAACGGGAAAATACCACACCTACAATTCTTCCGTAAAGCTGCAAGCATAGCATGAAAATGCTATGATTGCAGTGAAAGACCTGCCTCCGGGCAGAATTACTATGGATAGATGGATGATGACTCAACCCCTTTCATCCATTGCGGGGACATGAGTGCTTCCCTAGTGGTAGTTCATCGAAGGTAGATGACGTTAGACATTTTGTTTGTATGTTTTTAAACCTGGTTGAGTGGTAGACAAGGCCTTAAGGCCTTAACTCTGCCAGGTAAAATAAAGCTATTATTATTATTATTATTATTATTATTATTATTATTATTATTATTATTATTATTATTATTATTATTATTATTATTATTATTATTATTAGATCTGCTTCCTTTCTTCTGATGATGGGACTAGTTTTTAAAGACCTACAGTTTTTCAATAATCTAGGGAGTTGGCAGTAGAAATTGATTAGCCTATTTGAGAAGAACCGACGGTGTATCGAGATTAAAAAGATTTCGAAATTAAGAAATTAGGAGGCGCTTGAGAGAAGAACAAAATATAAAATAATTGAAAAGAGTGAGTTAAAATGGTTTGATCAACTAATCATGCAACAATAACTATAGCCCAAGTACATGCTTCTACGGACACCAATCGGAAGGGATATTAAGGGAAGAGCAAAAATATTATTACATCAAAATTTTATTTCTACAAAAAGTCTAAAAAACATGTAGACAACTTGATCGATGAATATGCAGTTTCATGACGGAAAGGCGGTTTCAGCTGCAAAATTCGTGAATAATTAATGCACTGTCACTATAGAACCCGTAGGTTCAAGGCCGAGCGTGCATAAGCTATCCATATATTCCTACCCTGAGATAATATTTTTTTCAATCATCACCTGAATAATTTATCTACCTCAAATCAGAGTGAATATTATTCTACCACCTCAGTCTTGGCCTATCTTCTTGGCATTATCCCTCTGGTTTTCCAACGAAGAGTTTCCATGCTCCTCATTTATTACCCATTCGTGCAACATGTCCTGCTCATTGCAGTCTACGAATCTTATTATTTTTTTATTATTATTGAGTATTGTTTCTTTTATTTACACAGGTATTCTCAACCAAAATATACAAATTTTTCCTTCTATACTTCCCGGTCTTGCGTGTCTGCATCTGTCATATTCATCTTCTTCATGTTGTTCTGAATTCCCTTTATCCACATTCACTTTGGTCTACCACGTTTCCCTTTTCCAGGAGGTGTCCATTTCAATACTCCTTTGTTTCTGTGTCCATTCTTCTCATTATATGTCCATACCATCTTGGATTTCTTCAATCCCTTGTACAATATCCTTTTCTACATTCATTATTTCTCTTATTGTATTATTTTTTATTTTATTTTTTATTATTTCTTTAAATAAAATAATAATAATAATAATAATAATAATAAGGAAGGTCGAGGGTTCAAGTCCCGGTGAGGTCAGGATTTTTAAACTGACCCAAACCTTCTGGTGGCACTATGGCCCTGGGGCCTACTCAGTCTCTAACGGAAATGAGTACCAGACGCTTGTTCTGGGGGTAAAGGAGGCCGTCACGCAGGGCTGACAACCTGGCTGACATCAAGTGCCGATTGTCTAGAAAAAGTGGGAGCCTTAACCTCCTACTACCCCAAGGGTCTCCTGAGTCCTGTAGTGGGATTACTTTAATTCACTTATTATTATTATTATTATTATTATTATTATTATTATTATTATTATTATTATTATTATTATTATTATTATTATTATTATTATTATTATTATTATAGTAAAGTAAAGTGATCCCACAACAGGCCCGGAGGCCCTGTGGGGTAGTAGGAGGTTAAAGGCTCCCACTTTTTCTAGACAATCGGCACTTTATGTCAGCCGGGTATTATTATTATTATTATTATTATTATTATTATTATTATTATTATTATTATTATTATTTGCAGTGGTTAACTGTCTTATGCCACAACTTGTATTTCTTTCAGATACTGTAACAATGAATTCTGTTTTTCCGTTTATTTTTAATTTTTAATTTGTTTTTAGTTTATGTAGGGGGGATGGTATAGTAGTATATCATCCTAGAAGATTTTAATTAGAATGTAAAAATAATTAGTTCATCTAAAAGGTCGTAGATAAGAACATATAGGTAGTATTTGTATAGTCACATGACCCCGGGAGGTAAATTTGTCAAGAGGTTGTGGCTCAATAGCAATTAAGTAAGAGAGTTTCTTACTTAACGTTATAGTCCGGTTTGGTTGCTTCTCTCTGCTAATATCGCCAGCGGTCATCGGCATGGGCTATAACTTAAAATTATATCTTCTCTCTTTCGTACGAAACCAGCCAAATTCCATCCCACAGCAAATCAACAATATTTCGTACACAAAATACTATGATATATATAACAAGCATAATGAATGCAGTTCTTGTTTTTCTCTTTATTTCTTTTTTTTTTCTTTTACCATAGTTTAACCTCAAAATTAAAATATAAAATTATGGAATATTCACCTGAAAGTTCCGTCTCCTCAACTTAATTAATTATTTATTTAATTAATTATTTAACTGTAGAAGTTTTAACATCAGATTTAAAGAACATTTTCGAGACTTTATTCACGCAGAAGGAAAATCAAGCTATGCAAAACACGTTATCCATGAAGAACATCGCATGTTAAATATTGAAAACACCCTAACAGTAATGCACAGAGAAAATAACCCAGCAAAGATAAACGTACTGGAAGAGATGGAAATCATGAAAGCAGCTCACAACAACGACAATCTGATAAACGAAAACAAACCCTATACAGTAACCCCCTCTACCAGATCTTCAGTGAAACACCAGTTTTGAATCCTGCAGATGATGGGACAAATCACGAAAGCGCTACAGTTAAATAATTAATTAAGTTGAGGAGACGGACCTTTCAGGTCAATATTCCATAATTTTATATTTTAATTTTGAATAATACCTCAACGGAACACATCATGGATCTTATAAAAGTTGATAGTTTAACCTCTCCCTTCATAGGTATTTTTAAATGCCCCACGCCACAATCGGTAGAGAATTTAAAACTCTTGATCACACACATACTTTTTTTAGCAAGTACCGAAGGTATTGAGGTAGTTCTCACGAACAGATTTTTTACAGATCTTCACTCAACATATCTAGTAAAGGCAAAGTTATCCCACTGCATGCCTTAGGAGGCCCTTGGAGTAGAAGAAGGTTTTCCACTGCCACAATTTCATTCCACCATTTCTCCAGACATATCTCATCCATTTCGTTCATCTGCTCCTGTGATGGTGCATCAGACGTGGTGACATTATATATAATGATCTAAACTATGACTCGTCGCAGAGACAGCAGCGTGTTCATAATGCTTGCGTTCGATTAATTTTCAATATCCGCTGTTATGAGCATATTTCCGAACATTTTAATAACCTCTCTTGGCTCCGTCTTACTGACAGACGTAAATTGCACTCTCTTTCACTACTTTTCAAGCTTCTGAATTCCTACATTCCTACTTACCTGGCGTCCAGATTTGAGAAGTTATCCTCTTACCACAATATTGACACTAGGTCACAAGATAACAGTCTGCTAACAATTCCTCTTCATAGCACTTCCTTCACAGTAGTCTCTGCCCGCTCCTGGAATTTCCTTCCTCAAGATATCAGAGGTTGCCGCACACTTGGCACCTTTAAGTCACGCTTATACAGTTGCCTGTTGTCTAATAATTAATTTTTCTCTATTTATTTAATTTTATACTATGTCATTAATAATCTTTTCCTCGTTTTTTTATATATCTTGTACATATTATATATTTAATTCGTTAAATTTAGAGTAAATCAAAATACATTGTATTCATAACATATAATCGTTTATGTATAGGCCTATTGTAATTTAGACGTAAGACTATTTTTTTTATTTTTTAAAACCTGGTAGAGTGGCAGACAAGGCCTTAAGGTCTTAACTCTGCCAGGTAAAATAAAGCTATTATTATTATTATTATTATTATTATTATTATTATTATTATTATAGGCCTATATAGGGACTCTTCTCATTTTGTCCCTCGACCCGACCCTGAGTTGGGCACAAGTTGAGGATATATATCTAGACCAGCGGTTCCCAAACGTTTAGACTCGCGAACCCCTTCCACAACGATCTGAGTTGGGTGAACCACTGATTTTTAAATATACATAGGGCCTACAGTAGACATGCATAAAATTTAATTCCAAGCAAATGCTTTAATAACCATAAATTAACTTAACCTTTAACGGTTAGAACCTAAAGTCACTCTAGTTACGGTTTAAAAGTTGCACAACGCGTTGGCCTACTTGTAGCGAAATCAAATGCATTCCTGACGTTGTTACATAACTGTAAATCTGGTATTCGCAATAAATATTAATTTTTTTTTGTAAGCCTATGTTTTCCCTTTACAGAGATTTAGGCTCTCTCCCCCTACAGGGAAGAATTTGAACCACACTACTTTAGTTACACTTGTTTTCGTATAGATGTCATTTTGAATGGACCGTGTTCAGCGTTCCGCCTCATACTGACATCTAGGAAACCAAGGTAGTACTAGGACGGGAAAATTCGGTAAATTTTGCTTAGAGGCCTTTTCATTCAGGCTTAAGGATTTTTTACGAGCCTGAAAATATTCAGACTCGGGACCCACGGCTTAAAGTCCCTCCCGGAGGACTTGCTCCTTGGATTTTTCCGTCCTAAAAAATCCATCGACCCCTGCCGGGTTTGAACCCGCGACCCTCGGGACCAGATGCAAGGAGCATAACCACTAGTCCAATTTATTGTGGAAATAATGTGATAAATTCCCAATGTTACACATGTGCAAAAGGGGCATTATAGGATTAATTTAATGTTAAATAATAATAATGATAATAATAATGATAATAATAATATTTTTATTATTACAATGCTGCAGATATAAAGGAAACAATAATATTAATTAAATAAAAATAAAACATAGTTTTATTTGATTTTTATATTTATTATATAATTCAGTGACAGCTGTTTCGGTACACTGTACCTTCTTCAGACATGTTAACAAATTATGAATTGCCTTCCAACTGATCTCAGCAACAATACAACAATATTTATTTAAATTTCTAAATTTAACAAAGAGGATTCATTCAAATTAAGTTGAGAATTTAACAGCTTTTTACTACTTTTAAATTTATTAATTTCTACAGCCTCCAAAAGATCTAACTTCTTACCCTTATCACAAATATGTAAAATTTCAAAATTTGGATCGAAACAATGATTAAATTGGAATAGGTGGTTAGCATATTTTGAATTTTCTAAATTTCTGTTATATGCTCTCATGTGTTCGATTACGGAAAAGCTTTGGCGAACTCCTTCAAATATTTGCAGAACCGCATGGAGATTCGCGAACCACAGGTTGGGAAACGATGTTCTAGACAATTGGTACTTGATGTCAGCTAGGTTGTCAGCCCTGCATGATGGCCGCCTTTAAGCGACTGGTTCTAATTTCCGCTAGACGTTGAGTCGATCCTAGGGTCACGGTGCCGCCAGTAGATTTTATTCCATTAATGAGATCAGTATTTATGAGACAGGGTGTAGGAACTGTGATAAGAAATGTATTGGACAAACAAGATCTATTTTAACTAGATTTAAAGAGCATATTGCTCATTTTAGACTTAATATAATTGACTATTTAACTCATGCCCCAAATGGGAGTCAATGACCAATCACATTTCAATGATTTCAGTTTTGCAACCAATCAGAGTCATGTTTCACGAAATATTTATCAGTGTTATATTTACCATATTAAAGAAAGCTCCTCCTTTTTAATATTCTGAACACGTCTGACCATTATTTTGCAGTGACTGAGAGTATAAGAAATACGGCTACCAGATTGTATATATAGTGCATAGATGTCAATACATAGCGCTTGTAGGATTTAATATAAAACCATTTGTAGCCATTTATTATACCACCAATAAAATAAATCACTGTTTGCACTTTCTTAAATGTATTTTTTCCCAGGTAATAATCCAGAAAAATATAATTGTCATATTTACATCATAGGACACCAGAAATGAATTAATATACAGTTTGATGTGTTTCATTTTTTCTCCACTAGAGAGCATTCTTACAATATTGCATTCCTTTGGTAATAAATAGTATGATCTAGTTGCAGTGATAAACAAAAGAAGCAGATGAAGCGTACATATCGTTTCTCATTTGTTTTCAAACATCGCCGTTTACATTAAATATATAAATATTTTTAAATAACTATAGTTAAATAATGATTTGTGAGTAAACAGCTTAATTTTATTCGTTAAATAGACCTAACAAATGCCACTCTTGATTTCCAAATCTGTAGATAAATTGGAAATCACTCGTGGCATTACTTATGATAAATCTGGGGCTGCCCTACTTATTTATAATTACGGTGACGATATTGATAAAAGTATTCTCAGGTTGGTTAGATAGGTCATTAATTTTAATTCCTTGACGTCCAGACTGCGAGGCCAGGACATGTGGCACGAATGGGAAATGAAAGACGTGCGTGGAAGCTTCTTGTAGAAAAACCGGAGGGAAAACGCCCAGTTGACAGACCAAGAATGAAGTGGGAGAATAACATTAACTATGATTTAAGGAAGTAGATTATACAGACCAAGAGATTTGTTCACATTGGAGAGATTTCCGCATTATTTACGTTCCGGATTAAACAAGTTTTACTGTATTATATTTTCGGTTTAATATTTTCTTAGAAAAATTGGAATGACAAGAGTCCCAGTAACGTATAATAGTAGGAGCGATTGCTTCCAGAGTTGAGCCTTTGTTTAATTTCTTTCTACACATTAGTCCTGCTAGCAATTATTGTCCCACGTTGCTTGACTTCTGCTACTTCTTCAAAATTTCCCTCATTTTTTGCATTCCATTCCCAACCAGTTATACAGGGTGGACCGCTCGAATGGACCTAATTTCAATTGCTTGTTACTGGCAAACGGTTGAAGATAGAAACTTAAAACAACGTTCATATTACAGAAAAACTCACCAAGTTTTGATATCCAGATCACCACATCTCTATATGAGCCCCAGCAGTCACTGTGACGATATCAAAGCGATGAACAATTTCTTGCCAAGTACGTTGGAGTATGTCTTCTGGAATGTTCTCAATAGCCTCTATGATGCGCTCACGAAGATCACGAAGGTCTTTGACTGGGGTGGTGTAAACTTTATCTTTGACATAGCCCCAGAGAAAGAAATCCAGTGGTGTTAAATCGGGAGATCTCGGGGGCCACGCGATTGGTCCTCCCCTACCAATCCAACGGCCAGGGAAAATGTTGTCCAAAGTCGTACGAACTTCATTGGACCAGTGGGGAGGAGCACCATCTTGCTGGAAAACGATGTTAGGCTGCAGTTGTTCAATTTGTGGAAAGAAGAACTGCTCCAGCATGTCAAGATATGTGGTACCACGAACAGTTTTCTCGGCGAAGAAAAACGGTCCAATGACCTTATTATGTGACAAACTGCACCAAACATTCATCTTCGGACTATCACGAACATGCTCTTGAATAGCGTGAGGATTTCTCCGATCCCCAGATCCGCACATTATGCCGGTTTACCTTGCCTGACAAATGGAAAGTGGCTTCGTCCGAGAAGAAAATCTTGGTCATGAAGTCAGGATCAGCGCCGAGACGGTCCAGCATCGTATTGGCGAATTCCACTCGTTTCGGCATGTCATTCGGCTCCAGACGTTGCACTAACTGCACTTTATATGCGTGCAGTTTGAGGCGTTTGTGGACAATCCGTTGTAATGTCGATTTTGGTATTTGAAGTTCCCGCGAAGCTCTTCTTAATGACTTCCGGGGGCTTCGCTCAAATGCGGCTTGAACATTTGCTACCATTTCATCGGATGCTCTGCGACCACCACCATGCTTCTTAAACACAGATCCTGTAGCTAATAATGTATCACGCCACTTCTTTATGCTTCTAGCAGTTGGAGCATCACGGTTAAACACACGCCGGAACTCCCTTTGAACTCTAATGATTGATTTAAACTCCGCATACCACAAAACAGCTTGCGCTTTCATCTGCGGAGTCGCCATTTTCACAAACAATTAAATCTAAGAACGAGAAACGTATCTTTGTGCCATCTACCGACAGGATTCGAAACTTGGTGAGTTTTTCTGTACTATGAACGTTGTTTTAAGTTTCTATCTTCAACCGTTTGCCAGTAACAAGCAATTGAAATTAGGTCCATTCGAGCGGTCCACCCTGTACATTTCTAGTACAACCATGCCTATTCCGTACTATTGGTATTGTCTTTCAGCGCCATTTTTCTTGTGTTATTCTTTAGAATGTGTGTTTTTTAAACCCAAATGGCTTTTAATTGGCTATTCTTTTGTTTTTAGCTAAAAATGCGGGTCGAAAATAACACATAAAATACACATGCAACCCGCACCAGTTTGACACACCTGGTTTATTGAAAATTATTGAAATAGCATAATTAGGGCTTTATCTTAAGGGAATTTCGGTTGGAAAGTCTGAAATTCGTTGATGATGGTTTATAGAATTGATCTGGAATTATGTTTATATAGCCTACTTATTGATTTAGTAAGATAATTTTGAGATTTTCTTTGTTTTTAATATGTTTTAAATATTAAAAACAAAGAAAATCTCAAAATTACAAACATGAATGAGAAACAGAAAGGTATAAACATAGCCTAGGTTCAACTCTGAATAGGGGTTTACACACGATTTTATGTATTAAAGGGGCTTCTGTTTTCCAAATTATGCCATTTTTTGTCGAATGCAACCAGGTAGACTTTTATGACATTTCTGGTTTTCTCACCTGGCAACGGCGGAAATGTAACCTATTTCTTAGTTTGGGCCACTTGAAGGCAGAGTTACGTTACCCCGATGATATGATGGCCGATAAATGATAATGAAGTGCCAGGAGAGTATTTAACCCGAACATAATCTAAATTCCAGATTACAGGCAACAACAGGAATAGTCCCCTTTAAGGAAAAATTCTTATGGTCTGACCGCGAATCGAACCCGGGAGCTCATGAAAAGTAGTCAGAAACTCTGGCCACTAGCCCATGGTTTAAAATAAAAATGTAATTCTTCGAGTTAGGCCCTATATGAAATCGAAATATGGTCCCTTACTTTAAGCGAGGATAAAATATTACAACTCTTCCAGAATGAAGTTCTTAGGAAATTTATTAGGCCTACATGAAAGAGAGATGATCCGCAGGTGAATGGAGGGAAGTACAACTTTTGAGGAGCACATAACAGCGTAGTGTTATTCGTTAAAACAATGCGCTACAAGCCGGAAGCCCGAGGGTTCGAGTCTCAGTGACATCACGGTTTTTAAACTGACCTAAACCTTATAGCGGTACAATGGCCTCGGTTGAATCAACCTCTAACAGAAATAAGTACTAGACGCTTGTTCCGAGGGTGAAGGAGGCCATCACGCAGAGGTAGTATCAAGTGCCCCAAGACCTCCATAAGGCCTGAATTACGTGATTTGTAAGGGGACCTAATTCTCTAGATATAAGTTAATAAAGTTTTTATATAGACCTGCTATAGGCCTGATGCAAAGTATGTAGAACGAATGGGGAGAAAGTGAGTCTTAATTGCTTTTATTAGGCCATAATCTAATTTCCCATGAAGATCATGCAGCTCGCTATAATATAGTCTTCTCTATTTACCTGTCTGTTCATCTCTCTTTGATCCAAACATATTCATAAGAACTTTATTATCAAATACTCGTAATCTTTTGTCCTCGCTAAAGTAAGAGTCCCGGCCGGGTCGATGGATTTTTAGGATGGAAAATCCAGGGGAGATGTCCTCCGGGAGAAACTTTAAGCCGTGGGTTCTGAGACTGAAGATTTTCAGGCTCGTAAAATAACTAATCAGGTCTGAATAATAAGGCATCTTAGAGAAATTTAATCGATCTTCAAGTTCCCAGTAATATTTTAATTTCCTACTAGATGTCTCCTCGAGTAACATGGCCCTCAGTGACATCTGTAGGTAAATAAGCATAGGCCTAACTAAATTAATATTATTAAGAAACTTCCCACTAGGAAGAAACCACGTCCACCTTTAAAGGAGAAAATCAGATTACGAGTTTTTGAGAATAAAGTTCTTAGGGAAATTTTTGGACCAAAGAGAGATGAACAGACAAGTGAATGGAGAAGGCTTCATAACAATGAACTAGATGAACAGACAGGTGAATGGAGAAGGCTACATAACAATGAACTACATGATCTTTATAGGAAGCCAGATATAATAAGAACAGTTAAGTCTCGTAGACTGCGATGGGCAGGACATGTTGCACGTATGGGGAATGAAAGACGTGCGTGGAAGCTTCTTGTAGGAAAGCCAGAGGGAAAACGCCAGTTGTTAAACTATGAATGAGGTGGGAGAATAACATTAACTATGATTTGAGGGAAGTAGATTATACAGGGAATAAATGGAAAGCATTAGCTCAGGATAGGGATGTATGGAGAGCTTATGTCCGTGCGGCCATGAACCTACGGGTTCGATAGTGCCAGTGAGTAAGTAAGTAAGTAAGTAAGTCGTGGTGGAGTGGTTTGCGTGCTTAAATGACCCCTAAAGCTGTGCTGGCGGTAGCATTGCTGCCGAAAGGATTGCACATGCCGGACAGTTCAAAGGCGATAAGCCATACGAAAACAGGACTTTGGTCGAAAGACTGACTATCTTTCAACCGTCAAGAGACGCGGACATGGGTTCCACTGGGGTAATATTCTCCGGAGGTAAAATAGTCCCCTATTCGGTTCTCCGGGCGGAGACTACTTCAGGGAATCCATGCCATTTAATACAATAAGAACAGTTAAATCTCATAGGCTGCGATGGGCAGGACGTGTGACACGTATGGGGGATGAAAGAGATGCATGGAAGCTTCTGAAAAACCAGAGGGAAAACGCCCAGTTGGTAGACCAAGAACGAGGTGGGAGAATAACATTATCCATGATTTGTGGGAGGTAGATTATACAGGGGATGGTTGGAAAACATTAGCTGAGGGTAGGGATGTTTGGAGAGCTTATGTCTGCGCGGCCCTGAACCTACGGGTTCGATAGAGGTAGTGGGTTGGTTAGTTGATTTACAATTGTAAAATTATGTAGGCCTACCTTCAAGGTCCGTCCCCTTAACTTCTTAGACAATTAAAAACTGCAGTCCTTTCTGTCTCTTCGTCAGCAAAAGGAAGCGAGACTGTTGTCATTAATCCTGGATGAAGTACTGACCTGATGAAGTAACTTAACATTTTCTTGAATAGAATTTAAATTAGAGTTAGAAGATATGAATGACAGTCCACCGCTGAGGTCTCGGGGAGCGTGCTGCCTTGTCACGCAGCGGGCCCGTGTTCGACCCCCGGTCATAAGGTCCATAGATTTAATCATCACCATCAACAGCAAGGATTAAGCCCAATGGCCTGTTCCGATCTCATTATAGGTCGAATTGGTCCTTTCATCTCTTCAATGATCTTCCCAACATTCTTCTCCCTTTTGGTTTATAATTATACATTCTTCTTCGTATGCGCTGTTCATTCATTCGTAATACGTGCTGAAGATAAGCATTTTGACAATATTTTATTCTTTCACAGAGATTAAATATATTAAGTAAAAGTGATCCCACAACAGGCCTCAGGAGGCCTTTGGGGTAGTAGGAGGTTAAGGCTCCCACTTTTTCTAGACAATCGGCACTTGATGTCAGCCGGGTTGTCAGCCCTGCGTGACGGCCGCCTTTACCCCAGAACAAGCGTCTGGTACTCATTTCCGTTAGAGGCTGAGTCGACCCCAGGGCCATAGTGCCGCCAGAGGGTTTGGGTCAGTTTAAAAATCCTGACCCCAACGGGACTTGAACCCTCGACCCTCCGGCTTGTAGCTCAGTGCCTTAACCACTACGCTACGGAAATATATTAAGTTCTGTTCTTATATCTTCGTTTTTATTTTTATCGGTCCTTTGGTGTCCTGCTATTGCTCTCAACATCTTCATTTCAGCAGCCTCTATTTGTTTACTATCTGCCTTTGTTAATGTCCAGGTTTCACATCCATAGATAAGAGATGGAACTGCCAATACTTTGTGAACTTTGAAATAATTTCTTTTCTAGTCTTATTCAATAAAGTGCGTTTAATTGTGCCACATAGATAATTGAATCGTTGTATTTTAGTGTGTTTATCTAAATTTCTGTCATTGCCTAAATGACATACCAAATAATTAAAATTCTGAACTTGGTGTATAATTACATTGTTTATCAATCTTTTTGTTCTTATTGCACATTTTCCTTTCAGAGCTAATATTTTTTGTTTTAGATGTAGATATTCTTAAATTGTATTTTAGAGAGATATTATTTAAAGTACAAAGGAATTGTTGTAAAGCATGATGATGATGATGATGATTTTAATCTTAATACAGCACCTCAACTGAATTTTACAATGAACGTGTTTAGAATTCTCGACCACCTGTCAGGACTTTTAAATAAAAATATTTATACAACTAATAGCTTGTCTTAGTGGATTAATTTTGTTTTTACATTCGAAAATATTTATAATTATCGCCTTAGGAATGTAACCTATTCTTCAACGAAATATTTTCTTCTTATTTCTTCTTTCATAACTATTATGGTGCTAATAAAAATAATTAAAAATAAAGGAGTCGCATATTCAGTATTTTTAATTAGAAGGTAACGCTTGTTATATTACCTATATTACCTATAATTACCCAACATCAGGTGTATTACTGTACGTGTATAACCAGGCTGACATCTAACCCGACTCCTGTTTTGTATGACTGGTAGTACCCACAAAACATTGACAATTATTCTTGTTGCTGCATTTCTCTCCCCTAGCGGAGGGATCGATTTATCCCTTCCCCTACGCGCTATTTTCTTCTTCCCCGTGAGAAGTTCAGTCTTCACACATTCCTCTTATACATAATCTCCACGTTCAACTTTATTGTACTCTCTGATATGTTCATATGAAGCCGTATTTTTCTCCTGCGTTCATTACAGAAACCTTCGTTATTTATTGTTTTTATTTGTTTGGTCATGTCTGTAGCAGTACATAGTCACGTGGGCCAAAGGTTCTTCGTTGCGATCGTAACTAAGCTAATTTAGTTGCACTTACTTCCCTACAAATGCCGAGTAATTACTCACTTCAAAGATACATCTAGTAGTGTATATTTTATATATTGAACATTTTACAATTTTATTACATTATAAAAAAAACTCCAAGTGCGACAGACCTAGAAGTCTTATGGCTTACCGCCTGCTGCTGGCCTCACATCCACATGTGTTAATCACATAGGTAGACGATCATCTAGCCAGTGTAGGAGTGACATGTGGTCAGTACGTTGTGTCCCCCAGCCGTTATAGCTGGTCTTCTGAACCTGGAGTCGCTACTCATTGTAGCTACCCAAGTGCCTCACGATGCTGGGTGGGCATCGCTCCCATACTGGCCGATATACCATGAGAAAATTTCTTTCCCCTTCGGGACTCGAATCAGCGCAAGTCCCGTAGCTCTGTGCCAAGACTTCTTGACTTAACCACTCGGCTACGGTGCGGGACAAATTAATATATTATTACAATTAACATTTTCAACCCTGCTGGGTATCGAACTCGGCTCCGATAGCCAGGAAGTAGGCTTGCTACCATCTTAGTCAGAAAGATTGGGGGGGGGCATATTTTCATTTATTCAGTATATAATTCACCTTCCTCTGATTATTTTCTCTATTCTCTTTCTTGGCTTCTTTCTGTGTGTGCTTTCACTCGTTTTCTTACAAGAAGTTTCCATGACTCTCTTTTGTCCCCCATTTGTCAAGCCTAATCTAAGAATCTGATTTTTAACTGTTTTTATTACAACTGGTATCCTATAAGTGGCTTATATCAGTGGAGCTTACTGCTAAGCTATGTAGTTTTCTCCATTCATCTCTCTATTTTTCTATCTTTGATCCAAGAATTGTCTTAAATAGGCCCTACCTTATTCTCAAATATTCGTAATATTTTCTCCTCTTTTAAAGTAAATTCCATATAATATGACTAGAAGAATTACAGTTTTATGAAATTTTATTTTGTGTGGAAAAGTCAAGATGACAATATCCCCTGTAATACTATATATTAGCATGCGTTTCCAGAGTTGAAATTATGTTTATATTCTGTCTTTACCTCATTCCTGTTTGTACTTGGGACGTTAAATACATAATGCACATACTTTTAGTTCCCGATAGCTTTTCATTGGAAACGAAAGAAACTTTACAGAACGTATCTTAAATCCTTGCTTTATAACATCATGAAGTTTCACTTTTCATTGGAAACGAAAGAAACTTTACAGAACGTATCTTCAATCCTCGCTTTATAACATCATGAAGTTTCAATGTTTTCTGACAGATGACTGTGATGTACTTTAGTTTTAAAATGGCGGCTGCTCGTGAAACACTTAAGATAAGATAAAGAACAGAGCTGTGATTGAAAATGTATTGCTTTACCTCGTTCTGCCGCTTACATTCTGCTAACCCAACCACTTATTCACTGCTTGATCCTTATAGACAAGTGTCTGTGAATGTTTGAAATGGTCTGCTGCTCCCAAAAAAGTAAATCAATCACAGCTCACTGTTTTGTACGTGTTTTACGAGTAGCTGTCATTTCAGAACTAAAGTACACCACAATCATCTGTAGGAAAATAATGAAACTTCGTGACGTTATAAACGAAGGATTGAAGATCAGTATCATTATCCTAAGGCGCGACAATTTCAAGGGTGAAAGTTTTGGCCTTCTCAACAATCCTCCTCCATGCCAATCTGTCTCTTCCCATATTCAAATTAGTTGCTTTCATTTTCTTTAGATCGTTCATTGTGTCATCCTCCCATCTGATCTTCGGTCTTCCTACTGCTCTGCCTCCTGCAGGTTTCCATTTATAGAGTTTCTTAACCAGTTTCTGATCACCCATTCTTATTAAATGTCCCTGCTAACCGATTCTAAGTGATCTTATACGGTTTAATATATTCTGATTTTTCATTAATTTGTTTAGTTCGTTATTTGTTTTGATTCTCCAACAGTTATCATTGCCTGTATTTAGTCCAAATACTCATCGTAGAATTTTCCTTTCATAAATTAATAATTCCTGTTTTATTGTTTCTTTTATGACCCAAATTTCACTAGCATATGTAACTACTGTCCACCGCTGTGGTCTTGAGGTAGCGTGCTGCCTTGTCACGCAGCGGGCCCGGGTTCGATCCCCGGTCGGGGCAGTTTTTCTGGGTGAGGTTTTTATCGAGGTTTTTCCTCACCTATAAGACAAATTTCAGGAAAACTTTAAGGCCCAAACGGTCCCCGAAATCATATGGCCATCATCATCATCCCTATCATTATCATCATCATCATCATCGTTATCATTATCCTTCACCGGTGTGGAAAGCAACGGGAAGCTACCACACCTATAATTCCCTAGTAAAGCTGCAAGCATAGCATGAAAATGCTATGGTTGTAGTGAAGGACCTGCCTTCGGGCAGAATTACTATGGATGGATGGATATAACTACTGGGATTGAAGATACGTTCTGTAAAATGTAGTTCATTTGCAATGAACCAATGAAAATGAACGGAGAACTACAGTGATGTGCATTACTTAATGAACGAACTAGTAATTATTGTTCCTTCTTTCTTCTTCGGCTTTCCTCCACTTATAGGTTTGCCGTCTTCAGTTTCCATTTATCTCTATCATTCCAATCTCCCTCTTCCAAATTCCTATCATCCATTATAGTTCTGACGTAGGTTTTTCATTTCCATCTTGGTCTGCCACGTTTATTTCTTCCAGGGGGTGACCATTGGTATATATTGGTAAATTATTATTTCTAAGGAAAGGAGATTACGAGTATTTGAGAATAAAGTTCTTAGGAAAATTTTTGGACCAAAGAGAGATGAACAGACAGGTGAATGGAGAAGACTACATAACAATGAACTACATGGTCTTTATAGGAAGCCAGATATAATAAGAACAGTTAAGTCTCGTAGACTGCGATGGGCAGGACATGTTGCACGTATGGGGAATGAAAGACGTGCATGGAAGCTTCTTGTAGGAAAGCCAGAGGGAAAACGCCCAGTTGGTAGGCCAAGAATGAGGTGGGAGAACAACATTAACTATGATTTGAGGGAAGTAGATTATACAGGGAATGATTGGAAAGCATTAGCTCAGGATAGGGATGTATGGAGAGCTTATGTCCGCGCGGCCATGTACCTTCGGGTTCGATAGTGCCAGTGAGTAAGTAAGTAAGTAAGTAAGTAAGAGTTTTAATTCAACCAGTTCCTCAAAATTTTCCTGTTTGTCATTAACTATCCATTTCCATTAGGCCTATACAATGTATTTCTACGTGTGACCTTATATAGTCTATAGTTATATTTATCGACTAATATGTTCCATATTTTAGAATAGGCCATTGGCAACGTTTTGTGGTAAGTTAATTCAAAGAGAATTTTCTTTGCAAGTTACGGTTCCGTTTACGAATGTCTTACAATTATATGACGTTTAGTCACGCGAGCTGCTCTGTTTTGTCGCCGATTGTACGCCACTGATTCTTTGATAACCCAAATCCGAATAAATTCTCAACTTTTTCAAGTCTCGTATTTAACTCAAATGTATAAATTAATACATCGTCATCGATTTCAAAGATTAGACCCGTTGGCCTAATCCGACTCAAAATTGTTCACGCCACCTCTTTAAAGATCGATCTGTATTTCTTGTCCCCCCTCGAATTATAACATAAATATTTAATATATTTTTGGTTGTGACTATATATCTTTCGGTCTTATTATGTTAAGATTGTGAATTTGTGTTTTAATAATTCTTGCCATCCTGGTGTTTGATTTTCGTAGGACATGGTCTTTCCAATTTATTTTATGTCTTCTTCTTCTTCTTCACTTCACGGGCTAGGCAAAAATTGCCTGTTCTTCTGTCCATCTTTTCATTGGCTTTCCTATATTCCTTGAACCTCTTGGCTTGTAGTTTAATGCTGCTCTTGGTAATCTTGTTACGGCCTAGACCTTGTTGTGGTGGAGGGGCTCAGTACCTAATTACCCAGACGACTATAGTCTGACCAACGGATCTGTGCCCCCGTAAGATATGCGAACTAAACACTAATTCCTTTTCTGCCTCGGTAAATCATTTCCCTCCCTGCATTGTTATATATCTCTCTCTTCGTTTGCCCTTCCCACTACTCTCAATTTTAAGCTTCTTGGGGGACAGATTATTAGCACTTACAGTCCAGTGTTGTCAACTCAACATGAACACTGTAGCTCCGAGTGGTGAAATAAATATTATTAAGCAAATAATAAAAATCAATCAGCGTCATTAGACCTACTTAAATACGAAGAAGTAATAATTAACCTTACATTATTCTATATTCAAGATCCATGACACTGTTTGAGGAAAGTTTGGCAACATCCCTACTGGGAAAATTATCGTGGCTGCTGGCGGGAGGGAAGTGAGTGGAATAGTCTGAGTACAGGAAGATACAGGCGTTAACTTTTCTAAGAACGACAGCACCGCTTAAGGGGCACAGATCCGTTGGTCCGACAATAGATAGGGAAGTCTGGTTTTTAACTAGCTTGCTATCTAGTAACAGGAAAAGGGAAGGGATCTAGCTCCAACGCGGGAACCTCAAAGGCTTCAGAAGCGGATAAAGAAAATTCTCAACGTAAAGAAGGCGGAAGAGGAAACCTGCAAGACAAGGGGTAGATGGGACTCCAAAGCTTTGGTTAGCAACCCGTCTAGGAGAAGGAAACTCCGAAATAAATTCCCGATCCACTACGGAATGTGGTTGTGCGTCTGGGCTGGTAACCCGGTCATGTAAAAATATTCAAACTCATCTCTCTCAGAGTGGTCATCCGGACGGATTTAATTTATTTTATATTTTTCTATTAATGTTGTGATTGGTTCTATGTTCAATCCCTTTCTGATATCAGTACTTCTTTTGTGATATAATAATGTGTTTCCAGTTATAAAGCGAACAAATTTCATTTCTCAAACTTCGATTTGTCTTAATTGATCAGAGGTAAGTGTCCCACTTTCACATCCATGTAATTAGAGTGGCAATGCAACCACTGTACATAATTTTAGCAGTGCTTATCGTCGAACGTGTTCTAATGTTCGCTGAATTCTAACACAGAAATCTATTCATAAGTAATGCCACGAGTGATTTCCAAATTATCGATAAATTCACGACTCACGAAGTGAGGAGTGAATTTATGTAGAGAATTTGGAAATCACTCGTGGCATTTGTTAGGACTATTTAACGAATAAAATTAAGCTGTTTACTCACAAATCATTATTTAACTATAGTTATTTTAAAATATTTATATATTTAATGTAAACGGCGATGTTTGAAAACAAATGAGAAACGATAGGTAAGTTTGATCTCCTTCTTTTGTTTATCACTGCAACCAGATCATACTATTTATTGCCAAAGGAACGCAATATTGTAAAAATGCTCTCTAGTGGAGAAAAAATGATCATCAATATTTTTCATTTCTGATGTCGTATGATGTAAATATGACAATTATATTTTTCTGGATTATTACCTGGGAAAAAATACATTTAAGAAAGTGCAAACAGTGGTTTCTTTTTTGGTGGTATAATAAATTGCTACAAATGTTTTTATATTAACTCCTGCAAGCGCTATGTGTTGACATCTATGCACTATATATACAATCTGATAGCCGTATCTCTTACGGGCCCAGTCACTGCAAAATAATGGTCAGACCTGTTCAGAATATTAAAAAGGAGGAGCATTCTTTAATATGGTAAATTTAACACTAATAAATATTTCGTGAAACACGACTCTGATTGGTTGTGAAACAGAAATCATTGAAACGTGATTGGTGATTGACTCCCATTTGGGGCATGAGTTAAATAGTCAATTTAATTTCGCCGTCTTGTGACTTTCTGTATCCTAAAGAGTATCACAAATAATTGAATGTATTTATTTGTTCTCTTTAAAGACGTGCATGGAAGCTTCTTGTAAGAAAACCAGAGGGAAAACGTCCAGTTGGTAGATCAAGAATGAGGTGAGAGAATAAAATTAACTACGATTTGAGGGAAGTAGATTGTACAGGGGATGATTGGAAAACATTGGCTCAGGATAGGGATATATGGAGAGCTTATGTCCGCGCGGTCATGAACCTACGGGTTCGATAGTGCCAGTGAGAGTTATTTGTTCTCTTTATAAATAGCCTATTCCCGTAGTTCATAGACATCATCATCTGCATTCATGGATTAGGTCTGTTGAGCCGTTCCGACTTCAGCCCATCTCTATCTAGGTCTGCCCACATCTCGGGTCCTTTAGGTTTGTATTTTGTTATTTGTTTTGGATATCAATCTTCATTCATTCTGTCTATGTGTTGCTTCCATTTTTGTCTATATGTATCTATTTTATCAGTTATTGCAAATATTTCAAGTTCCTGTCTTATTTCTGTGTTCTTGATTCTGTCTTCCCTTTAATAGATCTCAAAAATTATCAATCCGGCTTTTCTTCTGCTGAAGTTTATGAGTAAGTTATTTTTTACTAGTAGAGGTTACCAGCCTCTAGCCAAACCCCTCTTCCTGGAGTGCAGAGAACTGCAATTTCGGAGTGTTCGTCTCCTAGAGAAGTTGCCTTCACTACGGCTTTGGGGACTTCTCTTCTCCCCACGTAACCCTGTGGACGGGGCCCTACTCAGGTACTACCCACTGGGCGAGTGGGACCTGGAGCTCACAAAAGGGCAGGGGCGCCTACTCCCTGGAGTGGACCTCTATCAAGGGATCCACTCTGTTACCAAGTAGTTCATAGTATAAGTTAAAAAAATTATAGTGGACCCGTAGACTTGTATTGTATTTACAATGACTATTTAACTCATGCCTTAAATGGGAGTCAATGACCAATCGGGTTTCAATGAATTTTGATTTACAACAAATCACAGTCGTGTTTCACCTGGAATTTATCAAATAAGTTCATATTAAAGAAATTTCTCCTTTTAACATTCTGAATAGGCCAGAGCATCATTTTGCAGCGACTGGCTCTCTAAGAAATACGGCTACCAGATTGTATATAACTTATAGTGCACGAATGTAAACAGATACTGATTGTGGGATATAATAGAAATATATTCGTAGTAATTGATTATACCACAATAAAAAGAAGCCACTGTTTGCACTTTCTGAAACGTATTATTTCCCAGGAATTCTCTTTCTAGAAAAATATAATTTACATCATAGGACATCAGAAATTAATTAATAATGTTGGTTATAAACAGTTTGATGTGTTTAATTTTTTCTCCACTAGGGTGCATTCTTACAATATTACGATCCTCTGGCAATAAATAATATGATCTGGTTGCAGTGATGAACAAATGAAACATAACAAACGTTTCTCATTTGTTTTCAATCATCGCCGTTTACATTAAATATACAATATATTTAAATAATGATTTGTGAGTAAACAGCTTAATTTTATTAATTAAATAGTCCTAAAAATGCAACTCTTGATTTCCGAATTTATCGATAATTTGGAAATAACTCGTGGCATTACTTATAAAGATGATTTACTTCGATCTTCAATTATTTTTTAGAAAGAATTGAAGCAAGACTTAATAGTTTTCCCATTTATACAAATTTTAGCTGTAATAGGTTCATGACTTTGGAATGTCGTCTCTTTAGTTTTATTGTTGATTATCATTCCATGTTGAGCATCAACCTGGCTTAGATTATGGGCAGCTTCTTCAATTTATAAATTAATAACGCGCTTTAAAGAACAAGTCATTTTAAAAGATATTACTGGATATTAAACGAATGGAGGAAAACACAACGGGGATATATACCCATCAATAGGAACCTCGAACGCGATGCTATTCTTTTTGCAGACGATTTAGCTCTCCTGGCACTTTACGAAAATGATTTGTAACGATCAATTTATAGTTTACAAAAATATAGCTGCCAAATTTAATATGGAAATATCAATTAACAAAACTAAAATTATGGCATTTCTTGGGAAGGACCCCATACAAAGTAAAATATGTCTCCAGAATAAAATTTTAGAGAGATCTAACCAATTTAAATATATTGGATATTATCTCTCTATCTGGGATGAAAACGGATATCCATGAAAAAATGACTAGTTATATTAAAAGTTAGGGAATTATTAATCAAGTTATGAAACCATCCCTTGTACAAAAAACACCAGATTACGTTTATATAACACTTTGGCTAGACCAGTGTTGACCTAATGTGTAGTGAAGCATGGACACTAAAAAGACAACATGAAAGCAGAATAACGGCTTGTGAAATGAGATTCATGCGCTGAACAGCGGGTTACACCAGATGGGATCGGGAAAGGAAGACCAATATCTTAAAAGAATTGAAGACTACGCCAATTTTGGAATAGCCTATATTAAACAGTACCAACTAAATTGGAAACACCATCTTGAAAGAATGAGTTCAAATCGGATCCCCAAAGCTGTTTTATAATTATAGGCCTATACCAAGAGGACGAAGATCTCTGGGCCGTCCTATGAAACGCTGGAGGGAAAATTTTCTATAGGATCGTAACAGGCCTTGGCCTAATACGTGGGAGGAAAGAAGAAGAAGAATATTACTGTTACCCTGGTTTTATGTTGATGGAGTATTTTTTAATGGAGGGAAGAACATTGAAGTGTGCCTGATTTTATGGGGAATCAAATGTAACAAGAATTATTAAATCCCGTAGACTGGCTGGACATGTGGCACGAATGGGGAATTAAAGAGAAATGTGGAAAATGTTTGTAGGAAGTTTTTTTAAAGATATTTATTTCAAAAGTTATTTACATAAGTCATTAGTTCTGCCTGAGAAAGTTGTATATCTAATTTTATTCATCACACTTCTCAAAGAATTACACACAGAATCAGTCATGGAATATGTACAAAAATACAGAAAAACTGGAAATCTCACGTACGAAGAACGAGCAGAACAAGAATACCACGTCAGATCTTAAATTACCAGCCACCAGGCAAGAGATATTTGGGCAGACCCTTCAAACGTTGGATTGAGACCGTAACACACCACTAGGTCTATCACATGAAAGGAAGAAGAAGAGAAGACTTCTAGGAAAACTGTCAGCATATACCTATTTCTTCAAAATTTAGTTTTTCATCCAACTTATACTTTCAAGTTAATACTGTAAGATATTTTCAACAGGTTAAGTAAATTAGCCTATAAAACTATAGTGCGTTTGGCCAGTTAATGTAGCCTACTTCTCCCGCTAAAATGTTGAAGTTTCTCTTTCAGGAAAAAGGGCAGGAAGCAGTAATTAACCCCATGGTAACGTTATAGGGTGATACATAATTACACTGGTCAACATGTCACTGGTCGTGTTTTCAAATATGTATTCGGAATTTCTCCATCACTCATAGTTTTTTATTTCAATTTCGATTAATGGATTTAAATAATTATTTTTTTAATAAAACGTTTCTTCGTCCATTTGTCCATTGTAAAATAGGGTGAACTCTAGGGTCCACCTTTGCGGAATATGGAGGTTAAAGTGGACCTTTCTTGTAATGTATAAGAGTTTATAAATTATGAAGATGTTTCCATATTTGAATAAAATAACAATGCTATTTTATAATTATAACTTCTTTTTTCTTCTTCTTCTTAAACTTAATTTGTAGGATTTTCATCCTGTTTTATTTCCAAAATCACTCCTCGGAGGAAGACGTACTGGATGTGCATTCACTGTCTATCCATCTCTTGGCTGGTCTTCCTCTTGTTCTTCTCCCGTCCATTGGTATATCTTCTTTAGCTCTTTTTGCAAGCCGGTTTTCTTCCATTCTTTCTATATGAGCCTTCCAATATTTTCGTCTATCTATAACAAATTTGGTTATGTCTTGAATATGTCATTTGTCCCTAATTTCTGTATTGTGTATTTTATCAAATAATGTTTTCCCCTGAATAGTTCTTAAGATTTTCATAATTATAACGCTAATGATAATTCCTTTAATCAAAGAAAATTGAATCCCCTTAATTAAAAAGAAGAAAAACAAATTCAAAATAGGGGTCCACAATACCCACAAGTTCCTTTATTATTATTATTATTATTATTATTATTATTATTATTATTATTATTATTATTATTATTATTATTATTTATACACAGATTCTCAATGTTTACACATCTACCTGTGTCTCAAGTTTTATTTTCCTTCTTCACTGGTCGCTGTCCACCCACTACATGTTCTCCAGACCTCTTGTTCTCATTGCAGTTCTTATTTCTTGTACGTTGTTACGGCCCGTCTCCTGTCAAGTGGTAGCATGATATAAAATATAGGCCGAGTACAATAAATGAGACGGGCTCAACATTAAAACAAGGTCAGGATTTACCTAACGTTGCAAGGGATAGCAAAAACTAAGGAATCGGAGGCATTCACATAAATAAAGTGAATATTTTAACAATAATACTATATTTAAAAGAAACAGATTAAAACAATAATTAAAACAAGATAAACAAGAACCACCATAGAAATTAGTTAAAGAGTTAAACATTATTCTATCTTTAAATTTACTACATTAAACCAATTGCCTCAATTGAATACTTAATGAACCTAAGCAAATAATAAACTATCTTTAATAAGTTAAATGTCTTTGACCGACTAAGTTAGAAAACTGAGTTTATTCCAGCGAACCAAATGCATAAGACATATATTATTTATGTTAAGTCAAAATAAAGAAGCAGACTTACAAATGATTATTATAGGTGACATCCAAGTAGAGCTGGTTACAACTGCGTACGGGCTAGAGATCGCTAGCCACCGACGAGATGATTTAGGGGTTGAAACCCCTAGTTTTTATATACTTAAAGTGGGTCGCTTTCACCTGACGTGGAAGCGGTTGTAAGAAATCCTTTCGTGCCAATACGTGATTGGTACGCGTCCATCGGATATGCATGTATAATGAAATAATTGTCTAAAAAGCCCTAATAATTATAATATCAAATATTTATAGGGGAATAATCAATTTTTAATACCCTTTTGATAACTATAATTTCCGGCTATCACACTATCAATTTTCAGTCTAATAAACAACTTTTATAAGATTCATGATGTGTTCCGTTGAGGTTTATTCAAAATTAATATAAAATTATAGAATATGTTGAAACTCCCATTAAGCAAAGACAATTATATCCAAGAACTCAACTACATTAAGTATATGGCAAAAACCAATGGCTATAATGAAGAATTCATAGATAAGCTCGTAAAAAAACAAAAAAGGAAGAACAACATAACCACATAACTAAACTAGAAAAAGAATCTGACAACAACAAGAAAACATGGATAACACTTACATACACAGGAAAAGAAACAACAAAATTAGCCAATGCACTAAAGAAAGCCGATAAAAACGTAAAAATAGCATACAGAACCAATAACAAATTAAACAACATAATAAACAATAACATTGAAGAAAATAACATTTTCAACAGCAAAGGAGTTTATAAACTGACATGTAAGGACTGCAACAAATTTTATATAGGAAGGACAAACAGGAGTTTTAACATCAGATTCAAAGAACATTTTCGAGACTTCATTCACGCAGAAGGTAAATCAAGCTATGCAAAACACGTTATCCATGAAGGACATCGCATGTTAAATATTGAAAACACCCTAACAGTAATGCACAGAGAAAATAATCCAGCGAAGATAAACGTACTCGAAGAGATGGAAATCATGAAAGCAGCTCACAACGACAGCCTGATAAACGAAAACGAACCAAATACATGCAACCCCCTCTACCAGATCTTCAGTGAAACACCAGTTTTGAATCCTGCCGATGATGGGACAAGTCCCGAAAGCGCTACAGTTAAATGATAATTAAGTTTGAGGAGACGGACCTTTCAGGTGAATATTCTATAATTTTATATTAATTTCTAATAAACAAAGAGAAAAAACCTCTAAATTTTGGGGCATAACAGATCTGGGGCATAACATACGTATTTATGAGTTTCGATACCTTCATTTCTTTCTCCTTCCAGGTGGACATCAATGTTCAAGTTATCCTTTATTTTTATATTTGTCTTACATGCCCATACCAATTGAATTGCTTATACCTTAGGTCTGTAGGCCTAACTAACTAACTCAGTGGCACTATCGAACCCCTTAGGTTCATGGCCTTGCGGACATAATCTCTCCATATATCCCTATCCTGAGCCAATGTTTTCCAATTATTCCCTGTATAATCTACTTCCCTCAAATCATAGTTTATGTTATTCTCCCACCTCATTCTTGGTCTACCAACTGGGCGTTTTCCCTCTGGTTTTCCTAGAAGAAGCTTCCATGCACGTATTTCATTCCCCGTTCGTGCCACATGTCCGGCCCATCGCAGTCTACGAGACTTAACTGTTCTCATTATTTCTGGCTTCCTATAAAGATCATGTAATTCACTGTTATGCAGTCTTCTCCATTCATCTGTGTCTTCATCTGTCTTTGGTCCAAAAATTTTCCCAAGAACTTTATTCTCAAATACTCGTAATCTCCTTTCCTGCCTTAAAGTAAGAGTCCATTTTTCGCATCCATAGGCCTATACTATAACTGGTATAATAATAGGCCTATAGCCTCCCTGTATAATATATTATTAAATAATCAATATTCATTTTTCCTCATATGAATTTATTTATTTTATGTATTTATATTTTTCCAATTTTGAATATCTCGATGCTCTCCTCAAGAAATCCATTTCCCTCGACGTAAGTTTTTGTTCTAAGTTTTTGTTGAATTTCCGTTCTTCAGCATTATTTAATTATATATTTGTACCTCTAACATTGCCCATTCCTACCTACCGCAGTCTACGAGACTTTAACTAATCTTATTATATCAAATTTGTAAATCAAATAAAACTATGTTTTATTTTTATTTAATTAATGTATAAATATAATTTATCTTGCTGTTACGTCATTCATGTCTGTTAGTCTCTTTTCGGTATATATTTTTCCCCCTAAAAACTTTATTCTCAAATACTGGTAATATTTTCACCTCCCTTAACCCATTCGCCTCAAAAGACGAGGCATACTCTCCGGAATTTAATTGGCCTTCAACTCAGAGAATGAGGTACACTCGCTTAACTCTTTTGTTATATATTTTGCAATATTTTGTACATCCCTAAGGAGGATAATATTTTGTTAACATTTCTGAATAGTAGAGGAATGTGTTTTTGTCTTCGCCCTTATTGTGATCTCAAATACCGTTATCTTTTGTTTGTTTTTAATGTCTGAAAATCGACAATATAGGCTAATTTACGGTAAGTTAAATACGGTTTCTGGGGAAAATCATTGAGCATTTAAACCTGAAGTGAATGGGTTAAAGTAAGAGTACGTACTTCGCATCCATATACCTGAAAGAATAACCCTTTATATATTTTCAGTTAAACATTTTTTGAGAGAAGTTGGGATGACAATAGATCCTGTAATGGATAAGAGCATGTGTTTCCAGAGGTCAGGTAACTAACTAACTCACAGGCACTATCAAATCTGTAGGTTCTTTGCCGCACGGATCACAAGCTCTCCATACATTCCTATCCTGAGCTAATGTTCCCAATTACCCCTGTGCAATCTACTTCCCTCAAATCATGGTTAATATTATTCTCCCACCTCCTCCTTGGTCTATCAACTGGGCGTTTTCCCTCTGGTTTTCCTTCTTCTTCTTATTCTTCCTTTCTAGGATTAGGTCAATACGACCTGTTCCGGTCTCAAGTCCATCGTTTCCTTGGCCGTCCCAAAGATCTTTTTCCATGAGGTTTGTAGATGTTTGTAGTTTTGGTAGTCTTGTATTGTCCATTCTGTCTAAATGTTCTTTCCATCGGTATTTGTTCTCTTCTAGTTTATCGAGTATTGAAATTATCTCCAGTTCATTTCTTATTTATTCATTATGTAATCTATCTATGCTTGTACACCTTTTTACGGATCTTAAAAAAATCATTTCAGTGGCTTGAATGTGTGAGATATCTTTTTTTGTAAATACCCAAGATTCAGATCCATATAAAATAACAGGAAGAGCCATAATTTTATAAAACCTGAGTTGAGTTTCTCTTCGAGTCTTTCGGAGGATTCTTCTTATGGTGCCACACATCATTTTGACATCGGTTTAATTTATTATGTATTTCCCAATCATAGCTATATGTTATATCTGAACCAAGATAGTTAAAGACTGGTTTTCCTAAAAGAAGTTTTCATGATTCTCTTTCAATGCCTATTCGTACCACATGTTCTTTCCATCGCAGCCTACGAGACTTAACTCTTCTTATTATATCTGGTTTCCTATAAAAATCATGTAGCTCACTGTTATGCAGTCTTCTGCATTCTCCTGCCTGTCCATCTCTCTTGGGTAAAAATTGTTCATAATCCAGTTCCCGTAATCTTTTCTCCTCCCTTAAAGTTAGAGTCCATATTTCGCAGCCATATAATGTAGGAGCTAACTGGTAGAATAATAGTTTTATATATTTTCAGTTTAACGTTTTCTAGAGGAGTTATGACGACAAGAGTCCCTGTAATACATCCATCCATCCATAGTAATTCTGCCCGAGGGCAGGTCCTTCACTGCAATCATAGCATTTTCATGATATGCGTGCAGCTTTAGTAGGGAATTGTAGGTGTGGTAGATTCCCATTGCTTTCCACACCGGTGAAGGATGATGATGATGATGATGATGATAATGATAAGGATGATGATGGTGGTGATGGCCATATGATTTCAGGGACCGTTTGGGCCTTAAAGTTTTCCTGACATTTGTCTTACAGGTGAGGAAAAACCCAGATAAAAACCTCACTCAGAAAAACTGCCCCGACCCTGGATCGAACCCTGCCCGCTGCGTGACAAGGCAGCACGCTACCTCGAGACCACAGCGGTGGACTGTAATACATAATAGTATGCATTTCTAGAATTAAGGAGAGTTCACCTATGTTTAATTTCTGTCCTTAAAAATAATTCAAAATAAGAAAAGAATTAAAAATATTACCGAGGAGGGTAATAACTCTTTCCTTGGATTTGAAGTACTTTTTAAAGAAATTAACTAGATCTTTATTATATTCGGCTCTGTCATTTAGTTTACAGGCGCTTTGTTTTTGTGGTTAGGTATGTCTGTTTTGCACGCATAAGTATTTAGCATATCAAGCGGCGTTGTCACGTTTTATTCACTAGAATACATTTTTACCATCTAAAGATACCGCAAAATACAAAAGTTGTAACGTTGTTAAGACTATTTAACTCATGCTCCAAATGGGAGCCAATGACCAATCACATTTCATTGATATTTTATGTACATCCAATCATAGTCGTGTTTCGCCTTGAATTTATCAACTAAAGTTTATCATAAGTAATGCCACGAGTGATTTCCAAATTATCGATAAATTCACTACCGGTACTCACGAATTGAGGAGTGAATTTACCTAGAGAATTTAGAAATCAAGAGTGGCATTTGTTAGGACTATTTAACGAATCAAATTAAGCTGTTTACTCACGAAAATGAAACACATCAAACTGTATGCCTATATTAATTCATTTTTGATGTCCTATGATGTAAATATGACAATTATATTTTTCTGGAATGTTATTACCTGGGAAAAAATACATTTAAGGACGAAAATTAAAACAAAAAACAACATTTTTATTCTTTATTCTTGAAATAGGGACTTCATTTTCATCAGCAATTATTAGAGAGTGCAAACAGTGATTTCATTTTTTGGTGGTAGCCTATAATCAATTGCAACAAATGTTTTTATATTAACTCCGCATGCGCTATGTGTTGACATTCATGCACTATATATACAATCTGGTAGCCGTATTTCTTAGAGAGTCAGTCACTGCAAAATAATGCTATGACCTATTCAGAATGTTAAAAGGAGGTGCTTTCTTTATTATGATAAACTTTATTTGGTAAATTCTAGGCGATCACGACTGTGATTGGTTGTAAATAAAACATTATTGAAATGTGATTGGTCATTGTCTCCCATTTGAGGCATGAGTTAAGTAGTCATATTAAAGAAAACGCTTCCTTTTTACATTCTGAATAGGTCATAGCATTATTTTACACTGACTGACTCCACACGAAATACGGCTATCAGATTGTATATGTAGTGCATGGATATCAGTTCATAGTGCATGCGGGAGATAATATAGAAACATTTGTGGCAATTGATTATACCACAAAAAAAATAATAAACCACTGTTTGCACTTTCTTAAACGAATTATTTTCCAGGAAATGACGTTGCAAAAAAAATATAATTGACATATTTACATCATAGAACATCAGAAATTAATTAATACCTTTATAGTAGTAGTAGTAGCATTCAAATGTTCTCAAGCTCTTGATTTGTCATCATTCGCTTGTTAATACATATAATTTGGTTATAAATTTCTCCACTAGGGTACATTCATACTATATTGCGATCATTTGGCAATAAATATGATCTGGTTGCAGTGATCGAACAAAAGAAGCAAATGAAGCGTACCAATAGTTTCTCATTTATATTCAAACATCGCCGTTTATATTAAATATATAAATATTTTAAAATAACTATAGTTAAATAATGATTTGTGAGTAAATAGCTTAATTTTATTCGTTAAATAGTCCTAACAAATGCCTCTCTTGATTTCCAAATTCTCTGAATAAATTCACTCCTCACTTCGTAAGTCGTAAATTTATCGATAATTTGGAAATCACTCGTGGCATTACTCATGATAATTATATCCACATGAAGTAGACATGGAAACGTCATTAAAAAATGTGAAGACATTAAATTATTGGCAAAGAACTGTTTTCAGTTTTTGGTGCTTTGAGCGGCGTCTTAGAAGCAATTCCCGGGCTCTATCTGACAGTAGCAATGTATTTTTTTAAACCAGAGAGAAGCACTTCCCTTTGTTGGCGCCTGTAAACTAAATGACCGAGCTGAATATATTGCAATGATGTGTGATATGTCATTCTTGCATGTAAAAAGAATGCGTGGACAGGTCCAAGGAAGATACAAGGAAGTCTTGATAGCATGTGACGTCATGCCATAAATCACTGCAACCTACTCAATACCAGTAAATCTAGAAATATGAAGTTTGCCTTCTCGACTGTTACGCAGTTTCATTCAGAAAAAAGTGATTACGTTTCTGCAGATAAAGTTGAAAAACAAAACGTAATGCCTTAAAGTAGATTTTCTACATTCCGGCACAAGAAAAATAAACGAGTCCCAAAGTTCGCCGAACCATTCGTCACAAAATACCCTATACTCCGGTTAGCTTGCTTAATATACCGCAACATAGGACATCACATCACTCCATGTCATATACCATCTTCACTTCTCGCAACTGGAATTCCCTACCACAAGAAATAAGGGGCTGCTAGACATTGGCACCTTTTAAAAGAAATCTAAATTTATATTTGCTCTAACCTCGACTTCATTATTACCCAGTGTAATGGTATATATATATTAATTGGTGTTTCTCGTATAATTTATCATATTTATATTATATTATTATTATTATCATTATTATTATCGTAAGTATTATTATTGTTATTATCCTATAAAATGTTGTTTGTACATGAAATTTACATTGCTACATTTAATGTATCTTTAACTGTTTATAATTAGTATAGTGTATATCTATATTTGTCAAATATTTATTTGTATTAGTGCTGGTTGAGTGGAAAAGAAGGCCTTATGGCCTTAACTCTGCCAGAATAAATAAAGCTTTATTATTATTATTATTATTATTATTATTATTATTATTATTATTATTATTATTATTATTATTAATTATTATTATTATTATTATTATTATTAGCTCTCAGAGAACTTCCAAAAAGATATGTTACTTCACGTTAAATAAATTCTCTTAATTGGCTTCTGAATTTAAAAGGGGTCTGGTTATAGATGCTACAGTAGTGAATCTGTCGTCAGGTTAGGGTTCCTTGACAGCTGAAAAAAAAATCAAGCCTGTACAAGTTTCAATCTATAAATCCTTCCTACTTCCTCGTATAATAGGCCATTCTTAATTATGTATGTTTTCTTCTTCTTCTTCTTCTTCTTACTTTCCAGGATTAGGTCAATGCGAGCTGTTCCGGTCTCAAGTCCATCGTTTCCTTGGCTGTCCCCAAAGACCTTTTTCCATGTGGTTTGTGGATGTTGATCTTTATGGGTAATCTTGTATTGTCCATTCTGTCTAAATGTTCTTTCCATTGGTATTTGTGCTAGTTTATCGACTATTGAAAATATCTCCAGTTCATTTTTCTTATTGATTCATTGTGTAATCGATCCATGTGAGTACATCCTTTTACGGATCTTAAAAATTTCATTTCAGTGGCTTGAATGTGTGAGATATCTTTTTTTGTAAGTACCCAAGATTCAGATCCATATAAAAGAACAGGAATCGCCATAATTTTATAAAACCTGAGCTGAGTTTCTCTTCACACATCATTTGATATCGGTTTAATTTATTAGATGTGTATCCCATTCGTAACTGTATGTTATATCTGAACCAAGATAGTTAAAGTGTGCTATCTGTTCTATTTCTTTATTGATTACCATTTTTACTCTGACTGGCATATATCCTCTACACGAGAGGTAGCGGGATATCGTTACAACTGCCATCTAGTGGCTAACTATAACAAGTTAGATTTTTTTCTTTATATACGCTACCTCTCGTGTAAATTAAGAATAGGCCTACTATATAAATCCATCCATAGTAATTCTGCCCGAAGGCAGGTCTTTCACAGCAATCCATAGCATTCTCATGCTATGCTTGCAGCTTTACTAGGGAATTGTAGGTGTGGTAGCTTCCCGTTGCTTTCCACACCGGTGAAGGATGCTGATGATGGCCATATGATTTAGGGGACCGTTTGGGCCTTAACGTTTTCCTGACATTTGTCTTACAGGTGAGGAAAAACCCCGATAAAAACCTCGCTCAGAAAAACTGCCCCGACCGGGGATCGAACCCGGGCCCGCTGCGTGACAAGGCAGCATGCTACCTCGAGACCACAGCGGTGGATATATAGGCCTATATAAGAAAAATAATTTTTTATGTTTGGATTCCTGAATAGCTCAGAAGGTTAGAGCGCTAAGTATAGAGAGTTTAGAAACGCGGGTTCAAATCCCGACTCAGGCATTTATTTTTTCTTTATTGTCATATATATATATATATATATATATATATATATATATATATATGTATAAAAGTAAAAATAATGCTATAAAGTAAAAATATTCTCTTTGATTTGCTTACTTGTTATAGTCAGCTACTAGATGGCAGTGAAGACCGAGTTCTCGCGACATCTAGTAATAATGGAGAATATAATACGTATATAAGAAAAATAAATGTTTGAATTGGATTCGCCTGGTGGTGTAATGGGTATCACACTGAGGTACAAACTCAGAGATCCGGGTTCGAATCCCGTCCAGGCATTTATTTTTCTAATCATACCATATATATATATATATATATATATATATATATATATATATATACTTTTATCTTTTTGTATAATTGAATTTTAACTATTTACATATGCTTATATTGCAAGTTATTAGTGTTTTAAGAAATCTGTGATTATAGGCCTCAATATAAAAGAACAAAGAGTTTATTTAGAAAAGTATTAACCACTTAAGCATATTGTTATTAATATTTGTTAAATTAAATGTGTGCGTTCTTTTTTTTTTTCATAACTGACAAGTTCTGCCCTCTTTTCATTGTGCATGGCTGAGTTTCATAACGTCGATTTCCATGTGCCCCCATTTATTTCCATGGAAATCATCCTAAAGTTATGCGGGTTGCGATTCCAACTAGTTTCAGGCTTTCCTTTCTGAGAAGTCCTTCATATTGTCATATTACATTAATCAAATAACACTGAAGAACAATGTCTGCGTTTTGAAAACTTTAATAATATTTAGTATGTATCTTCAACACACTATTGAGTAACGCTAAGAAATTGGGACTGGAAATAAATGTCTATGGTCACACATAGAAATACATTATATAATGGAAACGGAGAGCTAATTAGAATTAAGGGAAATTTTGAGGAGGTGACAAAATTCAAATATCTGGGAACAATAATCACAAATAGGAGTAAGAGGCACAAATAAATTAAACATAGGCTCAATTCTAGAAATACGTGCTATTATGCATTGCAGAGACTCTTGATGTCCTAACTCCTTTCAAAAAACGTTAAACTGAAAATATATAAAACTCTTGTCTTCTTCTTCTTCTTATTCTTCTTCTTCTTCTTCTTCTTCTCCTACTACAAGGTTTAGGTTATGCAGCCTGTTCCGGCGAAGTTAAAAGTGGAGTCCATCTTCTGCGTGGTCGGCCAACATCTCTTGTTCCTCTGGGATTATACAGGAAGGTTCTTTTTGGTATTGTTTCGTTGTTCATTTTCATTAAGTGTTCTGTCCATTTTTTATTATTTTCGCTGATTTTATCTTCAATTTTATATATATTTAATTCTTCTCGTATAGTTTCATTCCTTATTCTATCCGCTCTTGTGCATCCTTTCACATTACGTAAAAACAGCATTTCCGCAGTCTGTATCCTGCTTTTATCCCTTAATTTCATTATCCAGTTTTCACTTCCATACAACAAAATAACTCTTGTTCTACCAGTTATATTATATGGGTGCGAAACAAGGACTCTTACTTTAAATATATTTATTTTGTAATGTATCTTTCAGCGGATTGGTGGTTTCTGATTTTTCGCTTCTATAATAATATTGAACTGTTTAATTTTAATTTTAGTACAAATTGTTCATATAGGCCTATTTATAATAACTAGTGGTCGCCCAGCGGACGAAATTCGACCACAATTCATTAAGTTTTTTAGTTTATCACAAATACGTCATTATGTATTATTTTCGATTTATTTTAAAAATACGAACGATAGGAAATATGTGGTATAGCTTGGCTAAACCATATTAAAAAAACAATAACGCGTCATTTGACATTTCTATACTAGGCCTATTTAAAGTTACATTTGGTCCATTATTATGTGTACAGGAATATATATCCCTTCTTCTTTGTCTCTCGTACCGACCCGTCAATGTTCTATGTCGAGGCATAATCGAAGTAGGTGCGAATATCTACATGTAAAAAAAATGTTATGAAATTACTGAAACCAAGATTAGACAGGGTTTAATTTAAATTGAAATAATAAAATGTACTCACTTTTTTAAACTAATAATAATAAATACGCGAGAGTAAGTCAATTCACATTGCTGCTGCACAATTTTCTTTTTACAACAATGCACTTTCAGTATCAACGTAAACAAATGAATCAGTACACAAATGAATAATACACATAAATTCCTTAGAGACAATTTATTTTAATTTGTTTAATTTAATTTATTTGTAACACATATTACACATAAATTTTATTTTTCTGTACTTCTTCTCTATATGAACTTTAAATATACCATTTATTACACTCCACCGTGCGCGCAATCTGCTTAAAAAAGGGGTACAAAGTTTTTCCTTTACATATTTATATACTGTATAGAATGAATTATTATTTATAACTTTCCTTATTAGAGGACTGCCACAAGGACAAAGTGATACAGACAATTACTTTTGCAAATTTATGAAATACATTTTGTAAATACATTAATTATTTTTTGTTAAGGTTGTATTTATTTTTTTCTGTATTTAATAATTTTTACTGGTTCAGTGGAGGAGAAGTTTTATGGCCTTAAACTTGGCACTTTAAATAAAGTATTATTATTATTATTATTATTATTATTATTATCTTCTTCTTCTTCTTCCTTCCAAGTATTAGGCCAAGGCCTGTTACGATCCTATAGAAAATTTTCCCTCCAGCGTTTCATAGGACGGCCCAGAGATCTTCGTCCTCTTGGTATATAATTATAAACAGCTTTGGGGATCCGATTTGAACTCATTCTTTCAAGATGGTGTTTCCAATTTAGTTGGTAGTACTGTTTAATATATTCCAAAATTGGCGTAGTTTTCAATTCTTTTAAGATATCGGTGTTCCTTCTCCGATCCCATCTGGCGTAACCCGCTGTTCTGCGCATGAATCTCATTTCACAAGCCGTTATTCTGTTTTCATGTTGTCTTTTTAGTGTCCATGCTTCACTACCGTAGGTAAACACTGGTCTAGCCAAAATGTTATATAAACATAATCTGATGTTTTTTTGTACAAGGGATGGTTTCATAACTTTATTAATAATTCCCAAACTTGTATTATAACTATTATTATTATTATTATTATTATTATTATTATTATTATTATTATTATTATCAAAATACAAAAATTATAGATCTGAAAGGAAACATCCAATTTCAAAATAACATTTATGTTTCAAAATTATCTAGCTTTTATTGTTTTGATTTTTATTGTTTTAATTTTATTAATTTTAGTTTAAACAAATTAATAAAAAAATTTGTTCTATTGTTTTCACTCTCTATTGTTAAGTATACTTTGCTAGTTTTCGCAGACCTATTTGGTGTAAATTTGATAAAATAAATGGGAGCACGCCGTAGCCTAGTTAGATAAAGTGATACGCTACAAGCCGGAAGGTTAGAGTTCGAGTACCGACAGGGCCATGATTTTTAAACTGGCCCGAACTTTCTTATGGTACAATGGTCCTGAGATCGAATAACCGTCTAACCAAAAGAGTACCATAAGCTTATTCTGGTGCTAATGCAGTCGTCATGCAGGGCTGACAACCTGGCTGAATCAAATACGAGTAAAGTGGGAGTCTTGATTTCGCGAGGTCGTCCTGAGACCTGGAATGGAATCACATGTTAAAATTAATATAGGCCTACATGAAGTAAATTTGTAGATATAATAAAAATGATTGGCTCATGATGCCGCGATGGAGTGGACATGTAGCAGGGATGGAGAATGAAAGAGGATCATGGAAGCTCAATTTAGGAAAACCAGAGAGAAAGCGTCCTGTATGGAGGCCAAGAATGAGGTGGAAGAATAATATTAATTATGATTTGAGGGATAGTAACAGAGTGGAACCCTTGATAGAGGTCCACTCCAGGGAGTAGGCGCCCCTGCCCTTTTGTGAGCTCCAGGTCTCACTCGCCTAGTGGGTAGTACCTGGGTAGGGCCCCGTCCACAGGGTTACGTGGGGAGAAGAGAAGTCCCCAAAGCCGTAGTGAAGGCAACTTCTCTAGGAGACGAACACTCCGAAATTCCAGTTCTCTGCCCTCCAGGAAGAGGGGTTTGGCTAGAGGCTGGTAACCTCTACTAGTAAAAATAACTTACTCATAAACTTCAGCAGAATTGATGATTTTTGAGATCTGTTAAAGGGTACACTAAGGAAGAATCAAGAACACAGAAATAAAACAGGAACTTGAAATATTTGCAATAACTGATAAAATAGATACATATAGACAAAAATGGAAGCAACACATAGACAGAATGAATGAAGATATATATCCAAAACAAAATAACAAAATACAAACCTAAAGGCACCCGAGATGTGGGCAGACCTAGAAAGAGATGGGCTGAAGTCGGAACGGGTCAACAGACCTAATCCATGAATGCAGATGATGATGATGATGATGATTTGAGGGAAGCAGATTATACAGAGGATGACTGGAATACATTAAATCAGGATAGGGATGTTCCATCATTACCTTATTATTTATCACACCGCTTCACTAGACTCTCTGATAGGCTACACATAAATTAGATATCCGATCCCATCAGCACATTGTCCTTTATATCCCTCCTCATCACACTGTTACTCAAAATCCTTTACACCCTGTATCAGAGACTGCCAAACTTCAACATCTTTCAGAAACAAATTGAAAATAAAATTATTAACAGAAACTTCTCACTGATAAGTTATTACTTATTTAACAAATAATAACACTGAGCCACAAATAATAAACTTTTTTTTTGTCTCAGAAAGAAAAATATGTGATTCTGATAGCATTTTTTCTCCTGAATTAAAATATATTATCGGTTTTTCTCCATCACGCAAGGTTCCCGAGAGACAGGCATTTATAATTTCAAACACTTTAATATGTTCTATATTCGTAACTACACAATATTCGAACGTTCGGACTCACCCAGAAAGTAAGAAATGACGATTTTCTGCTATATTTCGCCTGTGGAGCATCCCTCTTGATGGTCCAATAATAATCGGCCATCATATTAGGATTCCATTTGCCTTGATATCTCTTTTCCATAGTTGAAATCTCCTGATGAATGTGTTCCCCGTGCTCATCGCTCAATGGGCAAATGGACGAAAAAACGTTTATTAAAAAATAATTATTTAAATCCATTAATTGGAATTGAAATAAAAAAACTGTGGGTGATTGAGATATTCCTAATACATATTTGAAAACGCGATAAAAAAACTGCATTTAGTTTTTAGTACAACTATTGTTACTCATTACAACTATTGCTACTCATGAGGCAAAAATCATGATACAAAAATCATGTTGACCAGTGTAATTTGTTTTTTCATTATTTCATAAAGATGATATTAAAATTTGTCAATATATTTACCTAGTACCTTATATGTAAGCGATAGATTAATTCATTATAATTTATAACTTTCTTTGATTTTTTCATTTCTTTTTATGTATAGTAGATTCGAGCTGTTATTCCTTTCAGTGTACATTCTTTCATTAGTTTAATTTTAATTGTATTTAATTTTATTGTATTATTAGACAATATTTTCATGATTGTTCAGTTTGACAGTTAATTAATTGTCTTTATTTTATTGAATCTCCAATAATACGAACCCTATTTCACCATCCGGTATGTTAGGGTTTTAGTTACAATATAATTAATTATTTACAGTAATTTAGAGTGTGGTTAATTTCTAGCGTTACATAATAACGTAATATGATCAAATTAATTAATTAATTAACAAACCCAAGAAAAAAGTAACTCAAAGTCTCTTAAAAATATGATGGATAAAGTCACACAGCTTTCTATAGCAACACTTCTTACAGAAAATATTTGACAAAGGCAGTTGAAATCTATTATGGCAATAACCTAATTTTTAAAATAAATTAATGGATTTTGGAATCAAATGCGGGACACTCAAATAACAGATGTCAGATAGTCTGGCTGCAGTTTTTGCAAATACATGTGTCTGTACCTGTTTTAAATCGTTCCAAATAATGTCCAAATTTACCGTGTCCAGACATAAATTGTGTTAATACCAAACTTGGTTCTACGTATTTGCACTTTATTCGGTCAAAAACAGTTGGGAAAAATAATGTTCTTGTCAAAGCACCATTAATGCTGTTTAACCACTCAGCGTTCCAATTTTGTAAGAGATATTTTTTAATACTTCTTTAATATATGATAGAGGACAGAAGGAATAAAAGTAATCCATATTAGAATTTGGATTAATTGTTTAGTATGTACTATTATTGTAATGTTTTGTATTTAAATGTAACATAGGCTATGTTTGTCCTGGTGAGTGGAAGAAAAGGTCACATGGTCATAACTCCACCAGGCTAAATAAATCTATTAAATTCAATTCTATTAAATCTATAACAATGCAATTATAGACCAAGTTCAGAATTTTAATTATTTGGGATGTCATTTAGGCAATGACAGAAATTTAGATAAACACACTAAAATACAACGATTCAATTATCTATGTGGCACAATTAAACGCACTTTATTGAATAAGACTAGAAAATAAATTATTTCAAAGTTTCACAAAGTATTGGCAGTTCCATCTCTTATCTATGGATGTGAAACCTGGACATTAACAAAGGCAGATAGTAAACAAATAGAGGCTGCTGAAATGAAGATGTTTAGAGCAATAGCAGGATACCAAAGGACCGATAAAAAGAAAAACGAAGATATAAGAACATAACTTAATATATTTAATCTCTGTGAAAGAATAAAATATTATCAAAATGCTTATCTTCAGCACGTATTACGAATGAATGAACAGCGCATACCAAGAAGAATGTATAATTATAAACCAAAAGGGAGAAGAATGTTGGGAAGACCATTGAAGAGATGGAAGGACCAATTCGACCTATAATGAGATCGGAACAGACCATTGGGTTTAATTCTTGTTGTTGATGATGATGATTAAATCTATGGACCTTATGTCCGCGCGGCTATGAACCTACGGGTTCGATAGTGCCAGTGAGTTAGTTAATATTATGAAGTGAATTTGACAGGTATGCGTGACTTGTGCCAGTATTGCACTGGGATAAGTAAAGGGACTTGTCAGCAGACAAAAGAAAAGCAACTTATTAACATTCATTATGTCCACGTAGCATCAAGAGCAATAAACATGTGAATTTGTTTGTTTGTGTGGGTCATTCATATTAACATAATACCGACAGAATTATCTACACATCAAACGAAGAATTATTAAAAAAAGACAGCCCTGGTGTAGGCCTATTGTATCTAGACTATTGAAACATTTCCTGCAACTGTTTCCTTTTTTTATATTTACATAACCTGAAAAATATATTACTTACTTACTCACTGACACTATCGAACCCATAGGTTCATGGCCGCGCGGACACAAGCTCTCCATACATCCCTATCCTGAGCTAATGTTTTCCAATCATCATTATCTTCAAGGTATGGGTCTGTTGGCCCGTTCCGCTCCCTGGTGCACTATATGCTGCAGGTGCAGGTAGTCCCTCCAACGACGTTTTGGTCTTCCTACATTTCTTCTGCTTAGAGGCCTATAATGAAGCAGCTGTTTTGATAAGCGATTAGTTGGCATTCTTTGCATAGGCCTATGTTCAAACCAATTACGTTTATTTCTGTGTATTCTCTCGTTGATATTATATATTTGTAATTCATCCCTGATATCTTGACTTCTCTTTTGATCTCTTAGAGATACGCCTGCAACTGATCTGAGACATCTCACTTCTATTGTCTCAATTTTATTTTTATCAGAGATCGTTAAAGGCCAAGTCTCAGACCCGTACGCATGTTAACGTTGGAACGGCTACTGTTTTGTAAAATTTTAATTGAGTTTCCCTTGTGGTCTTATTTCTCAAATATCTTCTTATTGAACCACATATCTGTTGAAATTTCCCTAATTTCTTCTCCATGTCCAAATTTTGCTGGTACGATATCATGCATCCCAGATAATTGAAACAAGTTAAATCTACTTCCCTCAAATAATAGTTAATGTTATTCTCCCACCTCATTCTTTGTCTACCAACTGGATGTTTTCCCTCTGGTTTTCCTACAAGAAGCTTCCATGCATCTCTTTCATTCCCCATACGCGCAACATGTGCTGTCCATCGCAGTCTACGAGACTTACCTGTTCTTATTATATCTGGTTTCCTATAAAGACCATGTAGTTCATTGTTATGTAGTCTTCTCCCTTCACCTGTCTGTTCATCTCTCTTAGGTCCAAAAATTTTCCTAAGAACTTTATTCTCAAATACTCGTAATCTCCTTTCCTCCCTTAAAGTAAGAGTCGATGTTTCGCATCCATATAATATAACTGGTAGAATTACAGTTTTATATACTTCCTGTTTAACGTTTTTTGAAAGGAGTTGGGACATCAAAAGTCTCTGCAATGCATAATAGCACGCATTTCCAGAATTGAGCCTATGTTTAATTTCTTTGTGCATCTCATTCCTAAAGAAATTTTCGTTTTATAATTCAGTGTTGGATACTGGCGCTAGAAAATTCCACAAAGCAACAGGTAACAAAAAAGTTCGTGACACAGGAACTGCGGAAACTAAACGACTTCCGGAGCAAGTCCAATTTATGGATCAATTTTACTGGTTTACGGAATAATATTTGTGTAAGAGATCAAAAGTTAAGTCAATATATCCGAGATTAATTACAGGTATATGATATAAACAAGAGAATATACAGAAACAAATATAAAGCTTTGAAAATATAGCCTACAAAGAATGCCAAATAGGCCTAATAATTTATCAAAAACAGATGTTTTATTATAGACCTGAAGGCCGAAGACATGTAGGATGACCGGAACGGCGTTGGAAGGATGTTCTGAAACATATTGTGCAGCGGAGAGCGTGCAGTCGTTCAAGAGGTGTAGAGTGACGAACACACATACGGAAGACTTATATATAGGTCCTATAACGATTATCAGATTATATCGCCAAGTTGTTTGAACTTGTAATTAGTTTTTTTTATAATATCTGATGGAATACGTGTCTGATTGAAGTTTATAATGGTGGGTTACTTGAGCAAATATCTGCATGTACGAAGAACAGAATTCAAGTAGGTAGGAGGGATCACGTAATTAATAATTCTTTAGGTTGGCTGGCACTTAATTAGGTAAAAACAACAGGCAGTCTTAATGATTCAAGTTTCTGGAGACCGGTGACATCCGTGGTCCCACTAACCGAAACAAATTACTTCCTCGAATGTGGGCCCTGCATGCAACAGCGATTTATGTAATTTTCAATATTGTTACAAATAACGAAACCACATCCTTCTCAAGTTGACAAGCTTACTGTTTAAAAAATTCCTCAAAATTATAAACTATTGAATTAATAATATATTCTATATAATTTTATTATTATTATTATTATTATTATTATTATTCTTTCTTCCTTTATCATGTATTCATCTGACATTCCATGTTGCTACTTTAATTTGGTCTTGAATTCCAAATCGTGTATCCTTATACTTACTTACTCACTGGCACTATCGAACCCGTAGGTTCATGGCCGGGCGGACATACGCTCTCCATACATCCCTATCCTGAGCAAATACTTTCCAATCATTCCCTGTTTAATCTACTTCCCTCAAATCATAGTTAATGTTATTCTCCCACCTCATTCTTGGTCTACCAACTGGGCGTTTTCCCTCTGGCTTTCTAGAAGAAGCTTCCATGCAAGTCTTTCATTCCCCATACGTGCAACATGTCCTGCCCATCGCAGTCTACGAGACTTAACTGTTCTTATTATATCTGGCTTCCTATAAAGACCATGTAGTTCATTGTTATGTAGTCTTCTCCATTCACCTGTCTGTTCATCTCTCTTTGGTCCAAAAATTTGCCTAAGTACTTTATTCTCAAATACTTGTAATCTCCTTTCCTCCCTTAAAGTAAGAGTCCTTGTTTCGCACCCATTGTTTAATCATATTATGTCCAATAAAAAGTTTTCTAACAGCAAATTTTGAATATTTTATCCTTTGGACATCCCTTACAATAACATTTCTTCGACTTCCCGTTGTTCAGATTGGCAAACAGAGTGTTAAATATTTTTTTTAAGCATGTGCTGATCAGGCACATTACGCCCGAACTCGAAGGTCAGAATATTGCGCCCGATGAAAGGTTAAAAAATGTGGGAGACTTAACCTCCTTCTACCCTAAGGGCCTCCTGACGCCTGCAGTGGGATCGCTTTACTCTTACTTTTCTTTACTTGAGAATCTTTTACGAGCCTGAAAATCTTCCGACTCGTGAGCCACAGTTTGAAGTCCCTCTAGGAGCACTGTATGAAGAAAAAAAAAAGTAAAGTGATCCCACAACAGGCCCAGAGGCCCTTGGGGTAGTACGAGGTTAAGGCTCCCACTTTTTTTCTAGACAATCGACACTTTATGTCAGCCGGGTTGACAGCCCTGCGTGACGGCCGTCTTTACCCCCAGAACAAGCGTCTGGTACTCATTTCCGTTAGAGGCTGAGTCGACCCCAGGGCCATAGTGCCGCCAGAGGGTTTGGGCCAGTTTAAAAATCCAACGGGACTTGAAGTCTGGACCCTCCGGCTTGTAGCTCAGTGCCTTAACCACTACGCTACGGCGTGCCTTCCTAGGAGCACTGCCCTTTGGATTATTCTATCCTGAAAATCTATCGACCTCGGCCAGGTCTGGATCCGCGATATTTTGACATTCTTCTTCTTCTTCTTCTTCATTTCCCCTGGTTTAGGCATTAGTTGCCTGTTCTGTCTTCACTAATTGATCTAAAAACATATCTTCCGAGGACGTCCGTCCGATACCTCTTCTTCCTCTTGGAATATAATGTAAGATTTTCCTTTGGTAATCTTCTCTCTTCCATTCTTTCTACATGTTATTTCCACTGTTTCTTGTTATTAGATATCCTTTCTTTTATGGAGTAGATCTGCAGTTCTTCATGAATATCATCGTTTCTTATTTGGTCTATTTTTAAATTAAGTGATGTTATTAATTTAAATCTCAAGTTAAAAAACAATAGTGTGAAACTATTAAAAACTAAATGAGCAGTACTTAATGGGAGCGGTGCAGAAGTTAGAATTATGTTAACCGACAAAAAGGTTTTATCTGACAAATTGAGGCTCAGTGACGGTTTTTGATGAAGTCTTTATGGATTGTCAACCGAGTGAAAAGATCGGAATCTCTCCACGTTTCGACCTCCAAGCTGAGGTCGTTCAGAGTGGAACTGTGTTTGTTTTACCGCGTGCAGGTTTGCATACTGTATTGCCCAGATTCATTATAAAATGTAAAATTACAAGGACTATTTAACTCATGCCCCAAACGGGAGTCAATGACCAATCACGTTTCAATGATTTTTGATTTACAACCAATCACAGTCGTGTTTCGCCTAGAATTTACCAACTAAAGATTATCGTAATAAAAAAAGCACAGCCTTTTTAACATTGTGAATAGGTCATAGCATTATTTTGCAGTGAGTAACTCTCTAAGAAATACTGCTACCGGATTGTATATATAGCCTAGTGCATGAATGTCAACACATAGCGCATGTGGGAGTTAATATAAAACATTTGTAACAAATGATTATACCACCAAAAAAAAAAATAAACCACTGTTTGCACTTTCTTAAATGTATTTTTTCCCAGGTAAGAACATTCCAGAAAAATATAATTATATTTACATTATAGGACATCAGAAATGAATTAATATATAGTTTGATGTGTTTCATTTTTTCTCCACTAGAGTGCATTCTTACAATATTGTGTTCCTTTGGCAATAAATAATATGATCCGGTTGCAGTGACAAGCAAAAGAAGCAAATGAAGCGTACCAATCGTTTCTCATTTGTTTTCAAACATAGCCGTTTACATTAAATATATAAATATTTTGAAATAACTATAGTTAAATAATGATTTGTGAGTAAACAGCTTAATTTTATTCGTTAAATAGTCCTAACAAATGCCACTCTTGATTTCCAAATTCTCTGGATAAATTGGAAATCACTCGTGGCATTACTTATGATACATTGATAAATCTAATATATGTAATGAAAAAAAATATTTTATTTCGAATTGATCCACGTTGCAGATTGTAAACAAGAACTAGTTAATTGGTTGTTCATTATGTTCTAAGTCATGCAGTACGTCATAGTGACGTGCTTTTTAGAGTCCCAACCTTCCACTCCGGTGTCCTGGGATCGATTCCCGCTGGGGTAGAAAATTTTCGTCGTCATCATCAGCATCAAGGATTAGAACTGGTGGTCTGTTCCGATCCCATGTTAGGATTAGTCTAACCATTTTTACTGGGTCTTCCAACATTTCTTCGTCCTAGTGGTTTGTAATCAGGAATCTGTTTCGGAATTATATTGTTGTCAATTCTATTGATGTGGTCCATCCATTCATCTCTGTATTGTGTAATTCTATCTAATAGTTTGAATATATTCAGTTCTCTTCGTATATCCTCACTTCACCTTTGATCCATTATTGTACAGCCAGCTACACTCCTCAGGAACCTCATTTCTGAGGTTTCTATTCTTCGTTCCTGGTTTTTGGTTAAGACCCAGTGTTCCGATCCATACAGTAGTGTTGGAACCGCCATTGTTTTATAAACTTTTAAAAGCGTCTCCTTTCCAGTTCCTTTAAGACTTCGTTTTATGGTGCCACACGTATAATTAAATTATTTATTTTGTTTTCAATAAGTAAAGTAAAAGTAAAGTGATCCCACAACAGACCCGGAGGCCCTTGGGGTAGTAGGAGGTTAAGGCTCCCACTTTTTCTTGACAATCGGCACTTGATGTCAGCCGGGTTGTCAGCCCTGCGTGACGGCCGCCTTTACCCCAGAACAAGCGTCTGGTACTCATTTCAGTTAGAGGCTGAGTCGACCCCAGGGCCATAGTGCCGCCAGAGGGTTTGGGTCAGTTTAAAAATCCTGACCCCACCGGGAATCGAACACCTCGACCTTCCGGCTTGTAGCGCAGGGCTCTAACCATTAGGCTACGGGCGTTTCAAGCAGTCTTCACTTTTTCTCTATGATACATTGTATCCAATGTAATTAAAATTGAGTTAGAAGAAAATTTTAATTGCTTGCCGGAGCGTAATGGTTAAGGCACTGCGCTACAAGCCGGAAGGTCGAGGGTTAGGATTTTTAAACTGATCAAAACCTTCTGGCGGCTTCTGGGGTCGACTCAGCCTCTAACGGAAATGAGTACCAGACGCTTGTTCTGGGGTAAAGGCGGTCGTCACGCAGGGCTGACAACCCGGCTGACATCAAGTGTCGATTGCCTAGAAAAAGTGGGAGCCTTAACCTCTTACTACCCCAAGGGCCTCCTGAGGCCTATAGTGGGATCACTTTACTTTTACATTAAATTTGTCGCAACACAACAATCTGCCAGAATACAAGCTGCTGAAATTAAATTCCTCAGACCAATAGCAGCATATTAAAAAACAGACAAAAAAACACAACACTAAAATAAGACAACTGAAACTTGAGGAATTTAACACAATAGTGAAATACAGAACAAACTAGAAAAAACACTTAGCAAGGATGACTGAGAAAAGAATACCAAAAGCAGGATACAACTATTCACCACGAGGAAGAAGAAGTTTGGGAAGACCAAAGAAATGATGGAAACAGCAGCAATTTGGAGCCGGAACAGGCTAGTAAACAAGCCTAAATCGTGACGACGAAGAAGAAAAAATGTATCGCCCTCGGTGGTCTAAAGGTTATAGGCCTACTAACTAACATTAAAATTGTAAGTTCATGGCCGAGTGGATATAGGTTCTCCATACATCCTTATTCCGACTTCATGTTTTCTAATTATCGCCTGTAAAATTTAACAAACTCAATGGCACTCTCGAATCCGTAGATTCATGGCCGCGCGGACATAAGCTTTCCATATATTCCTATCCTGAACTAATGTTTTCCAATCATCCCCTGTATAATCTAGTTCCCTCAAATCGTGGTTAATGTTATTCTCCAACCTCATTCTTGGTCTACCAACTGGGCGTTTTCCCTCTGGTTTTCGTACAAGAAGCTTCCACGCACCTCTGTCATTCCCAATTCGTGTCACATATCCTGTCCATCGCAATCTAACTACATCTTCTTCTTCTTCTTCTTCTTCACGGTTTAGGCTTATTTACTAGCCTGTTCCGGCTGCAAATTGCTGCTGTTTCCATATTTTCTTTGGTCTTCCCAAACTTCTTCTACCTCGTGGTGGAGAGCTGTTGCTGCTTTTGATATTCTATTCTCAGTCATCCTTGCCAAGTGTTATTTCCAGTTTGTTCTATATTTCACTCTTGTTGTGTTTAATTCCTCTACTTTTAGTTGTTGTCTTATTTCTGTGTTATGTTTTTGCAATCTAACTTCAAATCTTGATTAACATTAATTGTTTTTATAGCCCATGGCTTCCCATAAAGATAACCTAATCATAGAGCTCACTGCTATGAAGTATTCTCCATTCACCTAGTGCCTAATTCTCTTTGGTCCAAAAAATGTCCTTAAGAATTTTATCCTAAACACTCGTAATCTTTTTTTCTCAATTAAAGTTTGTGTTTGTTTTCCCTACATTAAAATACAACTTGAAAAATAAATGTTATATATAGGCCTATATATATATATATATATATATATATATATATATATATATATATATACATATATATAGGCCTATACTGTGTATATATATATATAGGCCTATATATATATATTCAGTTTTTTTAGAGAAGTTGGGATAACAGGATTCCTGTAATGCGTTATAGCATGTATTTCCAGAATTTAACCTATGTTCAATTTAGATTAATGTGGTCTATTTTCAATTTACGCTACCCTTCAAAAATCACTTCACTAGATGATGTATTCTTGCATTGAGTACTGACAGGAGTGTAGGATGAGTGTATGATATGATAATGGAATTTATTGCCTTTTTTTTTCAAAAGAAAAAAAATACATATGCATTTACATTGCGCACGGGCCTGCTAGGCCGTACGTGCATTATTTTTCCATGAATTAAAAACAAAATACAAATAATCATAATATAAACAAATACCTACATGGCTACACACGTGTATCAAAACAATGAATATCTTAATATATAAAAATTACGTGTCACGTTGTTTGTCCGCGATGGAATTCTAAACTACTGAACCGATTTTGATAAAATTTTGCACACGGTGTGCTGTTTGATCCAACTTGAGACTTAGGGAAGTTTATAACTAAATTTATAGCCGCATTATTTTTATTGCTAATTATTTGTTTATTATTTAACAAAGAGTTATAATTATCTGTGAGTTCCATACGATTCTAACAGATGACGGTGTAAGGTAATTGGTTTATTATTTAACCAGGTGGCTGTGCTTTTTGTTGCAACCGCGAATTTCAATTGAATTGCAAATATTGATTATTTCATAATTTAAGTTTGTTCAGTGTTTATTTTATTTTCAATATATTGATAATAATCGTGTGTAAGTATTAGTTTTAAGTAATCTGGCTGAAAGACAGCAACTTAATTTAAATTTAACTGGACCGAGAAGGGACATTGAACAATATGGCGAATCAGTTCTAGAGACCATGAATGATAAGATATCAAGTGAATTTCCGCAAATTGGTATAGGCCTATGTGACATAAATCTTACATTTAAGAAGAATATCAATGTAAAAACATATGAAGGTCCTAAGGAACGGAATAACAGAACTGTAAGTAAGTCTTTTAGTTATAATAATATGCCTAATATTACAGAAACAATCTCCATGCCTCAATTAAATGAAAAACAAGATACTAATATATCACAAGATGATATTACTATACATAGACTTCTTGATGATGATGATGAGAATCCAAACTGCCAACAAGTTCGTAGAAAAAAAAAACAAAAGTATAATGAAATCAGCAAAGGCGGCCGTCACGCAGGGCTGACAACCCGGCTGACATCAAGTGTCGATTGTCTAGAAAAAGTGGGAGCCTTAACCTCCTACTACCCCAAGGGCCTCCCGAGGCCTGTAGTGGGATTACTTTACTTACTTATAGGCCTATATATATAGGCTATATATATGCTATATAACCAAACTCGGATTAGTTACACTATTTACAACTCAAGAATGGCTGGACCAATTTTTATGATCTTTGATTTGTTGGATTTGTTTCCGCCCTGAATAGCAGATAACTATTAAAACATCGGAAAAATTAACGTAAAAATATTTAAAGGCGATACGACGTTCGCCGGGCCAGCTAGTATATAAATAAAATCTCTTTCTACACTACATACCCAATGCCACACATCTACAAACATCCATGAAAAGACCATGTGTATAGATATAAAAAAAAGTCATCATCATCATCAACAACAACAATCACGGATTAAGCCCATGTGGCTTGTTCCGGTCTCATAGATTCTCATTCAAAAAGTTGAATGCATCTCTTTTTCGGTCTACCAAAGTTCCTGTCTCCTTTTGGTTTGTAATTAAGTATAATTTTTGGAATCCGATCATCTTTCATTCTTTGAACATGTTCTTTCCAGTTTTTTTCTAGATTCTTTTATTTTATCTAAAAGTTTAAAAATATTTAGCTCATTTCTAATATCTTCATTATTTAGGCCTATATTAATAATTTTAAAAAAGTTGCTAACTAACTAACTCACTCACTGGCACTATCGAGCCCGTGGGTTCATGGCCGCGCGGACATAAGCTCTCCATACATCCCTATCCAATCATCCCCTGTATAATCTATTCCTATATTTTATTTTAACATGTTTTAAATGTATACAATATCTTCCTGACCCAATATTAAGTTTTGAGTATCTTCCTCTATCCATCTATATCCTTCCAGTCATCATCCTGTAGTATCCTGTCCTTTCTCATCATCATCATAGTACATTCACGAATTTAGGCCATTTGTTGACCTGTTTCGGCCTCAAGAGAAACACCATCCAGAAGTCTTTTGAGTGGACGTCCTGGTCTTCTTCTTCCTGCAGGTTGATATCTTAACATTTGTTTGGGTATTCTGTGATCTTCCATTCGATGAACATGTTGCATCCATCTTGACTTATAATCAGAAAATTTGTTTTCTAAAGGTTCCATGTGCAATTCTTCTAAGATGTCTTAATTTTTTTTGTGATCTAGTAGTGTGTATCCTGCAGTCCTCCGAAGATATCTCATTTCAGCAGATCTAAGTCTCTGTATATCCTTCTGTTTCAATGTCCATACTTCGCTACCATACAAAAGAGTTGGAAGAGCCAGTGTTTTATACACTTTCAGTCTTGAATGCTTTTAGACTAACTGTGGCTTGAAGATAGAATTTATTAACCCTAAAATTCTTAAAAATTTAGATATTTTTGCATTTACATTCCTTTTCTTCTTCATATGAGATATTGCATCCTAGATATGTAAAATTATTCACCTGCTCCAAAATTTTATTGTCCAGTACAATTTTACTTCTGACAGGATCTACACCTTGAAATGCCATAATTTTTGTCTTTTCTGTAGATATCTTTAATCCATATTCTTCTCTAATTTTGTTAAGTTTCATACAGACCTTTCTGTAGATTATCTTCGGAATTTGCTATTATTATTTGGTCATCTGCAAACAATAGGGTGTTTAATTTTCTATTTTCTGATATTCTTATTCCAAATTTATATGTTTTGTTCCAGCAACATATTACTTCATTGATATAAATTGCAAAAAGTGTTGGGGATAGGGGACAGCCTTGTGTCACACCACGATTTATAATTCCTTCTTCAGAAAATCTGTTATTTAATTTAATCTTTATGGTGTTGTCTTTGTAAATATTTTGTATGTTCTGCCGAAGTAAATTTGGTATATTTCTGTCTTCCAATATATTTAAGCTCAAATTCATAATTCACTCTATCCATGACTTCTTAGGTCTCCCTCTTCTTTTCCTCCACTCCAAACTCCTAACTGACAATATATATTCATTCGTCCTCTTCACGTGTCCAAACCATTGTAATTGTTTATTTCCCACAAATTGTACAGTGTGATCCTTTGCTTAAAGTTTATTTTTTCTTGGATAATATTGTTTCTGATCCTGTCTAATTTAGAGCATCGTGCTGATCTTCTTAAAAATACATTTCTATAGATTGCAATTTTTAATTTAATTTAATTCGCCCTGTATTAAATATGTTAAATAACATTGAGCAACAGTAAAGAAACTTTCTTTTTGTCTCAGAAAGAAAATTATGTCATTCTGATAGTATTTTTTTTCTCCTAAATTCAAATATGATATAGAGTTTTCTCCATCACGCAAGGTTTCCGAGAGACAGGTATTTTTTTAAATTTCAAACACTTAAATAGGCTATGTTATACATTCGTAACTATACAATATTCGAACATTCGGACTCGCCTAGAAAGTAAGAAATAACGATTTCCTGCTATATTTCGCCTGTGGAGCATCCCTCTTGATGGTCCAACAATAATCCCACTTTTTTCTAGACAATCGACACTTTATGTCAGCCGGGTTGTCAGCCCTGCGTGACGGCCGCCTTTACCCCAGAACAAGCGCCTGGTACTCATTTACGTTAGAGGCTGAGTCGACCCCAGGGCCATAGTACCGCCAGAGTGTTTGGGTCAGTTTAAAAATCCTGACCCCAACGGGACTTGAACCCTCGACCCTCCGGCTTGTAGCTCAGTGCCTTAACCACTACGCTACGGAGTGCCCCACTCTATATTAGGTAAATAAAATAAAATCTTCTTGTAAGTCCATTTTTCCCTTTACAGAGATTTGGGCGCTCTCCCCCTACAGGTAAGAATTTGAACCATACTAATTTATTTACACTTGTTTTCGTATAGATGTTATTTGAGTGGTCCGTGTTCAGCGTTCCGCCTCATACTGACATCTAGGAAACCAAGGTAGTACTAGGATGGGAAAATTCGGTAAATTTTGCTTAGAGGCCTTTTATTCAGGCTTAAGGATCTTTTACGAGCCTGAAAATCTTCAGACTCGGGACCCACGGCTTAAAGTCCCTCCCGAAGAACTTGCTCCTTGGATTTTTCCATCCTAAAAAATCCATTGACCCCGGCTGGGTTTGAACCCGTGACCCTCGGGACCAGAGTCAAGGAGCATAACCACTAGTCCACCGCTGCCGATATAAAATAAACAAATAATTTAATCTAATATGAACAGTGCTGAAACTCAAACCTCGGAACCTAAAATTAGCAAGTCCACCAGGATCAACCACGGGGTGAATCATAAATATGGCTATACGTTTGATCGCGTTGTGTGATGAAAATATTACCATTACAGGAAATACGAAATTACCATTGAAAAGGCAATTATTCAAATTAACAATGGAATAAAACAAAACAGTGTAGAACTTACGTCATTAGTCAAAATGGCGTTGAATATACAACAGCAAATTACAATTGCTGCATGGGCAATAACGTATGCTAATGATCGTGAGCGCGCAAGACGTGAGTTTAACGTAGCATTGCAGCCGTCGACTGTGGGGAAGTGGAGAAAACGACTGCTGGAAATGGGAAGGATGCAGAAAAATCAAACCTCCTGAAAGGCCTCGCATTAGCACGCATGCAGAAACAACGAAGAGAATTGCGAAGGCGTTCGACGCTAGCCCACAAAAATCAACCCGCCAAACTGCACGTGAGCAGTGATTTGTTTTGTTCTGTTATTGTAATTTGAAGGATTCCTTTTCTAATGATAATATCATATTTCCTTTAATAATACTATTTTCGTCACAAAATGCGATAAAACGTACAGCCATATTTCTGAATCACTCTGTAGCTATGGAATAGGAAAGTTCTTTTGAGTTTTTGAAGAAGAAAATGGAAGTAGGTCTAATTAACTTGTAACAAAGTAAAAAGTTATTGATAAAACAAGCAGATTATTTTAATTGAATGCAATATTTACTTTGGGGAAGAATAGTGAATATAATTAATATTTAACAGGAGTTACAGTTGACGAATCAGGGTGTGCAACTTTTGAATTTTAATTAAACAAGCCAAACATTCAAGTTTACAAGGAAGTTGATAAGGTTTGGAGATATGTAAACAAACACAAAATAATGAATATGACATTCTCATAAGTAATGCCACGAGTGAGGGGGCACGCCGTATCGTAGTGGTTAAGGCACTGCGCTACAAGCCGGAAGGTCGAGGGTTCGAGTCCCGGTGGGGTCAGGATTTTTAAACTGACCCAAACCTTCTGGCGGCACTATGGCCCTGGGGTCGTCTCAGCCTCTAACTGAAATGAGTACCAGACGCTTGTTCTGGGGTAAAGGCGGCCGCCACGCAGGGCTGACAACACGGCTGACACCAAGTGCCGATTGTCAAGAAAAGGTGGGAGCCTTAACCTCCTACTACCCCAAGGGTCTCCTGAGGCCTGTAGTGGGAACACTTTTAAATGCCACGAGTGATTTCCAAATTATTGATACATTCACGACTCACGAAGTGAATTTGTCTAGAGAATTTGGAAATCAAGAGTGGCATTTGTTAGGACTATTTAACGAATAAAATTAAGCTGTTTACTCACAAATCATTATTTAACTATAGTTATTTTAAAATATTTAGGGTCAGTTTCACCAACAGAGGTAACTGTATTTCGCCAGTTCAAGCTATGCATTATACACGGGGAAAACTGGCGTAATACAGTTACCTCTGTTGGTGAAACCGGCCCTTATATATTTAATGTAAACGGTGATGTTTGAAAACAAATGAGAAACGATTGGTACGCTTCATTTCCTTCCTTTGTTCTAACATTTATTTACTCGTAATTTTCGAGTCTCGTTTACATGGAGTTCGAGGTGAATAAATTGGTTATTCCCTTTTCCTCCTCCCAAAATCTTAATTCCTCCACTTCTCCATTCTCTATACAAATTGATCAATTTCGTTCCATTTCATTTCATCTGCCCCTGGTGATGGTATGAAAGTCTTGTCAGCCAGCAACCTAGTATATTAGAGATCATGAATAATAGAGGGTTCTTCTCATCTCATCCCTCGACCTGGCATTATATCAGATGCAAGAATCTCGAATCCCTCAAGTAGGCCTACTGTAGCTCTGCGCCAAGGAATTACACTTGTTCGGCTACGGCAGGGCCGCCCAAACTTTTTAATGGGCCGGGCACAATAACCGATTGTGCAATTGATCGCGGGGCGGACCATAAATATCGTTACTATTACTGTTGCTACTGTTATTATTATTATTATTATTATTATTATTATTATTATTATTATTATTACTACAATATCATTACATCAACATACAGAAGAATGTTAAAACGTTTATAATACAATGCTGCAATTAAAATTGTAAAAAAAAAGGTACAAAACTTAATATATTTACCTAATATATTTACAAATAACACTAATACTTTGTTTCCATGCTCCTTCACAAAGTACTTGCTGGTCCAGAATTCGTTAAACTTACTACACTCGGAATCAATTTGGCGTTTTTTGAAAGCATTTTCTCAATTTAAATTAACACTATTTTTACAAGTATTCCGTGCATAGGCTACTGTTTGATTGACAATACAACAAGCGAAATAAGTAATGTTCAAAGTTTGGAGTGGGGGAGAAAACGGTAAATATGGGATGAATCAACTCTACTACATTGTCAAGAGAAGCGGTGATACCTCAACCCCACATTCCTGAGAGCTAAATTTCACACTGGGATGTCCAAACTAGATGTTACATTTCAAAATATAAAATTAATTTGTTCATTTCAGTGCTTAGGCGGGCCATACGAAAAGCCATGGCCGGCCGGATGTGGCCCGCGGGCCGTAGTTTGGACGGCTCTGAGTTACGGCGATGGATCTTATTTGTCTTAGAAACAGTTAACTTGAAAGTTGTTCCTACTGTAACAGTGTGAACTGTTCGTTTCTAGAGCTTAAGGAGACGAGATACAAATTAGATATTAAGTAAACAAGGGTAAGATAGTCAAACAGTGACCCCTCATTTCCTAACATCGTAAGATGGTCATGTCTTGAAAGTCGGTAATTCATTACCGCAGGTTGTATCATATAACAGTTCCATCATTTGTGAGGTCGTTTAGATCTCCGATACATGTGAAATGCCCTAAATTAGTCTTCACAAAATTACTAGCTCCTGCTTATGCGCGTAGCCCATTATAATTTATTGTATCTGTGTACATAGTACTAGTAATTTATGATAGTGTAGTTTGGGGCTTGTTACTAACTTGCTGATGTTCATATATTTCACTACTGACACACATTTTCAACATAAAATCAAATATTTAGTGTCTGTGGAGTGTAACATTTATATAAGGAAATTTTATAAAAATAATTTAACAATAGAGAGAGAGATAGAGAGATACAACGAGACAGTTTTACAAAAAAGAAGCAGAATAAAAAAAATGAATTAAGGGTGGAGAGAGAGAGAGAGAGAGAGAGAGAGAGAGAGATAGAGATAGACAGGCAAATAGGTAGAAACACAGGCAGACAGACAGAGAGTCTTTATAAAAGAAAGCAGAATATAAATAAAAGGTGAAGAAAGAGAGAGAGAGAGAGAGAGAGAGAGAGAGAGAGAGAGAGAGAGAGAGAGACAGGCAAATAGGTAGAAACACAGGCAGACAGACAGAGAGTCTTTATAAAAGAAAGCAGAATATAAATAAAAGGTGAAGAAAGAGAGAGAGAGGGAGAGAGAGAGATAGAGAGGTAAATAGAATAGAGATAGACAGACAGAAAGACATATATGCAGAAAAACAGGCAGACAGAAAGCCAGTTTTATAAAAGGAAAGAGAATAAAAATAAATTAAGGGTCTAGAAATAAGAGAGAGAGAGAGAGAGAGAGAGATAAATAGATAGAGATAGACAGACAAAAGACATATATGCAAAAAACAGGCAGACAGAAAGCCAGTTTTATAAAAGGAAAGAGAATAAAAATAAATTAAGGGTCTAGAAAAAAGAGAGAGAGAGAGAGAGATAGGGAGATAGGGAGAGAAAGAGAAAGAGAGAAAGACAGATAGGCAGAAAAACAGGCAGAGAGACAGTCTATATAGCCTAAAAGGAAACAGAATAAAATTAAATTAATGGTGGAGAGAGAGAGGGGGGTGGGAGAGAGAAATAGAAAGTCAGAAAGACAGATAGAATGAGATACAGATAGGCAGAAAGACAGACAGATAGTCTTTATAAAAGGAAGCAGAATATAAATCATTTAAGGGTGGGAGAGAGAGAGAGAGAGAGAGAGAGAGAGAGCATGAGACAGTTTTATAAAAGGAATCAGAATAAATATAAATTAAGGATGGAGAGAGAGAGACAGATAGACAAGCAAATAGGTAGAAACACAAGCAGACAAACAGAGTCTTTATAAAAGGAAGCAGAATATATATAAAAGGTAAAGAGAGAGAGAGAGAGAGAGAGAGATAAATAGATAGAGATATACAGACAGAAAGACATACATGCAGTAAGACAGGCAGACAGAAAGCTAGTTTTATAAAAGGCAAAATAATAAAAATAAATTAAGGGTATAGAAAAAAAAGAGAGAGAGAGAGATGGAGAGATAGAGAGAGAGAGAAAGAAAGACAGATAGGCAGAAAAACAGGCAGAGAGACAGTCTATAGCCTATAGCCTAAAAGGAAGCAGAATAAAATGATATTAATGGTGGAGAGAGAGAGGGGGGATAGAGAGAGACATATATAGAAAGTGAGAAAGACAGAGTGCGATACAGATAGGCAGAAAGAGAGACGGATAGTCTTTATAAAATAAAGCAGAATGTAATTAATTTAAGGGTGGGAGGGTGGGACGGAGGGAGGGAGTGAGAGAGAGAGAATGAGACAGTTTTATAAAAGGAAGCAGAATAAAAATAAATTAAGGGTGGAGAGAGAGACAGATAGACAGGCAAATAGGTAGAAATACAGGCAGACAAACAGAGAGTCTTTATAAAAGGAAGCAGAATATATATAAAAGGTGAAGAAAGAGAGAGAGAGAGAGAGAGAGAGAGAGAGAGAGAGATAAATAGATAGAGATAGACAGACAGAAAGGCATATATGCAGAAAGACAGGCAGACAAAAAGCCAGTTTTATAAAAGGAAAGAGAATAAAAATAAGTTAAGGGTCTAGAAAAAAGAAAGATATATATATATATATATATATATATATATATAGAGAGAGAGAGAGAGAGAGAGAGAGAGAGAGAGAGATAGAAGGAGAGAAAGACAGATAGGCAGAAAAACAGGCAGAGATACATTCTATATAGCCTAAAAGGAAGCAGAATAAAATGAAATTAATGGTGGAGATAGAGAGAGAGAGAAAGAGGGGGGGGAGAGAGAAATAGAAAGTGAGAAAGACAGATAGAATGAGATACAGATAGGCAGAAATACAGACACTCAACTATGGCACTACCAGTGGCGACGTATGGAAGTGAGGCCTGAGTCTTGAAGAAAAAAAAAGTAAAAATTCAGGCAGCGGAAATGAGATTCCTGCGGACTGTGACAGGTTGTACAAGAGAAGAACATATTAGAAATGAGAATATTAGTAAATAATTTAACTACAGGCCGCAGGAGATCCTTCGGGTAGTAGGAGGTTATGGCTCCCACTTTTTCTGGACAATCGGCACTGAATGTCAGCCGGGTTGTCAGCCCTGCGTGACGGCCGCCTTTACCCCCGAACAAGCGTCTGGTACTCATTTCCTTTAGAGGCTGAATCAACCCCTGGACCATAGTGCTCCAGAAGGTTTGGGTGAGTTTAAAAATGAGAATATTAGAGAGGAACTAAAAGTACAATCACTTCTTCAACAGATAGAAGAACACAGCAACAATTGCATAGAACATCTGCAAAGAATGACAGAAGATAGGATACCAAAGATGGCACTTATGTATAATCCTGGAGGACGAAGATCGGTGGGAAGACCAAGAAAGCGCTGGGCTGAACATATGTGAGATTGGAACAGGCAAAGACCTAATTCGTGAAGGATGATGATGATGATGATGATGGACAGGAGATTACAGGATGATGACTGGAAGGATATAGATGGATGGAGGAAGATAATCGAAACTTAATATTGGGCACAGGAAAATATATACATTTAAAACGTCCTGTTAGAAAATTTAAGGAATTATTGGATTTCATTTACGTCCTGGAAGCATAATTATACTTCAGGACATTCTTCTTGTTCCATTCCAGGATTAGGTTAATGCGACCTGTTCCGGTCTCAAGTCCATCGTTTCCTTGGCCGTCTCAAAGATGTTTTTCCATGTGGTTTGTAGGTATTGATCTTTTTGGGTAATCTTGTATTGTCCATTCTGTCTATATTTTCTTTCCATTGGTATTTGTGCTCTTCTAGTTTATCGAGTATTGAAAATATCTCCAGTTCATTTCTTATTGATTCATTGTGTAATCTATCCATGCGTGTACATTCTTTTACGGATCTTAAAAATTACATTTCAGTGGTTTGAATGTGTGAGATATTTTTTTGTAAGTACCCAAGATTCAGATCCATATAAAAGAACAGGAACAGCCATAATTTTATAAAACCTGAACAGAGTTTCTCTTAGAGTCTTTCGGAGGGTTCTTCTTATGATGCCACACATCATTTGATATCGGTTTAATTTATTGTGTATATCCCAATCATAGCTATATGTTATATCTGAACCAAGATACTAAAAGTGTGCTATCTGTTCTATTATTTCACTATTGATCACTATTTTTGCTCTGACTGGCACTTTGCCCTGAAAAGCCATAATTCTAGTTTTTGAAGTTGAGACTTTGAGATTATAATAGAGTCCTAATTGATTCAACATGTAAATGGCTCTTTGTAAATCATCCTCTGACTTCTGTATAATTACCAGATCGTCTGCATACATTAAAATATTCATATACATCTCCTTATTAATTTGTATTCCTATTGGACTTGATTTTTCCATTTTAGTATAACCTCGTCAAAATATATATTAAACAATGTAGGTGATAATGTACACCCTTGTCGAACTCCTTGATTTATTAAAATTTCTTCTCTAGAATAATTATCTAAATTAAGGATAATTTTCGTGTCATTATAAAGACTTTCTATTCCTTCTATAAGTTGAGCCGGGTACCCTCTTGCCTTCATTATTTTCCACAATTTAAATCTTATCGCCTTATCAAAGGCTTTTTCAAGATCTTCTTCTTCTTCTTCGGCTTTCCCCCACTTATAGGTTTGCCGTCTTCAGTTTCCATTTTTTGTCATGGCGGCTAGCTACTAACACGCACAAGTTACGCTCCAGGTTTTAAGTTACTTTTCAGCAGGTGCCTTCGTTATTTCATAGTTAAAGTTGTATATTCGTAGTCAGTTTAAGTTTAAATTTATATCAGTTAGTGCCAAAAGTGTGTACATTTAACAACATGGGTAAAAACACACGTAATTCAAACAATGATTCGACAAGTTCTACGGAGGAAGCAGTGAAACGTGTGGTGAAAGAGGCGCTGCAGGATCCCGGCACTCTGCAGGTGTTTGTGTCCATGTTGCGGGACCAGGTAGTGGCGGAACTGCAGAAGACCATCGAGGACAACACTAAAGTAATTGAGGATCTGAAAAAGACCCTCGATGAAAAAGACAGAAAGATTGAGGTGTTGGAAAATAAATTAGACGATCTAGAACAATACCAGAGACGTCAATGCCTCAGAATTTTTGGCGTAAAAGAAGAGGCCGGAGAGGACACTGACCAGAAAGCCATCGAGGTGGCCAAAAAAATCGGTGTCGATCTATCAGTGACAGACATTGACAGAAGTCAATGTTGGTGTTAATAATGCAGAAAGACCGCGGGCTATAATAGTGAAATTTGTTAGTTACCGCAAGCGCAGTGAAGTTTTTCTAAGCAAGAAAAAGTTGAAAGGAAGTGGGGTCACTGTTCGCGAGGACCTAACGAAGTGTCGCTATCGCCTGCTACAAGACAGTATACAAAAATACGGTATTCAAAATGTATGGACAATGGACGGTGCCGTCATAGCCAAAGTAAATGGCGAAAAACGCAAAATTAGATCTTCTACGGATATCAATAAGATAGGACCTGAGTGTAAAATATGTTTACTTTATTTGTCTTTTCTTTGCTAACAATTATATTGTTAATTTATTTCTAATTTAGGTAAGTTTTAAGTTTATTATTTTTTATTTAGGACAACTTACTTGTTTTATTTTCATTTTTTAAGTTATTTGTTTAGCTAAATTATTTTAATTTTATTAGAGTTATTACAGTACATAGTTTATTTTTACTTTCTGCTATTGGCAACATTGAGCTGACAAATGATGAATTATTTGCAACCCTTGACTCACTCACCTTCTGCAATCACCCTCTTATTGTGCAGACAGCTTTTAACTCAGGTAGCAACATTCCTCAATCCCTACCATCCCCTCCAAAAACAACTACCAGTCTACTTAGGAATGCATTTTCTATTGATAAATCATCACTTAAAATCGCTCACGTAAATTCACAAAGCATTCTGTCCCACTTTGATGAGTTTTGAAACCATATTTTCATCTCTTGGACTGAGCGCCATTTTAATTTCGGAAACCTGGCTCACCCCATCCATACCTTCGTCCCTTGTTCACCTAGACGGATATACACTGCTCAGAAATGACAGAATAGATAAAAGAGGTGGAGGAGTTTGTGCCTTTATATCAAATGAGCTTAATCCAAGAATTGTCCACAAGTCCCCTTCTGTATATTCCGCTCGCCCCGAGTTCTTATTCGTAGAAATTCAAGCCAGTCTAAAAAAATGTCTCTTATGCATTGTATACAAACCTCCAAAAATTGGGCACCTTTCGGATCTAGAAAACGCTCTGAACGATTCATTGCCTCATTATGAACACGTTATTGTCGCAGGCGATTTTAATACAAATCTTCTTCAGACTGACTCACCAGCCATACAACTTAAAAATATGTTCCAAAGCTTTAATATGACCATTGTTCCTCTCTCTGCCACACACCATACTGCTACTTCCGACACTCTACTGGACTTAATTGTGACTACACATCCACAGAAAGTACTGTCATATGGACAAATTCCTGCTCCTGGCATATCTGCTCATGACATTGTATTCGTAGAATACTCACTCCAATGTCCTAAAAGACGCTCTAAATTGATTACGTACAGAAATTTACAAAACATAGACGATACTAAACTAAAATCAGACGCTTTAGAACTACCTTGGTATTCAATATGGAATCTTAGATCAGTTGATGAAAAAGTAGACACATTTAATACACTGATACTACAACTATACGACAGACATGCACCAGTAAAAACCCGACGATTTTCCCGCTCCCCTGCTCCCTGGATGAATGATTCAATACGTGAACTTATGTCAAAACGAGACAAAGCATACCGAACATACAGACGACATAAAAATGACGAGAACTGGCAACTGTACAAACAACTTAGAAACACAACTACACAAACTATACGTAATGCCAAACTACGACACGCCCACAGTATAATCGGACCTGAAATAAGTGCACGGGACACTTGGCGAAATCTCCGTGCAATGGGACTTAGACAGTTGAATCCCTCAACTGACTCTATAGACATTTCTGTAGATGACTTAAATGAACATTTTACCTCAATACCCATGACACCTCCAGACAACAAGACTAAAATAGACATTCTTAAAGACTTATCCCCATCCCCACATATAGGAAGAGATAAATTTTACTTTTACGACATTTCGCCTATAGACGTTAAAAAAGCACTCAAGCGGATTAAATCCAATGCGCAAGGAACAGATAACATCAGCATTTTAATGCTAAATAAAATCATTGACATTATACTACCCACAGTGACTCATATTTTCAATGCTTCCCTTATAACTTCTATCTTCCCTATTGTATGGAAACAGTCTAGAGTTCGGCCTATACCAAAAATAAGTACACCTACTAACTGTAATGACTTCCGACCGATTAGCATCCTTCCGACATTATCTAAAGCCCTGGAATATATTGTACATAAGCAAATGACTGATTATCTCCAAGAAAATCACCTCCTTGATCCTTATCAATCCGGCTTTAGATCTGGTCATAGCACAACCACAGCTTTGCTAAAAATTACCGAAGATATTCGTGAAGCCGTGGACAGACGTCAATTGACTCCTTTAACCTTACTTGACTTCAGCAAAGCTTTTGACACAGTAGACCACGACTTACTTATGATAAAGCTCAAGCACCTACATTTGTCTGACAGCGCTGTATCCTGGTTCGACTCATACCTGCACGGTCGTCAACAATACGTTTCATTAAACTCTAGATCTTCGACTTGGCGTAACGTGCCGGCTGGAGTCCCCCAGGGCAGTGTTCTCGGACCTCTTCTTTTCTCAATCTACATAAATGATTTGCCAACTGTACTAAAGCACTGCCGTTATCACCTCTATGCTGATGATCTCCAAATTTACCTACATTCACCTCCTCATTCTCTCTATAACAGCTTGATGAAAATGAATGACGATCTCATATCCATCTTTAACTGGTCTTCAAGTATCGGTCTAAATCTAAATCCTAACAAGTCACAAGTAATTCTAATGGGACAACAAAGACTGCTTACAACCTTTGACATATCTACACTTCCAAACATTACTATAAATAATATAATTATCCCTTATTCTTCTTCAGTAATAGATCTTGGACTACATCTAGACGCAAATTTAACCTGGCAAACACAAGTGAAACACATATGTAAAAAGACTTTCTCCATCTTACATTATCTTAGACGTTTAAAGAATTTTTTTCTCCCAGTTTCGTTAAAACAAATCCTAGTGCAGAATCTTGTGTTACCACACTTCGATTATTGTGACATTATATATAATGATCTAAACTATGCCTTGTCGCAGAGACTGCAGCGTGTTCATAATGCTTGCATTCGATTCATTTTCAATATCCGCCGTTATGACCATATTTCCGAACACTTTAATAACCTCTCTTGGCTCCGTCTTACTGACAGACGTAAATTGCACTCTCTTTCGCTACTTTTCAAGCTTCTGAATTCCTACATTCCTACTTACCTGGCGTCCAGATTTGAGAAGTTATCCTCCTACCACAATATTGACACTAGGTCACAAGATAGCAGTCTGCTAACAATTCCTCTTCATAGCACTTCCTCCTATTCTACTTCCTTCACAGTAGCCTCCGCCCGCTCCTGGAATCTCCTTCCTCAAGATATCAGGGGTTGCCGCACACTTGGTACCTTTAAGTCACGCTTATACAGTTACCTGTTGTCTAATAATTAATTTTTCTCTATTTATTTAATTTTATACTATGTCATTAATCTTTTCCTCGTTTTTTTATATATCTTGTACATATTATATATTTAATTCGTTAAATTTAGAGTAAATCAAAATACATTATAAATATTAATTGTATTGTATTCATAACTTGTAATCGTTTATATATATATATATATATATTATAGATTTAAGTAATTTAGATTTAAGACTTTTCTTTTGTATTTTTTTTTTAAACCTGGTTGAGTGGTAGACAAGGCCTTAAGGCCTTAACTCTGCCAGGTAAAATAAAGCTATTATTATTATTATTATTATTATTATTATTATTTATCTCTATCATTCCAATCTCCCTCTTCTAAATTCCTATCATCCATTTAGTTCTGACGTAGGTTTTCCATTTCCATGTTGGTCTGCCACGTTTATTTCTTCCATGGGGTGACCATTGGTATAAGTTATATTTTTTTGCCATCTTTCATTTTCCATTCTTTGTACATGGCCATACCATTTAAACGTTTGATTTTCAATCCTCTTAGCAACAGATGTGGTGACATTCATTTCTCTCCAAATGAATTCATTTCGTATTTTATCCTGTCTTGTTTTTTGGAGGCTTCTTTTAAAATAATCAAATTCAACTGTTCTAATTTTATTATTTTGTAATTCCGTCAAACACCAAGTTTCACTTCCATATGACAAAATATTCTGTATTATGCTCTTATAAGTTTTCATTTTAGTTTCCTTTGTAATATTTTTTGTTCCAAATTATTCCATGTAATTACTTAGTTGCATTTTTTGTCATTGCAATTTTAGTCTGTACATCTCTCTCACAGGTACCTAAACTTGTAATTATTGACCGAAGATATTAAAAAAATTCACATTTTTTTATTTCCCTGCTTCAAGTATGAGGTCATCCACATCCTTTCCCAAACCATATTTTTTCAAGATCTACAAAAACTAAATATGTGCGTAAAACTTCATGACACAAGAAGTTAATCAAACTTGTTGTTTTGGTTGGAAATAGTTGTTGTTTGATAGAGTAAAGTGGATTAAACACAGCTGGTGTGTTGTGAGACAATTATGTGTGGAATTAGTGCTGTCAATATTCACTCTGGGCATTAATGTCGATTGTACACTGGGTAGCGCTCTGCTCCGCTGTAATTTGAACAGGTAGAAAACCAAAACGTATTCCAACTTTAGAAATGCAACATTGAACTAAGTGTAACTCCTCATCATAGTCCATGCAACGAATTGAATAGTTGCCCCGAAAACAGATCTAAGTCACAAACTGGTACTCATGAGGTGACTGACTTCATCAGTCATATTTTTACATATAGAATAGTATTTGCTTTAATATCAACTTTTAAAAATAAATAAAACAGGTCTGGAAGAGAGCTGGGATAGTTTAACATCCACCATGCCGTCATATTCTCTGGATAGATCACTACATACATACGTAGTGTTCTGCCCAAGAGAAGGTATTTCACTGCAAACTCAGCATTCTCCGCTCTTTCATAAACTCAGCTTTCCGTTTTTGTTTCCGCGTAGGCCTACAACCATTTATTTTAATATTGTCTATCACTTTATGTAATTTTTCTGCCTCTAACTTTATTTCCGTTGACCACTCCTTCTAGGGCATCCGTCAGCAGGCAGTTTCTTTTTAGCCAGTTATCTATCCAATTTCTTTTCCTCTTCTTTACGAGTTCCAGCATTGTTCTTCCTTCACCCTCTATGTCTAGCACATCTTTATTTTTTATTTTGTCTGTCCATTTTATACGTTCCATCCTTCTCCATATCCTTACATAATTACTTACTTACTTACTTAATAAAAATTAATATAAAATTATGGAATATTCACCTGAAAGGTCCGTCTCCTCAACTTAATTAATCATTTAACTGTAGCGCTTTCGGGACTTGTCCCATCATCGGCAGGATTCAAAACTGGTGTTTCACTGAAGATCTGGTAGAGGGGGTTGCATGTATTGGGTTCGTTTTCGTTTATCACGCTCTCGTTGTTGTGAGCTGCTTTCATGATTTCCATCTCTTCGAGTATGTTTATCTTCGCTGGATTATTTTCTCTGTGCATTACTGTTAGGGTGTTTTCATGAAAGCAGCTCACAACAACGACAGCCTGATAAACGAAAACGAACCCAATACATGCAACCCCCTCTACCAGATCTTCAGCGAAACACCAGTTTTGAATCCTGCCGATGATGGGACAAGTACCGAAAGCGCTGCAGTTAAATGATTAATTAAGTTGAGGAGACGGACCTTTTAGGCGAATATTCCATAATTTTATATTAATTTTGAATAATACCTCAACGGAACACATCATGAATCTTATAAAAGTTTATTACTTAATAAAGGCTTTCCACTTTATAGCAGTTCGCCCTTGATTCCTGCTTTCCAGAGATTCCTGTCTTCCCATTGTCCTTCTTTCATACCCCTCTTCATCATGGCATCATATATTCTCTCATTCCATGTTCTTCCACTTCTATCCCTCTTCCTTCTGCCTGGTACCATCCAATCCAACACCTGTTTAGGCCACTGGTCTTCCGACTTCCGTTGTACATGTCCATACCACTGTAAAGCTCTCTTTGTTATCTTACCGATAACAGTTTCTTGTGCCTCCATATCCACATCTCAAAAACTCCCAATCGTTTTTCCTCATTCCGTCGTAATGTCCAACTCTCTTCGCCATACAATGCTACATTCCACACAAAGCACTTCACTAGCTTTCTCCGTAATTATTTTGCCAAATGTTCGCAGATAATGCTTCTCTTCTTGTTAAAAGCTTCTTTTGCCAATGCTATCCTAATCCATTGAAAACTCAGCTTTTGGATTTTTATGGGATGGATCTCTTTTCGGGAAACTATTCAATTTTTTACCATTTGTTGATCTTGTTTCGGTCTCAATAGAAATATCATCTAAAAGTATTTTGAGTGGATGTCCTGGTTTTCCTCTTCTTCCTCCATCCATCCATATTAATTCTGCCCGAGGGCAGGTACTTCACTGCAATCGCAGCATTTTCATGCTATGCTTTGTAGTTTTACTAGGGGAATATAGTGTGGTAGCTTCCTATTGCTTTCTATAACGGTGAAGGATGATGATGATGATGATGATAAGGATGATGATGATGACCGGATGATTTTTCGGGGACCGTTATGCACTAAGCTTCCTGACATTTGAATTACAGATGAGGAAAACCCCCGAAAAAACCTCACTCATGAGCCGTCCCGACCGGGAATCAAACCCGGGCCCGCTGCGTGACAAGGCAGCACGCTACCTCGAGACCACAGCGGTGGACCCTCTTCTTCCTTCAGATTGATAACAGAACATCTGCTTGGATATCCTGTGATCTTGCATTTGATGAACATGTTTCATCCATCTTGACTTAAAAGTAACTAACTTACTGGCAGTATCGAACCAGTAGGTTCATGGCCGAATGGACATAAGCTCTCCATACATCCCTATCCTGAACTAATATTTTCCATCATCCCCTGTATAATCTCCTTCCCTCAGATAATGCTTAATATAATTCTCACATCTCATTCTTCTTCGCCGTAGCGTAGTGGTTAAGGCACTGAACTACAACCCGGAGGGTCGAGGGTTCAAGTCCCGTTGGGGTCAGGATTTTTAAACTGACCCAAACCCTCTGGCGGCACTATGGTCCTGGGGTCGACTCAGCCTCTAACTGAAGTGAGTACCAGACGCTTGTTCTGGGGGTAAAGGCGGCCGTCACGCAGGGCTGACAACCCGGCTGGCATAAAGTGCCGATTGTCTAGGAAAAGTGGGAGCCTTAACCTCCTACTACCCCAAGGGCTTCCGGGCCTGTTGTGCGATCACTTTTACATCTCATTCTTGGTCTACCAACTGGGCGTTTTCCTACAAGAAGCTTTCATGCACCTCTTTAATTCCCCTTTCTTGCCACATGTCCTCCCCTTCCTATAAAGACCAAGTAGCTCACTGTTATGGAGTTTTCTCCATTCACATGTCTGTTCATCTCTCTTTGGTCCAAAATTTTCCTAAGAACTTTATTCTCAAATAACTCGTAATCTTTCCTTCCCACTTAGAGCGATTCATAATCAGAAATGTTGTTTGCTTGTGTAATCCTTGTAAGATATCTTCCCTTCTTTATGAACTAGTAGTGTGTATCTAGCTGTACTTCGAAGATATCTCATTTCGACAGATGTGAGTTTGTATATCCTTGTATCAATGTCAATACGTCACCAACTATCCAACGAACTCACTGGCACTGTCGAACCTGTAGGTTCATTGCCGCGCGGACATAAGTTCTCCATACATCCTTATCCTCAGCTAATGTTTTCCAAACATCCCTGTATAATCTACTTCCCTCAAATCATAGTTAATGTTATTTTCCCACCTCATTCTTGGTCTACCAACAGGACACTTTCCCTCTTTCATTCCCTATTCATTCCACATGCCCTGCCCATCGCAGTCTACGAGACCTGACTGTTCTTATTAGGCCTATATCTGGCTTCCTATACATAGCATGTAGCTCACTATTATGTACTTTTCTCCTTTCACCTGTTTGTTCATCTCTCTTTGATCCAAAAATTTTCCTATGAACGTTATTCTCAAATACTCGTAATCTCCTTTCCTCCCTTAAAATAAGAGACCATGTTTCGCATCCATATAATATAACTGGTAGAATAACAGTTTTATATATTTTCAGTATAACTTCTTTTATAAGCAGTTGGGACGACAAGAGTCTCTGTAAAGCATAATAGCACGCATTTCCAGAATTGAGCCTATGTTTAATTTCTTTGTGCATCTCATTCCTTCATCCACTTCTTCAAAATTTCTGTCATTTGTCATTAGCTGTCCATTTTCATTATATAATATATTTCTATATGTGACCATATATTTAGTTTTATTGATATTATGTGCCCACCACTGCGGTCTCGAGGTAGCGTGCTTGCCTCCTCACGCAGCGGTCCCGGGTTCGATTCCCGGTCGGGACAGGCGCCTGGGTGAGGTTTTTCCGGGGATTTACCTCGCCTGTAAGGTAAATGTCAGGAAGATTAGGGCCAAATGGACCCCGAAAATCATCCGGCCATCATCATTATCATCATCATCTTCACCGGTGTGGAAAGCAACGGGAAGCTACCACACCTATATTTTATATATAAATTTTAATAATACAAAATCAAATTCTTCTGAAGGAAATCTTTTTTTTTATAATCAAATTCTTCTGAAGTTTTTTTTTAAAGGAAAGTAATCATTTTTATTTAAGAAGTGGTTTATTTTTAATTTTCAAACAAAAAAAATAATATAAAAGTAAGATCGATTTTTGATAAAATACATTATCAATTATGCTTTCTAAAAGTATTAGATTATTTAGATATTATGAGGTCCCGCGCCGTAGCCGAGCGGTTAAGGTAGGAAGCCTTACGCTGGTTCGAGTCTCCATGGGGGAAGAAATTTTCTCATGGTATTTCGGCCAGTATGGGACCGGTGCCCACCCAGCATCGTGAGGCAATTGGGTAGCTACAATAAGTAGCGGCTCCAGGTTGAGGAACCAGCTATAACGGCTGGGGGCTCGACATGCTAACCACAGGTCACCCCTACACTGGCTGTTGATCATCTACCTCTGTGATTGACACACGTGGATGTGAAGGGCCAGCAGCCGGCTGGTAAAAGGGCAACCGCTGAAAAGTGAAAAGACCCTGAATCAATCAGATATTATGATTCAATTAATTCAAAAATCTAAAAATCATTATGACGCTTGTGATAGATTAATTCAAACATTTAAAATATCAAAAAATCAATCTAAATCCATTTTAGACAACTCCCTAGTAAAGCTGCAAAGCATAGCATGAAAATGCTATGATTGCAGTGAAAGACCTGTCTTCGGGCAGAATTACTGTAGATGGATAGGTGTTTTGTATCCGTCCTCATTTATTTACCAAACTGTCTTCTTATTACGCCTTTATTTTATTATATTTTTGTAATTTTGATTCAATGTCACTCTTACGTTTTGCAAATACACTTGCCAAGTATGAGAAATCAGACACTTCTTCTGTAATTTTTCCACCAATCTCAATTTTCACTCGTTGTATGCTTTTACCACACATTGCCACTGCTTTAGATTTTAAGTGGGCATTTTCATATTACTATATTTGATGGCAATTTTGAATAGTTGAAAAAAAAAAAAAAAAAGAAATAAAGGCAATTTCATAAGTAATGCCACGAGTGATTTCCAATTTATCTAGAGAATTTGGAAATCAAGAGTGGCATTTGTTAGGACTATTTAACGAATAAAATTAAGCTGTTTACTCACAAATCATTAATTAACTATAGTTATTTTAAAATATTTATATATTTAATGTAAACGGCGATGTTTGAAAATAAATGAGAAGCGATAGGTACGCTTCATCTGCTTCTTTTATCACTGCAAGTAGATCATACTATTTATTGCCAAAGGAACGCAATATTGTAAGAATGCTCTCTAGTGGAGAAAAAATGAAACACATCAAACTGTATATTAATTCATTTCTGATGTCGTATGATGTAAATATGACAATTATATGTTTCTGGATTATTACCTGGGAAAATATACATTTAAGAAAGTGCAATCTGGTAGCCGTATTTCTCACGGGCTCAGTCACTGCAAAATAATGGTCAGACCTGTTCAGAATATTAAAAAGGAGGAGCATTCTTTAAGGTGGTAATTATAACACTGATAAATATTTCGTGAAACACGGCTCTGATTGGTTGTAAAACAGAAATCATTGAAACGTGATTGGCCATTGAGTCCCATTTGGGGCATGAGTTAAATAGTCAGTCAAATATGGTTTACATTTAGTGCCTACTTGTAATATAGAGGTAATGTATATAAGTTAGTGGGATGTTTCACATGTCATATTAAGGATAAGGGAATAAAAGTTGTGCAGAATATTATTTTTACACGCTTTATATTAGCTTAACCTGTATCTATCTATCTATGTAACGGAATCTTTCAACGCGATTTTCACGCACTTAAAATCATTGGATCGACTTGAAACTTTGTATACTTGTAGAGGACCCGTGACAATACAATAATTTCATATTTATTTTCTAAAATCCTGGCCATAATCATCAGAAAAAAAAAGTGTTTGTATCAATGTAACGGAATCTTTCAACGCGATTTTCACCCACTTAGAAACATTGGATCGACTTGAAACTTTGTATACTTGTAGAGGACCCGTGACAATACAATAATTTCATATTTTGTTTCTAAAATCCTGGTCAGAATCATCCGAAAATAAAAAAAATGAAAACTGGTATAATAGGTTGCGGACTTGTCGAGTTCTTTGTTAATCGTTGTAAGAGCTCAGTTGGTAGAGCTGTGAACTCTTAGTGGTAAATAATTTCAGTAATCCATACGTCGCTGGTTCAAATCCGGCTGGGAGGGTTTTTTTATAGAATAGTATTACTTTTAGCTCATACTACAATAGTATCGAATTTAAAGATATTTACGTTTTTATCTTATTCTATAAAATATTAAAAATAAAAAATAAATAATAGTTTTGAAAAACTAAAAGAACACGCTTTATTAGAAAACTAAAAAATGAAAAATAATTTTAATTTCCAATACGCTTGGGATAAAATAAAGTGGTCAACAAAAAATCATCTCCAACACATATAGAATAAAATTAGAGTTATCAACAAAAAGAAAATAATTTTACCATGAAAAGCGTGGGGTGCTTTTTATGATTTTTACATTTTCTTCTTAGAGAGCTTACTTTTACCAATATCTGTTTATTATCAAATATATTAATTGATAAAGAGCACCCCACGCTTTTGATGGTAAAATTATTTTCTTTTTGTTGATAACTCTAGTTTTATTCTATATGTGTTGGAGATGATTTTTTGTTGACCACTTTATTTTATCCCAAGCATATTGGAAATTAAAATTATTTTTCATGTTTTAGTTTTCTAATAGAGCGTGTTCTTTTAGTTTTTAAAACTATTATTTATTATTTTTCGCGTTTCTAGTTGGAGATTTTGAAGCGTCTTCATGTCCTGTCGCTATTTGTGGAGTCTCTGCGTTGCATGAATGTGTTATCGGACTGGATGACGTCATAATGTCACGAAGTCTGTGTGTCAAGCAGCCAGCACGACACAAAACCTACTGCTGTTCAAAACTGTTTGTAAACACGATTTATGCTATAATACGTAAAAATCTGGTTTCTTTTTATAATAACAGGATACGCAAAAATGTAATACAACTCAAAATAGTTATGAAAAAAACTAAGAATATCTATAACGCAACCATTATAATGTGTTTTTTGTACAACACAGCCATCTTCCCTGTCGAAAAAAATGGGAAGTAACACTCGAAGATGACAAACATTCAAAAGTCTCAATAAACAAAACACTGGCTAGTACAGCAAATGAATGATGTGCAAGGCCTTCACTGCAATCATAGCATTTTCATGCTATGCTTTGCAGCTTTACTAGGGAATTGTAGGTGTGGTAGCTTCCCGTTGCTTTCCACGCCGGTGAAGGATGATGATAATGATAAGGATGATAATGATGGCCGGATGAATTTCGGGAACCGTTGGGCCTAAGCTTCCTGACATTTCTCTTACAGGTGAGGAAAACCCCCCAAAAAACCTCACCCAGGAGCCTGTCCCGACCGGGAATCCAACCCGGGCCAGCTGCGTGACAAGGCAGCACGCTACCTCGAGACCACAGCGTTGGACAATGTATACTATGTAGTCTAATATATATATATATATATATATATATATATATATATATATATATATACAGAAAATATCCAAAAGGTAGTGTTGATATACTCGTACATTATACGAAACAAATCACTGCATTTTAAATGAACTGAACTTTATTTGAAACAATATAAAACAGTAACTACGTACTTGCGGCCATGTTATCAATAATTGTTCTCAAGGCCACCTGTTGTTACAACTAAAAACATTGCCCACATTGTTAACGTTACTCAATTGTTTATAATGAACGCAAATATTTCCAACAAATATGTCATTATTTTACTAGTATTTATTATTTTGAAAACACCATCGCGCAAAAAAAAAAAAAATGTACAACGAACGTTTGTGAAGTGTTTTACAGAATCTCTGAAATTAAAAACCTCGCTAACGCTCGGTTTTTAAACATTTTCCTCCATTCTGTAAATACCACATCCAACTTTGCATCGTAATACGTATGGGCTACTAATTGTAGCCTATATTATTGCGCAATTTGACACAAATTTAATTCATTTCTACTCTTTTATTTTTCTATTCTATAAATAGCATTAAATAAATAAAATCACTGTATCTTACAAGATACATTGCCAATTTAGGTGTCGATATTTTATTCTCAATAATAAAACTGAAATGAGCTGCTTAAATAACACTGGTTAATATGCTTTTTGTCTCATGAGTACCAATAGTTGAACTTAATGCAGTTTTTTATCGTGCATTCAAATATGTATTCGGAATTTCTACATCATCCACAGTTTTTTTTATTTCAATTTCAATTAATTGATTTAAATAACGATTTTTTAAATGAACCTAGATTTCTTCCCGGAAAATCTTGGTGCAGTGAACGATGAGCACGGGGAACACTTTCATCAGGAGATTTCAGCTATGGAAAATATGTATCAAGGCAAATGGAATCCTAATATGCTGGTCGATTATTGTTGGACCATCAAGAGGGATGCTCCACAGGCGAAAAATAGCAGAAAATCGTCATTTCTTACTTTCTATGTGAGTCCGAATGTTCGAATATTGTGTAGTTACGAATGTAGAAAATATTAAAGTGTTTGAAATTATTATACATGCCTGTCTCTCGGAAACCTTGCGTGATGGAGAAAAAATCGATATCATTTTTGAATTCAGGAGAAAAAATATTATCAGAATCACATATTTTTCTTTATGAAAAAAAAAAGTTTCTTTTTTGTTGCTCACTGATTAATCCATACTACAAGCAAATAGGCCTATATGTAACTATACATAGGCTACAAATAAAGTCTACGAATCTGTATATATTTTATAAACTTACTAAACTATATCAAGGGAATATTTACATCAAATAATTTCCTTGAGTTGATTAACCTTTATATATTTTTATTATTATATTTAGGCTATAATATTCTCATTTATATTTTTATATACTTACTTACTTACTTACTTACTTACTTATTTACTTACTCACTGGCACTATCGAACCAGTGGGTTCATGGCCGCGCGGACATAAGTTCTCCATACATCCCTATCCTGAGCTTATGCTTTCCATTCATTCCCTGTATAATCTACTTCCCTCAAATCATAGTTAATGTTATTCTCCCACCTCATTCTTATATTTTTATATACTATATTTAATTGCTTCTACTAAAACTCTATTGCATTTAAATATCTCAGTTTCATATATATATATATATATATATATATATATATATATATATATTCATCCATAGTAATTCTGCCCGAAGGCAGGTCCTTCACTGCAATCATAGCATTTTCATGCTATGCTTGCAGCTTTACTAGGGAATTGTAGGTGTGGTAACTTCCCGTTGCTTTCCACACCGGTGAAGGATGATGATGATGATGATAATGGTAAGGATGATGTTGATGATGATGGCCATATGATTTCGGGGACCATTTGAGCCTTAAAGTTTTCCTGACATTTGTCTTACAGGTGAGGAAAAACCCCGATAAAAACCTCACCCAGAAAAACTACCCGCTGCGTGACAAGGCAGCACGCTACCTCGAGACCACAGCGGTGGACCATATAGGCCTATATATATATATATATATATATATATATATATATATATCTTGCTTACCCTTTTGATTATTTGATTTTAAATCATTATTCAAGAAAGTGTCAATATCAGGCTGCCTATTTTATTTTCAATAAAATACGAAATATTCCCAATTATCTGTTTAATCCTTTCAATCTCTTTTTACTTGTGTTTAAACACTCCATGGGTTCAAAAAAATACCAATGAAAAATATTTGTTTCATTTCACGTCTCTTATGTTCTGTGCAAAAATAACACCAATACTCACGTAATTTTTGTTTCTGAGAAATTATATAGGCTATTTGTGACAAAAATGTACAGTATGGGATATTATAGTTGTATTTACTGCAAGGAATTCATAGTTAAATATCTACGCACTAATATTATATGACATCCACTCTCTAAACATCAAACATGATTAGAAAATACCAAAGGAAAAGTGTTTTCCATTTCACGTCTCCTATGTTCTGTGTTAAAATAACCAATACTCATCAATACAATAATGTGTATTTTTTTTCTTAGAAAATCATAGGTTGTGACCAAAATTGTACAAGATAGCCCATTTTAATTGTATTTACTGCAAGGAATTCATATTTAAAAATCTACACACTAATATTATTTCCTCTCCTTATACAGCAAATATGATTGGAAGTTGCATTCTTCTTTTTTTTATATCATAGAGAGGAGGTAACGTATTTTGTTTATAGGTTGAATTATCACTACATACAATTACATTGTTTGTTGCTCTTTGTTTTTCCTAAGAAACTTGTATGAAAGGAAGTTGGAAGCATTTTATACATTGAACCACCCACATGTCGGCTGTTCCTTTGTCATATAACGAACTTTGTATTGCAGAGTGATAAGTACATGAACTACTGTCCCATTCACTGTTTAATCTCTACGTTAATGCAGGCTTACTCTCAGCAAAAATATGTTGTTTACATTAGGCATGTCCAAACTACTTTAGACCTATTGTTCTCATTCAAAATCTGTCAATTTTATATCAAGCTTATATCAATGTATCAGATGAGAGGTTTCCTGGAAAAATGAACTCTGTTCATATATTACTTTATTTTATATCATTTTAATTTTATTATATTCTATGTTTTTGTTAGTATTAGCTAGTATTAGATCACATCATCATTGTATTTTGTTTAGTCTGTATTTTAATATCTTAAAATTGTATTATGTACGTAATTTTTGTATAATTTTACTATTCGCTGGTTGAGTGGAAGAGAAGGCCTTATGGCCTTAACTCTGCCAGCTAAAATAATTCATTATTATTATTATTATTATTATTATTATTATTATTTATTATTATTATTATTATTATTATTATTATTATTATTATTATTATATTTGATGTTTTATAAAATTGGTCGGTAATAGGGCCATGTCTCTAACTTAAAACAATATACACATATTTATGGGTTAATAAAAATCTTCTTGTAAGCCCATGTTTCCCTTAACAAAGATTTAGGCGCTCTCCCACTACAGGGAAGAATTTGAACCATACTAATTTAGTTACACTTGTTTTCGTATAGATGTCATTTGAGTGGTCCGTGGTCAGCGTTCCGCCTCATACTGACATCTAGGAAACCAAGGTAGTAATAGGACGGGAAAATTCGGTAAATTTTGCTTAAAGGCCTTTTCAGTCAGGCTTAAGGATCTTTTACGAGCCTGAAAATCTTCAGACTTGGGACCCACAGCTAAAGTCTCTCCCGGAGGACTTTGCTCTTTGGATTTTTCCGTACTAAAAACTCCATCTACCCCTGCCGAGATTGAACCCGCGACCCTCGAGACCAGAGGCAAGGAGCATAACCACTAGTCCACCGCGCGGTAATATGTCTCTACTCTAAAACAATATACACATATTAATGGGTTAATAGAAATACAAACAAAAACTGCATTAAGTCAACATTTGATGTTTTTGTGAATAAAAATATCTTTGACAAGTGTTTGAATAAATTATTCAATTTATTGAAAGATATTCAATTTATACCCATTACTGTTAGTCCTTCCCTCCATGGTATCTTTACCTTGTCGTGGTGGAGTGGCTTGCGTGCTTAAATGATCCTGAGAGCTATGCCGTCGGTAGCATTGCTGCCGATAGGGTTACCCATGCCGGACTGGTCGAAGGTGATAGGCCAGACGAAATAAGTACCTTGGGCGAAAGAGTGACAATTTTTCACCGTAAAAATACAACCGTCAAGAAATGCGGACATAGGTTCAACTGGGGTAAAATTTTCCGGAGGTCAAATAGTCCCCCATTCGGATCTCCGAGCGGGGACTACTTCAGGGAACCCATGCCAAAGGAACTTGCATGGAAGCTTCTTGTAGGAAAGCCAGAGGGAAAACGCCCAGTTGGTAGACTAAGAATGAGGTGGGAGAATAACATTAACTATGATTTGAGGGAAGTAGATTATACAGGGAATGATTGGAAAGTATTAGCTCAGGATAGGGATGTATGGAGAGCTTATGTCCGTGCGGCCATGAACCTACGGGTTCGATAGTGCCAGTGAGTAAGTAAGTAACTGTTAGTCCTTAGCCTTCATTTAATTTTAAATAATTCAAGAAAAGATAGAATATATTCTATAATTTATATCGATTAAATGGTCTCTCATACTAGATTTGATTCCCTACCATATCAAGTTTATATTTTTTTTTCTCCTTTATAAGACATATTATGTCAATAAATATTATCTAAAACTTATAATGACACGAATTTTATTTTAAAATATAATTAATGAAGGCCATGAAATAAAGTAAAGAATTAAAAGAATAGCATTTGTTATATAAGAAAAAAAACTTTTGAATCCTAACTGCAAAACTGGAAGATAACTTGTTATTTTTATTGTTCCCATTTAGGGGGCTATTTTAAATTAATAATATGGCCTAATTTGTTAAAACTAATTAATTTTTACTTTTGCAATACCAACTTCCTCAACAGTATATATATATATTTATTTATTAAGATACAAATGTAATTTATGTCATATTGTGGTTATTGGACATGCCTGGTTAAATATATATGTATTTAAATATATTACATTTATTAAAGAAAATACAGATGATTCAGTTTTTTTAACATTTGTTAAATTTATTTATGTTAGTTAAAATTTGTAAAATTATTATATATTTTAAATATTTCAATGTTAAATACGCCAATTTTGGAATATATTAAACAGTACCAACTAAATTGGAAACACCATCTTGAAAGAATGAGTTCAAATCGGATCCCCAAAGCTGTTTATAATTATATACCAAGAGGACGAAGATCACTGGGCCGTCCTATGAAACGCTGGAGGGAAAATTTTCTATAGGATCGTAACAGGCCTTGGCCTAATACTTGAAAGGAAGAAGAAGAAGAAGTTAAATACATTTTTTTTTAGTGTAGGTTCTGTGGAGCAAGCTGTTAGATGCTCGCCTCTCACCACTGGGGTACTGAGATCGTATCTCGCTCACTCCATGTGTCTAGGCAGGTTTTCTCGTGGTTTCTCCCGTTTTTCTCTGCCACAAATATCATTCCAGCATTTTTCCACACTCATCTTATTAATTTCATTTAAATTCGCCTGCCCCTGTGACGATGTGTCAGGCGTAGTCGGCAGGCATCCTTGTTGTTCACAGATCTTCAATCTCAGGGGCTTCATCTCATCACATCCCTCCTCAACCCGGCCCTGTGTCCCACACGAGTTGAAGAGGTTTTTTAAATAATGATATATGCATTATTTTTACAAATTAATTGATATATATAACTGTTATGGATTTCTTAAGATATAATTATTTAATATTTATGTTTCCATTATTTCACTTAATATGTGTTTTAGAATTTTTACTTTGATTATTTGTTTATTATAAATTAATAAAATAAGAAACATTATTTGTAAGATGGTGATCAAATTAATACATGTTAATATGATTTTTTATGATTTTAACTTATTCTAAACATACAAAAATACATTTTCTATAATATTGTTTTGTTTTTTCCTTGTTTGTTTTGTTTTGCCTTGTTTATCTTGTCTTCGAAGGAAAGTGAAGTAAAAAGATGTAACTGAAGAATTAAATAGCAATAAATCTGAATTATCAAATAGTGTACTTTGAAAAGTTTACTCTTATCAAAATTATTTTAGGTTATGTCTTTTTACTTGACCCACTTTGCAAGAGGACAATGATCACTGTATGTGTCGGCGAATGTCTAATGGTGTCAAGTGATGTGGGGTTCCTCCCCATCTTCTTTCTTCCCGGCAGGTTCCCTCGCCGGCGTCGGGATGGGGGTCGGCGTCGGATGCGGCGCCGGATCCAATCCTCTGGAGTGGACAGGTCAGGTAACGGTCCGGAAGAAACGCAAACCCTATTCCAAGTTCCAGACTTTAGAATTGGAAAAGGAATTTCTGTTCAACGCTTACGTGTCCAAACAAAAACGATGGGAACTTGCACGCAATTTGAATCTAACAGAGCGCCAGGTAAAGATATGGTTCCAAAACAGAAGAATGAAGAACAAGAAAAACAGCCAGCGACAAGCGGCGCAACAGCAGAACAACAATAACAGCAGCGCAAACAACCAAAATCATCACTCCAGTAGTCACCACCATGGAAGTCATCATACCCAGCAGCATCATGTTGTTGCTAGTCAGAATCACCACGGCGCTACTGCAGCCACCAATGGAACAGTCGCTGTCAAACATCATCAGTGACCTATGGCTTTCTCTGGAGTTGTCTTTGGCCATCATCAGTTCCACCATGGAGTCGCCACTTAATTTCAAATAACGTCCAATTAATGTATTTATAAAGAGCCTGTTTATTTTTTCTTTAAATTTAACATGCTCAAGTCTGGCAGATGTCTATTGTCTCTCTTGAGAGCCCAGTTTTCACTCAAAATTCTTCTTTTTGCCACTGCAACTTAGGCCAACTTAGTTACAAATTAATGAATTTTCAATCAACAAATACCTATCCAATTTTGTTTCTATCCGGTTTTATCAATATATTATATTTACAAATTTATATTGTTTAAAGAAACTTTATTTTTTAATTGAAGTGTATTTATACAATTAATTTCATACGAGGAAATATTGGATATCAGTGAAGTAACAAGTGCAATAATAAAAACGAGTTGTTGGAAGCAGCCCTTACTGTAATGTGAATAGCTATAAAAGGTATAGGCCTATGGGCTTTTAAAGTGAGAAAGGTTCATGTCTCTATATTGATGCCCGCGTAGCTCAAAGATAGAGTGCCAGCGCACAAAGCTGGAGATCCTGGATTCAAATTCCGTTTCAAGCATCATTTTTCTCCTTAAGCATTAAGTATCTGGAAAATAATGAGACATTTATTAACAATTTATTTTAATTGCCTTATTTATTTATTTAGCAGGTTTCTCAATGTTTCACAATCTTCCTGCGTCCAATTTCTACTATCATTCTCCTCCTCATATTTCTGTCATTCCAATCCCCATCGTCCATTACCCTCATGCTGTTCAAAAATTCATAAATTCAACGTTATTTTTGGCTGTCCTCTTCTTCTTCTACCAAATGGCACCTATTCCAGTATTATTCTTGGGAATTTCTGTAATTCTTTTGACATGACCATTTTAATTGTTTGTGTTTTTGTTAAATCTACAATTGAAGTTAAATCGTTCATTTTTAATTTAATTGCACTTTAATTAAAATAAAAAACCGTGAAATTTTAATTATTTGATTTAAAAAAAATATTTTGGACGTTGCAGTGAATTTGAGAGGTTTAGAAAGAATCTGCCGAGGCAAAGTAAAAGGTGAATGGCTCAGGATGTTGCAGATCGGGTAATTTTTTCTTGAGTATTGTGGTACAATGTGATATCTTGAGAAACAGGCACAAAACTGACATCGATGTATAAATTCCCCTCTAAAGTATTAAAACAAGCAAGTGGCGTATAAACATTGTTCAAACCGGACAGATATGGCCAGAACTGACAAGCAATCACTATGACAACTCCAGAGATCCCTTAGTGAATTAAGGGTCAACAAACATTATTGTAAAATTAAATTTAAAGCCAAAACTTCTTTAATTTCTCCCTTAAGTGTTAATATAGAGAATAATTTATAATACCTGTAAGTTTTTTAGAAACTCCGTAAAAAAATATTTAAAAAAATGACTTTGAATTGATGTATTTGCAACGAATTGCTGTGTAAACGTGAGACGATCACAACAGTGTCGCAATAACAGTTTAAAATTCACATGATAATTTCAATACACTTGTTTATGTGAATGAAGAAATCTCAATACAAGAAAGTGATATAGGCTATTGAACTGTGCAAGTGAAATTTAACTGTTTTTTACTTATAAAGTTTTACGTTGTTATTAGTTTAATCGAAATCGATATATTTCTGCTGTTAACGTCCTATTTGATCGGTTATTCCAGCAGAAATAGCTGGGTTTGACTGTTATTATTAAAAACTGTTATTTGTGGAGTTCACATTTCAGTGAAGAGTTTTGTTTTGCTTTTGATATGATATTGTACTTACTATTGTTGTTTTCGGTTCCTGTTTCTATGAAGACTAGCAATATTTTGGTACAAATGACCTACTGAGTTGCAAAAATATGGAATATTCTCCTGCAACGTTCTGATGAGATGACCTATTGAGTAAGTTCCTTAAAATATTCAGATCTCAACAATCTGCAGTACTAATGATAGTATCTTCACTTGTTATAACAGTTAGTGATCACTTTTAAAAACGTGAAGGTTTAACTATCTAATTAAACTGTTACTACAATTTTAGTGCCATCTTTTCTAGATAATATATTCTTATTTTTTATGTCTTAACATTTTAAGAGTTTAATAATTCTATTTTAAGTAAAAATTCTTGATATTGTGAATGAATATAAAATATAATGAAAGGTTTATATAATATAAAATGAAATCATTAAAAAAATGTTAAATTTGAACTAATTTCATGGTTTTGCAACTACAGTAGTTTGATGTTAGGGATTTCATTTTAGTTTCAGTTTTAAAATACTTGCAGAAGAAATGGGAAAGTGTCCAGATGTTGAATTTCCTCTCTCAATTGGCTCATTGCAGCAGAACAGTATACTGATAAAAATAATGTAAATACATTTTAAAAACCACATAACATTTTGCTGTATTGAAGAGTGTAACAATATAAATCTAGGTAAATTAAATTTAATGTCAACATACATAAACTCTATGTATAAGCCTGTATTGTTAAAAAAATTAAGGCTGATATAATATCTTACAAAGCATCCTAAGTTTTCTTTATAGCTCTTTCATAAAGTTTTAAGGAGCTAGTTGATCCGAATTATATTACAATTTTAAGGGGATGCTGTAGATTTTAAAGTTTTGAAATAGTAGTAATTTTATTTCATTTAGAAGAAACTGTAGACTTTTCCAAAGAAAAATATTAATTTTCTTCAGATTTATCGTGAAACTGTGTAAATGGGTATAGGATATTTACAAATAAACTTAAAAAAAATATACATAAAGGTAAATCTGCAGTGGACTTTAAAGAAACTGCACAAATGTATTATAGTAGTGTAATTTATAGTAAATAATGCCTATTGTTTTTGTTTTCTATGTGTTACGTGTGTCTATAACAACTGAGAATGAAGACCTCATACAATAATTGTAGCCGCATTGTTATGTATTGTACATGTATATTCCTGTGGATGTAGGCTAATGGACAGTCTGTCTGGTTCACAAATAGAGCACCATATTATCTTTAAAAGTATTATAAAGTATTATCCTATCCCGAGACTGAATTTAATGTTTTTTATTAACTTCGAGGTTTTGTTATGATATTAATATCTTCATTTTAAGGCAAAGAATCAAGTATACCAGAGGTAACTATGAGAAAATATACAATTTAATATTTTTGCTAGATTTAAAGAAGCACAACTTCTTGAATAAAAAAATTTAAAGACAAGTTTTGTTTAATGTTCCCGGAAACTAAGAGTGCTATTACGTTTTTCCTTGAGGAAATATAGAATGTTCTGAAATAAGGGTGCAATTACGTCTTTCCTTTTGGAAACGGAATGTCTTAAATCATAATATTAAAATATAGTTTAAAAGTGGGTGTTTTTCTCATGATGCAATGGATAAATTTACTTATATTGTCCTTAGACATTGAACAATTTGTCACAATTTAAAGTAGAAATTTCACTTTAGAAAAGCTAATATGGGTGACATGTGGTCAGCATGTCGGGGCCCCAGCCGTTTTAGTTGATTTTGTCAACATGAATAGCAACATGAAGCATTTCGAATTCCCTTAACATTTCTTTACCTTCTGTTAACATCTTCATGAGCTTCCTACTAGCGGAGTCTTCTGGATACTGGTTCGGTTATTGGCAGTGGCTTTGGCATCGGACACAATACAGCATATTTGTGTTCTCGTAGCTGTCACTATTATCAACCAAGTAGTTTTATTGAGAATCACTCAAGAAGTCCCTGAAGATGTTGCCCACAAAATGTAACTAAAGCTTAAAGAAGGGTAAATAAACTTTCAATTCATAGGTAATTTTTAATATACACTTTGTATTGCCCATTGTTGAGATCAATTTGAGATAGGATTTATATGTATTGAAAGTTAAGAATGCAACACAGATTGTAAGTATTATTCAACTGTTTTCATGACAAAACAAGACAATTGACGGTCAGAAATCTAACTTACCATTATAGGCCTACTATATTGCAATCTTAACTTTTAACGCATAAATATTGTAGCTCTTATGATCATAGTTTGTAGTTATCGACTCATTTGTCTAAAAAAGAAAAGGAAGATGTGTTTTCTCTCTTGTTATGAGAAACTTATGTTTATAAATGGTGCTCTACACGTGGACATCAACTGTACATTTGGTGTTCCTTAGATCATACTAAAACTAGGTAAATAACACACTTTATGATCTAGATCCAAATTTTTCTGGTTTATCTCATTGCATTAATATCTAAAAAAAACTACAGTATAAGTTGAGACAAATTTTGAAATTCTGAGTAAATGTAAGATTATTTTTTTTACATTTATTCTGATTTTATTGAATAAGATATTTCATTTGATGTGATTACAGGAAGGAAAGATAGAATTGCTAGCTTTGTCCCTGCTCCATACATTCCATTGTAATATTCTGTCAGTTCATGTAGGCTGTTTCTACTTTCCTTCCTTTATTGTCTCGTTAGTTTTACATAATTCATTTTAATTTATTTTGTTAATAAATAAAGAGCTAAATTCAAACAATTTCCCTCCATTAATGGTATTAATAAATAAATATATTTGGCTAAACCGATCTCTAGATAAACGAATTTTCTATCGTAGGAGGTATTAGATTTCACTGAAACATACTGAATCAGGATAGAATGCAAATCTTGGCAAGAATGATTTTTGTGTGACTGAAAGAATACTTTGAAGTTTTTAAAATAGTGTTTTATGTTAATATAAATGGTTATTTTTTATGTTAAAAATGTTTACAATTAATACTCATTGTGCAATGAATTTAAATTTAAATTTAAGTGGCTGTTCTATTGTTTGTTACTGCAAGTAATAAAAATGTTAATTTTTCTTACGTTACAAGTTTAATTAAATGTGTAAAAAAATTACTTTGAATTTCTTGTTTCATGTACAAGTTCGGATAATTCTGAATGTTAAAAATTACAAATTTTATTGGCGCTAGTGTTTACATTTTAAAATTAGTTAGTATACTACACCCATTTTAATATTTTGTTCCATTGACTTAATTTAACTTTTTACCTTATAGGTGCTTATTGCATGCCAAACGCCACCCGGGTCTTAGAGTGGAAAGACCTGTCGGAACAGGTACAGCTCGAGTCCAAGCTCTGTGTGTTTGCGGGGGGAAGTGTGGGGAGTGGGAGGAGGTACACTTCTATGCTTCTCATAGTACTAACAGCTGAGACAGCAAATTCCTTTCAGACACACGGAGCAGGGTCCCGAGCAGTATTTAAAAAGTGGAGGGTCACATACATATTTTTTTGACCACACAATGACATGGAGTGTCTCTCTGAATGAGTGAACAGCTCAATGTCAAGGCCTCCTCCGAGACAACACAACATTAAGACGACACACCATTCATACTAAACATCCATTCATAGTAATTCTGCAGGTCTTTCACTGCATCATAGCATATTCATGCTATGCTTGCAGCTTTACTAGCGAATTGTAGGTGTGGTAGCTTCCCGTTGCTTTCCACACCGGTGAAGGATGATGACGATGATGATAAGGATGATGATGATGATGATGGCCATATGATTTCGGGGTCCATTTGGGCCTTAAAGCTTTCCTGACATTTGTCTTACAGGTGAGGAAAACCCCAATAAAAGCCTCACCCAGAAAAACTGTCCCAACCGACAATCGAACCCGGGCCCGCTGCGTGACAAGGCAGTACGCTACCTTGAGACCAAATCGGTGGACTGTACTAAAGATGGGGAATATGATAAAGATGATCATGATGACCAGATAATGTTCGGGATAATTTGTGTCTTAAAGTTTCCTAAAATTTGTCTTACACGTGAGGAAAAACCCCGCAAAAACTCATGATCCGGGGATCGAGAACGGATCCGCTACGACGCTACCCCGAGACCACAGCGATGGATCACGTTCCAATATAAATTAAATCATTTAAGATTAATAAACATTTAAATTATGTTTATATAGGCTAAATGTGGTTCCTAGACACAGAATGACTCCAAATCGGAACCCAAAATTAACTTTAAATTACAATTATAGGCCTACACTCAGAAAGGTTACGCATTAGAGCAATTAGTTACAAGCCGTAAGATCCGGGGTTCGAGTCCCGGCGGAGTCATTACTTTTTAATTTGCTCTAAACCTTCTGACGACACCACGATCCTGGGGTCGACTCAGCCTCTAACGGAAAAAGTAACATAACACTTGTTCTGGGATAAAGGAAGCCGTCACGTAGGGTTGACAACCCGGCTCACATCAAGTGTCGAATTGTCTAGAAAGGGGGTCTAAACCTTCTACTACTTAAAAATGCGTCACAATATTAAAAAGAACATCTACCAGAGCCCCAATGGAACAGATCCTAGAAGACCTAATCTTATATCTAGTTCATCACGACATGTTAAAATCATATACAAAATTCCTTTACCAAAAGTAGTCAGCCATCATGTATTGAGTGGATTTCAACATATTTACATTTCATTGGTCTAAATAAGCGTTTCTCAACATTTCAAATTCCGGAACCATTTTGAATAATATGAGTCTAAACTTCACGCGATCCATTGGTTAAACTAGTTCAATGATGGAAACTTAAATCGGATTAGCTGTAAGACATGGGTCCTTTATCGCATTGGGATTTTGTGACCCACCAAACCTCCTCTCAGGACCTAAAAGTGGGTGGCGTCCCATGTGTTTTTAGAATTGATAATCTAAATCATTAAATATTCATCAATTTATTAATTTAATAAAAAAATTAAAATTTCTATATTACAACAACCCCAGAACACGAAGCATGGTTCGAAAGACCTAAAGTGAAATCAACGAAAAATTTAAATAAAAAACATTATAGTTGAGGAGGACGGTAGTATTCAAGTTACAAAAAAAATAATTTAAAATTAAAACAGCCACAGAATTAAGTTACTTAAAATAAAATTTATTTCCTTTAAGTAGTCTATAGAAAATTTTGAGAATTCTATTTTGAGTTTTTTAAACAACATTTTATTACGTTTTTATTCTTCCTAAATGATAAGGTGCAATAATATTTCAATGCATAGTAGCATTTTTATTTTTAATTCTTACAAAGGACAAAAAAGTTACAATTTTTCTATATTTTTTTTTTTGTGTGAAAGTGTTGGGAATATGTGAGAGGTAATTAGGTATTACAACTGTCACTTTTTTTTGTAGCATAGTAGTTGACTACTTGTTGTGTTCAAAATATTGAAACGTTATAAATACTAAGATTATTCAATGTCGTAATTTGTCCGCATATTCTGTGTTTTATAAACTTGTTTTTAATTGTCTGTATAAAATAAATGAACTTTTTTGAATTATGGCGATGATATTTTGTATGTTGCAAGTGCGCTAAATATATTAGTTGAAAAACTGTTTTTGTTTTCATTTTCTGGAGGAGTCATATTCTCAAAAATGTTTTGTCACTCTGTATTTTGTAAATAAATCAGACTTATTTACAAGAAACTAAATTATGTGTATCTTAATGAAATATGGTAGTCGATTTAGGCCTAAAATTTGTATCTTATTAAAATGTAAGGAATTTTTATAGGCCTAAATTTAATAACATTATTTATATAATTTTAAAGGAGACCTATTATTAAATTAGAAATATTATAAATTATTATATAAATTAATCTTCTGATATAAAACATATTAGTATGAAAGACCCCAATTCCAGAAATAGGTATAGTATTTAGTTCTATAGTTATTTATTGAGACTGGGCATACATTTGAATTGCGTACATTTTTACCAGACATGATTCGAAAAGCAATGGTTGAATTCCATCCGTGAATCCATCAATCTCCTTTATCTCCTTATTAGTAGCTTAGGCAATTCACAATGTATTTCCATTGGAACCTATTTCTTGTCTAGTTATTTATTTTTTCTAAAGAGGTTTTAAATGTATGCAATTTCTTCCTGTCTTCACTATTAAGTTTTGTTTCTCTTCCTCCATTCATCTCTATCCTTCCAGTCACCATCCTAAAGTCACCTGTCCTTCAACAAATTCGTACGTCCCTCTATCCATGTCTTCTTATTTTTATTTTTTTTGTTTTACCTTTATGTTACCTGGCAGAGTTAAGGCCTTAAGGTCTTGTCTGCCACTCAACCAGGTTTTAAAAAATACAAAAAAAAAAATAGTCTTACATCTAAATTGCAATATACATAAACTATTACATGTTATAAATACAATACAATTAATATTTATGGTGTATTTTGATTTACTCTAAATTTAACGAATTTAAATAGTATAAAATTAAATAAATTCATTCATAGTGTTCTGCTCAAGAGCAGGTCTTTCACTGCAAACTCAGCATTCTCCACTCTTTCCTTAACTCAGCTTTCCTTTTTGTATCTGCATACAAACCATTTATTTTAATATTGTCTATCATCTGATGCCTTTTTCTGCCTCTAACTTTCTTTCCGTTGACCATTCCTTCTAGAGCATCCTTCAGCAGGCAGTTTCTTCTTAGCCAATGGCCAATCCAATTTCTTTTCCTCTTCTTTATGAGTTCCAGCTTTGTTCTTCCTTGACCCACTCTGTCTAGCACATCTTTATTTATAGAGAAAAATTAATTACTAGACAACAGATAACTGTATAAGCGTGACATAAACGTGCCAAGTGTGCGGCAACCCCTGATATCTTGAGGAAGGAAATTCCAGGAGCAGGCAGAGGCTACTGTGAAGGAAGTAGATTTGGAAACCACTCCAAACTCCTAACTGGCATCTGTCTTCATTCATCCTCTTCACGTGTCCAATTCCACGTTTTCTCTTCTTTAATAATTTATTCAATAACTTTTCTCTTTCAATATATCCACATAGATCTTTCAGGTGCTCAGGGTAATCTGCCTGCCCAATTTCAATAAAAAAACTATGCTATAGAACTAAATATGTATGACTACTTCACCTATTGTTTAAAGAGGGAAAAAAATGAAGGTATTTTCATATTTGGGATCAGTGTAAAATGAAACAAAACTATTAATATATGACTCAAAATGATCTAACCAAAAAGTGGCGTAACAATTGAATGACATGATTTCAGTTTTTATTATAAATAATAATAATAAATTGTTGCATTTGTTTTTTTCACTTTTTGGTTAGAACAATTTAAGTAACACATTTTTAAGAATAGTGAGAATAAAAACAAAACACAAAAACAAAACATTTACAGATATTGTTGTTCTTTGGATACAGTGTTAAATATAAAAAAAAAACACAATCTCAACTGGTCTATGTTATGGCATTTATTTTCAGGAGCAGATTTCTCGTTTTGCTAAGGTAAGTTGTTTTTATTTCTATTTATTGTTGTAATAAAATTTAGTAGGCCTATACCAATAGGCTATTATCAGGCAGAGAGCTATTTAGTAAAGAAATACAGCAATCTTATTAACTCGTGGAGTATAAATTATACCAGGTTCTGATTAGGACCCTCCCATCCACAACACCACTTTACATGCAACTATTCTATTTGTGGAATGCAGGCTTTCACGGCCGGTAATCATGGTATTAAAAGATTCCGGGCTATGTGGCCGTGGTCTATAACTGGCGTTTCTTCCAGACGTTTCTCCCTCAACTGCGGAGGGCATCTTCAGTGGCGAACGCTTCCAGCTGTTGTTTCCCTGTCGTAGGCTTGACTGCGAATGGGGTTTCTTCCAAACGTTTCTCCCTCAACTGCGGAGGGCATCTTCAGTGGCGAGCGCTTCCAGCTGTTGTTTCGCAGTCGAGTCTACGACAGGGAAACAACAGCTGGAAGCGCTCGCCACTGAAGATGTCCTCCGCAGTTGAGGGAGAAACGTCTGGAAGAAACGCCAGTTATAGACCACGGCCACATAGCCCGGAATCTTTTAACTATTCTATTTATTCGCCTATACAAACAAGTAGAGAATTGTTGCAACATGCTTAAAGTAGAAAGGATTCATTCATGGACACCATCTAGGACTAGGGGTTTTATGTACTACAATTAAGATTTCAGTTTGTATCATTCAACTGTTTGTATATGGAAACAAAACAAAAGACAGAAGTCTTACTTTTCATTATAGGTCCTGCTATGTTAAAATCTTAACGTTAATACATTAAAAAATCATAGCTTCCTCATCATATATGAGGGGTTCAGAGCGAAAGTGGAACATGTCCAAAAATTGAAAATCCTAGTGTTATCTGAATTTGGATTCGAAATATCAATAATTCTTCGGGATAGTAGTGAAAAATGTATTGCATTTCTTCTTTTCCTTTGTGAAAAAAATTAAATTCTTCATCTACATTAAATACTGTAGAATACTTTAAGGTTTACATAAGTTTTTCTCAAAAGAGTGAAATACGAACTTGGTCCACTTTTACTCTGAACCCCTCATTTATTGCATAGGTACTACAAATAGCTAAACAGACATTCTCGTCTTCCTTTTGTCTCTATTTACCCGTACATCTGTAAGTGTTTCTTGACCAAACCAATTTAGATTATTCTCATTTTTCTACAGACGTCAGCGACTGACAAGTGGTTATCCTATCCCCTCAAAGAGAGACCTAGTAGGCAACTAAGATATTATTTGGATGGAAAGACCGATTACATTTTAAACAGGTTTGAGATTATTTTATGAGCCAGAAAATATTCGCACTCAGGACTCACGCTTTAAAGTCCCTCCCGGAGGACTCGTCCCTTGAATTTTACACTCTAACTGGAAAGAGTAAATTCATTTACCTTCCTTGGATATACATTATCATATTTGGATCAAGTATTTACGTTTAGAACCGGTCATTGAATACGTACATAGATACCAGAACAACTGGATGAATCATTTCAGATAGAGTTCCCAAGGCCATGCTTCGTTATTGTCCAACAGGGAAGCGATCTCTGGGCCGTCCAAGAAACAAACCTCATCAGTGAGATCGTAACTGGCCTAGAGGCCTAAGTCTTGGTTGGATGAAGCCGAAGAAAAATCAATCAAACTCGACCGGGTTAGAAATCGCGAAGTTCGGGATCAAAGGCAAGAGATAGCCTATAATCCCTAGAACATTTTATAGGAAACCAGATATAATAAGAACAGTTAAGTCTCGCAGACTGCGATGGGCAGGATATGTGGCATGTATAGGGAATGAAAGAGGGGCATGGAAACTCCTTGTAGGAAATCCAGAGGGAAAGTGCCTAATAGACAGACCAAGAATGAGATGGGAGAAATTAACCAGGATTTGAGGGAAGTAGATTATACAAGGGATGATTGGAAAACATCTCTGGATAGCTACTGTACATAATTGGAGAGCTTATTTCCGCTCGGCCATGAACCTACGGATTCTATAGTGCCAGCAAGTTAGAGTTAGTTAGTATCCTGCTGGAGTTCGGAATTCCTAAAAAGTTAGTTAGACTTATACGAATGTGTCTAAATGGCACAAAGAGTAGGGTGTGTGTAGGCAAACAGTTTTCGGACACTTCTGAAATCCAGAATGGGTTGAAGCAAGGATATGCACTATCTCCTCTACTATTTAATTTTGTACTAGAGCATGCCATTAAATCTGTAGAGAATGAGGAAGGCTTACAACTCAATGGTATTAATAAGCTGTTAGTTTATGCTGATGATGTAGTATTGTTGGCCGATAGCGAGGAGATACTAAAGGACAACACGCACACACTATTGAGTTACACTAAGAAATTAGGACTGGAAGTAAATATCAATAAAACTAAATATGTGGTCACACGTAGAAATTCATTAAATAATAGAAATGGACAGCTAATGACAAATGAGGGAAATTTTGAGGAAGTGGCTGAATTCAAATACCTAGGAACAATATTCACAAATAGGAATGAGATGCACAAAGAAATTAAACACAGGCTCAATTCTGGAAATGCGTGCTATTATGCATTGCAGAGACTCTTGATGTCCCAACTCCTTTCAAAAAACGTTAAACTGAAAATATATAAAACTATTATGCTACCAGTTATATTATATGGGTGCGAAACATGGACTCTTAGTTTAAGGGAGGAAAGGAGATTACAAATATTTGAGAATAAAGTACTTAAGAACATATTTGGACAAAAGAGAGATGAACAGACAGGTGAATGGAGAAAACTACATAATAATGAACTACTGTATATGGTCTTTATAGGAAGCCAGACATAATATGAACAGTTAAGTCTCGTAGACTGCGATGGGCAGGACATGTTGCACGTATGGGGAATGAAAGACTTGCATGGAAGGTTCTTGTATGAAAACCAGAGGGAAAACGCCCAGTTGGTAGACCAAGAATGAGGTGGGAGAATAACATTAACTATGATTTGAGGGAAGTAGATTATACAGGGATTGATTGGAAAGCATTAGCTCAGGATAGGAATATATGGAGAGCTTATGTCCGCGCGGCCATGAACCTACGGGTTCGATAGTGCCAGTGAGTAAGTAAGTATTTTGAATCACTCTATAACTATAAATTCTACTCAAATTAGTGCAGTTTTCTTTGTATCGCTTGATGCTAAGCTGTGTAACGTAAATTACTAATTTGTAAACAAGTTCAAGTTGCGTGTATTCAAACAGTGAGGCAAGTGGTGAGCTGGTGAACTACGATTTTATATCACTATGGACTACACAGTACTTTATGTGCGTACAAGCATCAAAATAAAATATACAACGTCCTACTGGCGATCCGTCTCATAGCTTGGACGTAATGTAAAAACATCCTGAAGCCATGTTATTGTCATAATCTGCTTGTTTGCATTACCGTACGCATTTACTATCAATTTCAATCGGGGAAAAAAGTAATCTTGTTAAAAATAAAAATAATTCTGATCCCGATACTCTAATAGGATTTTATGCCTTAAAAAATAAATCGGCCTTCGGAGGGGAAGTAAAGCCATGAGTCCGTGTCGTAAATTACGTCACGTAAAGAACCTCAAGCCTGAAATAGGAGATTTCTGAACAAAATGCATAGGCCTTCTAACGCCTAACTTTGTATTGCGACGTTAATTGTAGGGTCAGTGGGCGTAATAATTAAATTCATGGTAAAATTATAGAAATGTATTATTCTACCAGTTAGGCCTATATGGATGCGAAACATGGACTCTTACATTAAGGGAGGAAAGGAGATTGCGAGTATTTGAAAATAAAGTTCTTAGAATGTTTTTGGACCAAAGAGAGATGAACAGAGAGGTGAATGGAGAAGACTACATAACAATGAACTACATGGTATTTATAGGAAGCCAGATATAATAAGAACAGTTAAGTCTCGTTGGCTGCGATGGGCAGAACATGTGGCACGAATGGGGAATGAAAGATGTGCATGGAAAATTCTTGTAGGAAATTCAGAGGGAAAACGTCCAGTTGGTAGACCAAGAATGATATGGGAGAATAACATTAGCTATGATTTGAGGGAAGTAGATTATACAGGGAATGAGTGTAAAACATTAGCTCAGGATAGGGATGTCTGGAGAGCTTACGTCCGCGCGGCCTACGCGTTCTATAGTGCCAGTGAGTTAGTTATTATAGAAATTAGTATTTATCGAAAAACTAAAAGCAATGCATTTGACATAAACAATAATTCTAGGCATCGTTTCAACAAAAATCTGTACATTGAACAGTTTAATCAATAGGATGTTAAAACTCCCTTTAAAAAAAGATAATTATATTAAACATATAGAAAATCAAGGGCTAAAATAAAAAATATATATAAATAAACTCATAAAATAATAATAATAAACGCAATATAAATAAACTCGAAAATAAATATCAAGGAAAGTGGATAACATACGTAAACAGAATAAGAAATCACAAAATCAGCTACCAATAAAAAAGAAAACTTGATAAAATATTAACATATTCTACAGAACTCTAAATAAACTTCTTCTTCTTCTACTTCAAGAAATTAGGCCTTTTGACCTGTTTTCACATCAAGTGGGATTAATGAATCTTCCCATCTAGTAAATGGGCGTCCAACACTTCTATGCCCTATTGGTTTGTACTTTAGTAACAGCTGGGGGATTCTATCTGTAGGCATTCTTTTAACATGTTTATAGGCCTACCAGTTGTTTCTCATGTTGTCATTTATATTTGTTAAATTAAAAATATTTAAGTCTTTTCAAATATGTTCATTTCTTTTTGTGTTTAAAATTGTCACACCTGCTACTGAAGATAGGATCTTCATTTCTGCAGTTTTTGTTTTTCTTCTGTCTGAACGGTTAAGAGTCCAATTCTCACTTGCATATGTTAAGACAGGCACTGCCATAATTTTGTAAAATTTTAATTGTGTACTGTTAAGGCACTGCGCTACAAGCCGGAAGGTCGAGGGTTCGAGTCCCGGTGGGGTCAGGATTTTTAAACTGATCCAAACCTTCTGGCGGCACTATGGCCCTGGGGTCGACTCAGCCTCTAACTGAAATGAGTACCAGACGCTTGTTCTGGGGTAAAGGCGGCCGTCACGCAGGGCTGACAACCCGGCTGACATCAAGTGCCGATTGTCAAGAAAAAGTGGGAGCCTTAATCTCCTACTACCCCAAGGGCCACCTGAGGCCTGTAGTGGGATCACTTTACCTTTGGGGCACGCCGTAGCGTAGTGGTTAAGGCACTGAGCTACAAGCCGGAGGGTCGAGGGTTCAAGTCCCGTTGGGGTCAGGATTTTTAAACTGACCCAAACCCTCTGGCGGCACTATGGCCCTGGGGTCGACTCAGCCTCTAACTGAAATGAGTACCAGACGCTTGTTCTGGGGTAAAGACGGCCGTCACGCAGGGCTGACAACTCGGCTGACATAAAGTGCCGATTGTCTAGAAAAAGTGGGAGCCTTAACCTCCTACTACCCCAAGGGACTCCTGAGGCCTGTTGCGGAATCACTTTACTTTTTTTTTTTTTTACTCCTCAAAGTTTTATTTTTCAGTGTCCGTTTTATAGCGGCACACATTCCATAAAACTTATTTAATTTAATATTAATATAGCTATTCTTTCTGTCAGTATAAATAAACTAAATAATATAATAAACAATAACATAGAAGGAAGTAGTAATTTTGTCAACATGGGAGTACACAAATTAAAGTGTAGGGATAGCAACAAATTTTACATAAGAAGGACAACCCTGCAAATGGTCCCTTATGCCCTTGTTTAGTGCTCAGGGTAGGAGTCATGAGGCAGCACTCAGATGAGCCCTCCACTAAATCCCCGCAACCATATGTTTTCAACATCTACGGATAGTCAACCAAATTACTTTCCCCTAATATGAGAGGAGGTATCATAAGGGGAAGGGAAAATGAGTGTCTTGGTATGATAAAATTCGGGAAATTGGAGAACTCCGAGAAAAACCCGAAAAATTCCTGTATGCTTCACCACAAATACTCCACTGGGACCGCTAGGATTTGAACCTATGATCGCAATAGAGGACCTGCATGTGCCTACCTAGATAGCTTCTCTTCCACTCAACCGGCACAAATATGCAAGTACATATTTACAATAAAATTACAGTTATTTTGCCCGAGGGCAGGTCTTTCACTGCAATCGTAGCATTTTGTTGCTATGCTTTGCAGCTTTACTAGGTAGTTATAGGTGTGATAGCTTCCAGTTGCTTTCCACACAGGTGAAGGATGATGATTATAATGAGGATGATGATCATAATGGCCGGATGATTTTCGGGGACCGTTGGGCCCTAAGCTTCCTGACATTTGTCTTATAGTTGAGGAAAAACCCTGAAAGAAACCTCACCCAAGAGCCTTCCTAGACCGGGAATCGAACCCGCGCCCGCTGCGTGACAAGGCAGCACCCTATCTGATACCATAGCGGTGGCACTATCGAACCCGGTGGCCAGGCGTACATAAGCTCTCCATTTATCCCTATCCTGAGCTAATGTTTTCCAATCATTCCCTGTATAATCTACTTCCCTCAAATCATAGTTAATGTTATTCTCCCACCTCATTCTTGGTCTACCAACTGGGCGTTTTCCCTCTGGTTTTCCTACAACAAGCTTCCATGCACATCTTTCATTCCCCATTCGTGCCACATGTCCTGCCTATCGCAGTCTACGAGATTTAACTGTTCTAATTAGGCCTATACCTGGCTTCCTATAAAGACCATCTAGTCCACTGTTTTATATAGGCCTATATATACTGTAATTATAATACACAAATTATAATACATTTAGAAAAGTCATTAAAATTTGCAATTAGAATTAATGTACATACCCGTGTTACATTTTTATACGCTAGATATTATAATAATAAAAATCTATCTATCTATCTTCGGGTTTTTACAGCTGCTGTCGTCTTCCCGTGCCAAACCTCCAAAGCCTACGATCTTGGGCATCTTCGATGCTTAGCCCTCTTGCTTGCATTACTGTCTTCAGGTTTTCCTTCCATGTTAGCTTTGGTCTCCCTCTTTTCTTCTTTCTGTTCGGATGCCATTCATATAGTTGCTTCGGCCATCGCTCATCTTCCATTCTTAAAACATGTCCTAACCACTTTAATTCCTTCTCCTCAATTCTTTCAATTATGCTTTTTCTGCCTCCATTATGTTTCTTTTCCGATTGAGGGTCTTTCCACTTTTCAGCGGTTGCCCTTTTACCAGCCGGCTGCTGGCCCTTCACATCCACATGTGTCAATCACAGAGGTAGATGATCAACAGCCAGTGTAGAGGTGACATGTGGTTAGCATGTCGAGTCCCCCAGCCGTTATAGCTGGTTCCTCAACCTGGAGCCGCTACTTATTGTAGCTACCCATTTGCCTCACGATGCTGGGTGGGCACCGGTCCCTTACTGGCCGAAATACTATGAGAAAATTTCTTCCCCCATGGAGACTCGAACCAGCGCAAGTCCCGTAGCTCTGAGCCAAGGCTTCCTACCTTAACCGCTCGGCTACGGCGCGGGACCCATTATGTTTCTAATTTCCTTATTTGTGACATATTCTAATTTAGACTTTCTGGCACTTCTGCGTAAATAATAAAAATAATAATATAATAAATAATTATTATATCTATATTACACTAGGGTTATTTTCAAAACAAAGTTAGAGAAAGTATATGTTTAGATTAATTCTAATATGTTTCTAACGTCTGGCAGTCTCTGATTGACTGTACTACAGGCCTATAATTACATTTGCGGGAAGTGGAGATAGTAATATATGATGTGGGTTAATATAATATCATTATTTTATAATACGTATTAACACAGTTATAAATCCATTTCGCCCCCCTCCCTGAAGTAACATGAACGAAAAAGCGCAAAATTTGTTATCCTCACTGAGGTAGGTGGCGTTGATATCAGTCTATCACATCCCCCCTCCCTTCTTCCCATCCCCTTCCGCAGTAGTTGAGATGTTCGCGTGGAGGTTGTTTATGGCTTTTAACCCGTGTGATTTATATTATCATTATTAATACAGTTTTAAATATAGTGTTAAAGCGTGCGTATTTATTTTAATATCGTGTCGTTGCAAGTGATAAGTAAGTGTGATAAGTTGCATCTAATTTGTAGATAAGTGATAAGAAACACTCTTGTTTTTCGTTGCGGTTGACCTACTTTCATCCTGATATTCAGTTTCGGCTGTCTCTATCTTGATTTTTACTCCTAAATGAACTGTAAATAATTAGTGCCTAAAAGACACTCGGCCTAAAGTAGGCTGCTGGCTTCACGTTAAGATGTCTTAAGCCTAATTGCTAAGATTGTCGATCTTCCCGCCAGTAAAAGTGCGACAAGATGTCAGCATACTTTTAATATAGGCTGCTACTGTATATTATCAACATTCAATAGGTAAGTTTTATGAATTTCCTGTAGCCTATATGAGGTAAAGGCGGGCGAATAGGATAAAAAAGTAGCAATTTTTAAAAACATTTAAATGTTTTTATTTTAAATATAACTTAATACATTTTTGTTTTTACAGTTTCCTTCCCGGGCATTTTTAATTTGGCGGGTAAATAGGATCAGAAAGGAGAGTAAATAGGGTCTATAAATAAACATAAAGACACTATATAAATACGAAATAGTGTAAATAACTGTGAAATATTTTTAAAAATTACAAAAGAACTTAAAGTTTCCATATTTTGTATACATTTTCCACATGTTAACATTTTTCTTCCTGTAATCCAATTCGCCCATAGTAGTCCTATGTAATAAAATTATAGACAGAATTTAGCATGTGTGTAACTTAATCTTTTTAGGTAATTTACCAGATTTATGAAAAGCAAATTATATACGATGTTGAACTAACACATTTAATAACTATTAATTCTTTGACGTGACGTAACAAAGTATAATAGATAAGAATAACAATTAGGGGCTACAGGATTAAGGTGTTTTTTAAAATTAATTAATGTATTAATTTTAAATAGTTAATTATATTTTCTTTCACAGGGATTAAATAAGTACACTTATGCTTTGTCTATAGAAATAATCAAATTTTTTAGTCTGTTAAGCATGGTCTTGAGTTCCATATACCTAAGTGCCTGATTTTCCATTTTAATAAATTCAGTATACTTATAATAAAAGTAGTTCATATGCTGCATATTTATAGGGATTTTGAAATAATATTTCAAAATTATATTATATGTACTTTTTTGCTAATTATTGTCTCAAGCATGCCTCCTTTTTTTTTGTAAGAAATAAACACAGAAAAAGTGCATGAAAGTAACTACATGAAACAATTAAGTGTGGACAATTTAAAAGCATTTACTTATTGTAAACACCAACAAAAATATTTAGATAGCAGCTTTGATGTCGTTAATTATAGTCTAAATAATCCATCCATAGCAATTCTGCCCGAAGGCAGGTCCTTCACTGCAATCATAGCATTTCCATGCAATGCATGCAGCTTTTCTAGGGAATTATAGGTGTGGTAGCTTCCCGTTGCTTTCCACACCGGTGAAGGATGAAGATGATGGCCATATGATTTCGGGGACCGTTTGGGCCTTAAAGTTTTCCTGAAATTTGTCTTACAGGTGAGGTAAAACCCCGATAAAATCCTCACCCAGAAAAACTGCCCCGACCGGGGAACGAACCCGGGCCCTCTGCGTGACAAGGCAGCACGCTACCTCGAGAACACAGCGGTGGACGCCTAAATAATATTTGAGAATAAAATACTTAGGAACATTTTTGGACCAAAGAGAGATGAATAGACAGGTGAAAGGAGAAGACTACATAACAATGAACTACATGGTCTTTATAGGAAGCCAGGTATAATAACAGTTAAGTCTCGTAGACTGCGATGGGCAGGACATGTTGCACGTATGGGGAATGATAGACGTGCATGGATGCTTCTTGTAGGAAAACCAGAGGGAAAACGTCCAGATACTAGACCAAGAATGAGGTGGGACAATAACATTAACTATGATTTGAGGGAAGTTGATTATACAGGGAATGATTGGAAAACATTAGCTCAGGATATGGCTGTATGGAGAGCTTATATCCGCGCGGCCATGAACCTACGGGTTCGATAGTGCCAGTGAGTAAGTAAGTAGGCCTATTTTCTATTGTTTCCTTAAATTTGTTGTATGTCAATAGGACCTTCATAAAAACAGTACAAAAAACTCTCCACGGCGCGATAGGCCTAGAAGGCTCTTGGCCTACATGCCGGCTGCTGGCCTCGCATCTAAATGTGCTAATCACAGGGGTAGACGATCATACAGTCAGTGTAGGGGTGACATGTAGTCAGCATTTTGGGTTCCCAGCCGTTATAACTGGTTTCCTCAACCTGGAGCCGCTACTTGTTGTAGCTACCCAAATTCCTCACGAAGCTGGGTGGGCACCGGACCCATACTGGCAGAAATTCCATGAGAAAATGTCTTCCCCCATAGGGATTCGAAGCATCGCAAGTCCCGTACCTCTGCGCCAAGGCACCTTGCCTTAACCACACTCGGCTACTATGGCGCGGGACTAAAAAAAAAAATCCCGTAAATATATCTTTAGGTATGCTTTTAGTATTTAACATTTTCCAATACTGTTATTTTAACACAGTTCCAATAATGGATCATATTATAATATTATAATGATATTGTGAAAAGAAAAATTAATGTCTGAACCAGGAATCGAACCGTGGGCGTCTAGTTCTCCAGACCAGTGTGCAGCCCACTACACCATTCTAGACCTGGCACAAACATTAACAATTCTTTCCACATATACTGTATTCTCGTATCGTCATACCTGACAGCGGATGAAACGAGAATATATGTGGAAAGAATTGTTAATTTTCGTCCGCTGTCAGGTAGGACGATACGAGAATATATGTGGAAAGAATTGTTAATGATTGTGCCAGGTCTAAAATGGTGTAGTGGGCTGCACACTAGTCTGGAGAACTAGACGCCCACGGTTCGATTCCTGGTTCGGACATTAATTTTTCTTTTCACAATATCATTATAATATTAAGTTATGCTTTTAGTATTCTTTTATATTTTACACTTTATTTACCAAGCCAATTACTTAATCAAATTATAGGTTTTTCTGTTATTTTTATTATTATTATTATTATTATTATTATTTTAATTTAAATATTTTTTGTCCTTTACTTAACTGTACATTGTGTAACCTATGCCTATTATATAGGCCTAATATTAATCAAGTTGTAGATAATTTATAGGCCTAATTATTATATTATATATAATTTTACCCTGGTGAAGTGGACCTTACGGTCTTAACTCCTTCGAGTAAAACAAATAAAATAACTAAATATTTAAATGTAGGCCTATATATTTGTTGAAGTAAGGTTTTTTATAAAATAATTATGCCTACTCAAAAAATTTATAAACACTTTGTGCCTTTTTAGTATCCTTGTTTTAACTTTTTAAATATAGGATTAAGTTGACTATTTAACTCATGCCCCAAATGGGAGTCAATGACCAATCACGTTTCAATGATTTCTGTTTTACAACCAATCAGAATCGTGTTTCACCAAATATTTATCAGTGTTATGATTACCATATTAAAGAAAGCTCCTCCTTACAATATTGCGTTCATTTGGCAATAAATAGTATGATCTGGTTGCAGTGATAAACAAATGAAGCAGTAGAAGCGTACCTATCGTTTCTCATTTGTTTTCAAACATCGCCGTTTACATTAAATATATAAATATTTTAAAATAACTATAGTTAAATAATGATTTGTGAGTAAACAGCTTAATTTTATTCGTTAAATAGTCCTAACAAATGCCACTCTTGATTTCCAAATTCTCTAGACTATTTAACTCATGCCCCAAATGGGAGTCAATGACCAATCACGTTTCAATGATTTCTGTTTTACAACCAATCAGAGTCGTGTTTCACGAAATATTTATCAGTGTTAGGATTATCATATATTAAACAAAGCTCCTCCTTTTTAATATTCTGAACAGGTCTGACCGTTATTTTGCAGTGACTGAGCCTATAACAAATACGGCTACCAGATTGTATATAATAGTGCTTACATGTCAACATTTGTAGCAATTGATTATACCACCAAAAAAGAAACCACTGTTTGCACTTTCTTAAATGTATTTTTTCCCAGGTAATAATCGAGAAAAATATAATTGTCATATTTACATCATACGACATCAAAAATGAATTAATATACAGATTGATGTGTTTCATTTTTTCTCCACTAGAGAGCATTCTTACAATATTGCGTTCCTTTGGCAATAAATAGTATGATCTGGTTGCAGTGATAAACAAATGAAGCAGTAGAAGCGTACCTATCGTTTCTCATTTGTTTTCAAACATCGCCGTTTACATTAAATATATAAATATTTTAAAATAACTATAGTTAAATAATGATTTGTGAGTAAACAGCTTAATTTTATTCGTTAAATAGTCCTAACAAATGCCACTCTTGATTTCCAAATTCTCTAGATAAATTCACTCCTCACTTCGTGAGTCGTGAATTTATCGATAATTTGGAAATCACTCGTGGCATTACTTATGATTATTTTTGTTAATTTATTAATTGTAAACCGGCAGATGTGCATCCAACGACTCGAGTAAATTAACCAATAATTTACTTGAATCTGAAGCCACACTTACGACACTTTTTCCTTTTAAAATTGACATTTTATACATGCATATTTATGTGATCATAGGGTAAAAACTCTCATTTAAAGTACACCCGAATGAAAAGTAGCTTAAGCTTGGGCATAGTCCAAAGACAAACAAAACATAGTACAACTTGAGTTACAAATTCTACATAGTTATTGAGATAGAATTAAGCGTTGAATCTTGGACACCAAACCTACGCTGCGTGTTGTATAAATCATGTTGTTTACAACACAGTAGAGTGGGAGAGAGAAAACTGCAGAGCTTGCTACATCTGATTCAAAATATTAGAAGGTATAGTTAGGTGACTAAAACAAATGAAGTTCGCCAATACAATAAACACGACTCCTTTCAAAGTTTGAAGCTAAAATTATCCAATGTTGCATCGGAGCCCGAGAGTACATTGATTCCATTGCTAGTCCATCATAATCTGTATTTGTTTCTATCTAATGTTTTGGTGTCTAAAGTTTTAGGGTTAATTATAATGTTATTTAATTAGGTAAGCAAAATAACTCAATTAAAATTTTATAAAACAGTAGCTGTTCCAACGTTAACATACGGGTCTGAGATTTGGCCTTTAACGATCTCTGATAAAAATAAAATTGAGACAATAGAAATGCCAGGAAGGATAAAATCAGAAATTCATATATAAAAGAAAAAATGCAGGTACAATATTCAATATTAGATTTTATAAAGAAGAAACAATTAAATTGGTACGGACACATTAGAAGAATGGAAGAAGAAAGACTACCTAAGATAATCATGGATTGGGAACCACAGGGAAGGAAAAACAAGGGCAGACCAACTATTACGTGGATTCAGGGAATCAATGAAACTAAGAGGAATGGGAAATAGAAGAAGATATATGGATGAACAGACAGGAATGGAAAAACGTGTTGAAACAAATGTGTAGTTAACTGTGAACATGGGTACCGGAAAAATGTATATTCATTGTAAAAGCTGAAGCTGTATTTAATTTTGCGCCCCTCGTTGTGGAGACATTTAAAGTTGGGTTTCTCGGTGAGATATCCGAAGTTGAAGATTTGTGATATAACTTAAATCACTTTAAATCTGCCACGGCACTAATAACTCTCTTCAGGGGAATGAGGAAAAGTTTCTTACACAAATAACAACACTTTATTAACAGTTGAACGATAAGTTAGTTTATTTAAAACTCTCACTTTGGTCAAGATGAATCTTGTAATTTAAAAGTTCCAAAAGATTCCGGCTTAGGTTGATATTTTTCACTTCTAGAAGATTACCATTTTATGTATTTAATGGATGACGAATGCTAACGGTCAATCCAGTCATTATTATTCATTATTTTCACTTAGAAACTGTTTTTCACCAAGATGGATGACTATTATATCACTATATAATCTTTCATACTTTTAACACTATTTCTTTCAACCAACATCAATAAAATAAACAATTATTTCCTTATTCTTTAAGGAGCAGTCGCTGAACATGACCGACCATCTTCAAGTATTGTAGCCATCTTGTTATTTCAGTTATAACCTCTATGGTCTGATTGGTCCAACAGAAAAGGAAGGAGTATTTTCAAGCTAACTTCTATCCAATTCCACCAATCCCATTTATTTCTTTATAAAAATTATCAATTTGAATATTTGAAGTATTTTACATACTGCATCAGTTATAAAAACATCTAACTGTATTAACAGTTTATATTGACCAGTTATTTTTTTTATATACTTATAAAAAAATTTGAATTCTATAAATCAATCTGATGTCCATTCTTCATATAAATAAATATAATTATAAACAAAACAAAAACCCTTATTATTATTATATGGGGATAAATATCCGGTTTTAAATTGCCCCTGATTTATTTTAATCTTAGCTACAACTAAGTGTGAGGCTAAATTAAAATAAATCACTTTCCCCAAATATCAAGTTTCTTTCTATACAAGATTCATCTGTATTAGAATCAATACAATGTAATACATCACAATTATAATAAATACATGTTACATAATGAAATAGAAGTATTAATTTTACAAAATTTACATACAATATTTTAAATACACTTTGAACTATTTGAAGTCACCAGCTACAACTAATTAATAGGAGTCTGAAATGGTTTCAACAGTTCTTTGGAATATTTTCCAATTTCTTTTCTAGTGTCTATTTCTCTTAGCTCATATGTGGGTATCATTAAAATTTTTAAATATTTCATAGGGACCTTTATACAATAGGTTCATCCTATGATATTGTTTCTTTAAAGCATTGGATAATGAAATATCCCTTATGAGAACTTTGTCTCCAACTTTGGGATTCCACTTCCTTTTATGTCTTTTAACCTTATTGTTGCGCTTTTCTGCGCGACATTCTAACCTTTCAATAACTCTTTTACATATTTCCTCGGATGTCTCCGGGATTTGACTTTTATCAATGATAGGTAATGGTAAATTAGCAATTAACCTGTCAGGTTGTTTACCTGTCATTAGGAATATGGGTGCTTCCCCAGTATTGACATTAATTGAATGATTCATAACATTCTCTATGACGCTGATATGTTTAAACCAGTCAGAATGTTTATGATGGGTCAAAATTCTTAAACTTGTAGTAATTTCCCTATTAACTCTCTCACAGGGATTACTTTTTGGGTGATATTTACTACAATGGTACAATTTAATTCCTATCGCAGTAAGTTTATCTTTAAACTTAGGACTTGAGAACACTGAAGCATTATCACTAAGTAGTGCATCAATAGGTCCATAATTAGGTAAATAATCTCTCACAATTTTACCTAGGCAAGCTCTGCTATTTACACTTCTTAATGGATATATTTTTACAAATTTTGAGAATACATCAGATAATACAAGAATATGCTTGTAACCAAATTGTGTAGTAGGCATTTCTCCATGAGTATCCATTACTACTAAGCTATTTACTTTGTTCCTTAATATGTTTTGTGGAACTATATCATATTTTACGTTCATACATTTGGCTTTTTGACAAGTTATGCATGAAGAAGTAAACTTTCTCAACTTTTTATCTAAATGTTTAACATAAAAAAATTCACTTATGTTGAGAGCTAATTTTTCACAACCTGCATGATTTAAGCCGACATGAAAAGTTCTAAATAGTGGAACTTCCATATTATTAGGAATTATAACTTTCCATTTTTTCACATTTCTCCCATGTAATTTGTAAAGAATGTCATCCTTTATACCGATTTTCTTATTACAATCAATTCCATTTTTGTCATCATTATTTATATCTCTCGCACTATACTTCAATCGTTGTAACTCTATATCAGATTTTTGATGCTCAACAATGTTTTTCATCAACAATGAAAATCCTTTGTCTCTATACAGTTTTACATTAAACATTACTACTTCGTGTTTAGGAGTATGTACAGTTTCAGGTATTTTCCCAACACTTTTCAATCTAGACAGGAGGTCAGCAAACACATTCTGTTCTCCTTCTATGTGTTTTATTTCAATATCATAGGAAATTATTTCCATGATCATCCTACTCAGTTTATTATTGGATAATCTACATTTACTTATAAAACTTAGTGAAATGTGGTCACTATGAACAATAACTTTGTTTTTATAAACATAAATTCTAAATTTATTATGTAAAAATGCTGTATAGGGCCGAACTTTGGGGTCTAGTTCTATCTGCCAAAATGAAGAAGTTAAATCAATAGAACTAATAAATCTACCTGTTTTCATATTTGCTATAGATGCTTCAATTGTCTCGGGCCTATAATTATCCCGGACAGTGAAAGAATTAGTCCTACGACTGTCTAAACACAGGCGAATTTTGCCATTAGGTTTTAGCACCCAGCAAATATGGTTGGCGTAAGGAGAATCAGATTTCTGTATCTTTCCTTGCATTAGCATGTCATCTATCATTTGATCTGCCTGCTCTCTGATAGCAATAGGGATGGGTCTACTTTTAATATTTATAGGTGGATGTTCCATCACTTTAAAGGAATATTTAAAACAGTTGCACAATCCTGGCTTCGAAGAAAAAGAACTCTTATTTTTCATTAAGATGTCATACAACATGCCTTTCTGTTCATTGTTTATGCCATGAGTGTCTTTAACTTTTTCCTTTATCATTTCACAGATGTCTTTTTCAAGTTCGTCACTCACACAATATAATAGAGGAATTTCATCATACTCAGTATTGCAAGAGACACATTCTAAATCACAACATTTACATGCGACATTATCGTCAGCACAACCATTTTCATTATTAAGGCTTTCTTCGCCCTCGACACTTTTGTCGGAAGTACAATTAACTGCAATATTATCTTGCATTTGGCATCCACGGCCATTCACCAATTCCCTCTCCTCATGAACAACAATATTCTCTATAAAAATGTGTTCTTCAGCAATGTCACTCTCCTTCTTACTTAGATTCTTATTCTCCTCATATTCATTATCAAATGGGATGACGACTCTCACATTATCTTCATTATACAAGGAAATATTCTTACACTCAAAATTTATTATGGCATTATATTGCTCCAACAGGTCGCAGCCTATTAACATATCACAAGACAAGTATGGAGAAATTAAACATATTGCACTGAAGTAATATCCTCCGATATGTAAATCTAGAAGGCACTGAAGCTTAATTGGCAGTTTCTTCTTGCCTATCGCAAGAGTACAATACACTCCACATATTCTTACAGTCATTATCTTATTCCCTTTGTTGACTAAGAAATTATAAAATTTCTGATCTATTGTTGTGTTTGAGCAGCCACTATCCGCTATGCAAGTAACATCATTGTTAAAAATATTTACTTTAATTTTGGGTGGTCGTCCTATGACATTTAATTCTTTATTAGTAACAGGCATAGTATCCTGATTCTTAGAAACATTCAAATGATTATTCAATATTATGCTATCTCGCTGTCTTGAGGTACATAACTTACTATCTCCTCTCATATTTGCTGGTACAATTTCTAAATTTTGAAACCTATCAAAGCATCTATTTTGGACCCCTAAGTTCATAACGATTGAGGTACATTGCGGAGTCTTTAATGTACCTTCTATGCGTTTAAAGCATGAGGTATCCTGTGATTTACTTCGTGGTCATTTTCATTACTAGGTATATCTTGACTTTGGTTGTGAATAGTTACAGAGTCTATTCTATTTTGCTCTGTCCTATCACTAGTTTCATTAATTTGACAATTTTGTTGTCGTTGGAAATACCCTTTATTTTCATTACCATAGGCATTCCTTCTTCTTTTACCTCTACAGGGAGAAGTCCAATACCTATTTCTATTTTCTCCTACTCTGTTAACATCCATATAATTAATTTGTCTGTCATTCCTATTTTCATTACGTTTGAACCATCCATTCTGGTTATTGTTACTATAATTATTAGTCATCCTATTTTTATTTGGGCTGTTTCTATTTTGAACAAACCTATTATTATTGTTGCCCTGTTTGAAACTTCTTTCTCTATTCTCATTATGATATTCATCATTTCTTTTAGTTACAAAATTACCTTTCTTATTATAGGGCTCTGCCCCTTCCCCAAATAAATTTCTTTTACTACATTTATCTACTTCTCTTTTATTCTCTAGTAGAGCTAACAACTCTAACATTTCAGAAACATTTTGTGGTCTGGCTACTATCAAATGATATCTAATCTCATCTGGGAAGTGATGCGATAACATAGAAATTAAAGTTCTCTCATCTATTGGAGGCTGTAACAATGATGCCATTTTTGCCTTCTCCAAGAAATAATTAAGATAACCTTGTTTACCATTGTTGGAGAATTTTCCACTAGTTAGGTCTAACCTAAGTTTGTTTTGTCTTTCTGGTCCCCAGTAGTAACCTAAGAAAGCATTTTTAAATGTTTGATAAGTCATTGAATCATGGCAAGCTATCTTAAACCAAGACTCTGCATTGTCTTTTAAACTTTTTCTTATGAAGAACATTCTGAACTTGTCTTCTATTCCTTTGATTTCGAAGTATTCTTCAATTTCCCTAATGAAATCAGTAGGGCTTTGGCCTACAGTATCACCAAAATTAGGTAAGTTAATTTCCCCTAAAAGATTAGCAGGAATTTTACATACATTTTTACTACTACTACTAGAAGGAGGATCATTATTAACATTACTAGAATGTCCTGACATAACCTCAATCTCCTTTTCACTAGTTTTTGACACATATTTGTTTTCAAGTTCAACAATCTTAGTTATCCATCCTTCAACTTGTTCTTTTATAATAATTACTTCATTTGTTATCTTTGATTGAAGTTCTTCATTACCTAAGATAACACTTTCTTCGGAAATTTTTAGTCTATCTTCGACTTTAGTTCCTAATTCTTCGATTTTATCTTGGCAACTTTGCCTTACCTCAATCAAAGATGTTTCTATTTGATTATGAGTTTCATCAATCTTTTCATTACATTTTTCTATCTCATTTTTACAATCTTTGGCTATATTTACTATTCTCTTTTCCAGTTTAGAATTGTTTTGTTTGCATTCTAACCTAATGCTTTCTAACTTTTGATCTAGTTTTAAGTTATTTTCTTTAATTTCTTTACTAAGATTGGAAATATTTGTATCAATTTTATTGCTGAGATTCGAATTGTCATTCCTAATTTCTTTTAATTCATCACTATTCTTTTCTAATTTATTACTGAGATTTGAATTGTCATTCCTAATTTCTTTTAATTCATCACTATTCTTTTCTAATTTATTACTGAGATTTGAATTGTCTTTCCTAATTTCTTTTAATTCTGCACTATTCTTCTCTAATTTACTTATTAATAATGCTACCCAAGGAGGTGTATCATTAGTTTCATTATTTTCATTGTTACACAAAATTAAATTTTCTTGGCCTTCACTAATTTGTTCGTTTTCAATATTAACAGTTTTACAAGTTGTATTTTCGTTATTGGCCATTGTTGGGTATTTTAATATTTTCTTATTTCTTAAAAGCATTAATTGTTATTATCACTAATTCACTTTTCACATATAAATTTTAACTGTACTCACTTTTGAAGATTTTTATTACTTTCCTCATTCTCGTGGTCCTTGGTTCGATTCAGGTTTACAGGTCCCTGGTTCGATTCCCATTCGAGCCCTCGTTGATGCGCCATTTGAAGTTGTGTTTTATTTTATGCCCCTCGTTGTGGAGACATTTAAAGTTGGGTTTCTCGGTGAGATATCCGAAGTTGAAGATTTGTGATATAACTTAAATCACTTTAAATCTGCCACGGCACTAATAACTCTCTTCAGGGGAATGAGGAAAAGTTTCTTACACAAATAACAACACTTTATTAACAGTTGAACGATAAGTTAGTTTATTTAAAACTCTCACTTTGGTCAAGATGAATCTTGTAATTTAAAAGTTCCAAAAGATTCCGGCTTAGGTTGATATTTTTCACTTCTAGAAGATTACCATTTTATGTATTTAATGGATGACGAATGCTAACGGTCAATCCAGTCATTATTATTCATTATTTTCACTTAGAAACTGTTTTTCACCAAGATGGATGACTATTATATCACTATATAATCTTTCATACTTTTAACACTATTTCTTTCAACCAACATCAATAAAATAAACAATTATTTCCTTATTCTTTAAGGAGCAGTCGCTGAACATGACCGACCATCTTCAAGTATTGTAGCCATCTTGTTATTTCAGTTATAATCTCTATGGTCTGATTGGTCCAACAGAAAAGGAAGGAGTATTCTCAAGTTAACTTCTATCCAATTCCACCAATCCCATTTATTTCTTTATAAAAATTATCAATTTGAATATTTGAAGTATTTTACATACTGCATCAGTTATAAAAACATCTAACTGTATTAACAGTTTATATTGACCAGTTATTTTTTTTTATATACTTATAAAAAAATTTGAATTCTATAAATCAATCTGATGTCCATTCTTCATATAAATAAATATAATTATAAACAAAACAAAAACCCTTATTATTATTATATGGGGATAAATATCCGGTTTTAAAGCCGGAATAATAATAAAAAAAAAGAAATGAGATTTCTCAGATCAGTTGCAGAGAAGTCAAGATATCAGAGATGAATTACAAATAAATAATAATAAACGTAATTGGTTTGAACAAATACAAAGAATGCCAAATAATCGTTTATCAAAGCAGCTGCTTAATTATAGGCCTCTAGGCCGAAGAAATGTAGGAAGACCAAAACGTCGTTGGAAAGACGACCTGCACCTGCAGCATATAGTGCATCGGGGAGCGGGAACGGGCCAACAGGCCCATACCTTGAAGAAGAAGAAGAAGATGATGATGAGCAAAATAACACAATTTTTTTTAACCTTGCTTGTTTTTCCTTTCTTTCTCGTTTTCTCGTTTACACTGTTCTTTATTTTTTATTTTTACATTTTTTAACCTTCTTACATTATTTACATAACAAACACGAAGACAGGTTACACATTCAGACCCAAGGAGGAGATTTAAAATCTCCTACCTCGCCGGGAATGGAACCCGGGTCGCCACGGCGACGGACAAATTTTAAAACAATATTAGGTGAAAAAATGGGGGCAAAAATAGAAAAAAAATTACTTATTCTATATTTAAAAACTATATGCCTACTTAACACTGCATTATACTATCGAACCCATTGGTTCGTGGCCGCGCGGACATATGCTCTCCAAACATCCCTATCCTGAGCTAATGTTTTCCAATCATTCCCTGTATAATCTATTTCCCTCAAATCTTAGTTAATGTTATTCTCCCACGTCATTCAAGGCCTCTGGTTTTCGTATAAGAAGTTTCCATGCATCTCTTTCATTCCCCATTCGTACCACATGTCCTGCCCAACGAAATTATGCTATCTTATGACTGTTGTATAGTCGTTTTCAGTTATCCGGTATGTTCATTTGTCTGGTCCAAACATTTTCCTAAGAACTTTATTCTCAAAGACTCGTAATATTTTCTCCTCCCTTAAAGTTAGAGCTCATGTTTCGCATCCATATTGGCCTAATACGTAGCCTATATCTGGGAGAATAACAGTTTTGTATATTTTCAGTTTAACTTTTTTAAGAGAATTTAGGGCGACAGACAGGAGTCCGTGCAATGACATTTCCAGAATCTATCCTATGTTTAATTTCTTTGTGCATCTCATTCCTATTTTTAATTATTGTACTTATGTATTTGAATTCAGCCACTTCTTCAAAATTTCTCACATTTGTCATTAACTGTCCATTTCCATTATTATAACGTATTTCTATAGGTGAACATGTATTTAATTTTATTGAGCCTATGTTGGTCCTTAGTATATCCCCGATATATGCCTAATAATACTACATGATCAGCATAAACTAACAGCCTATTAATAGACATACAATTGAGCTGTAGGCCTTCTTCTTCTTCTCTTCCACCCTATGTCAGAGACTGCCAAACTTGACATCTTTCAGAAACAAATTGAAAATTATTAACAGAAACAACTCACTAATATTACTTTCTTTAACAATTCATAATTTGTTTTTTTCATTATTTAATAAAAAGGGCATTAATATTTGTCAATATGTTTACCTAATGCCTTACGCCGATATATATAAGCGATTGATTTATTCATTATAGTTGATTACTTTCTATGTTTTTTTTATTTATTTTTATGTATAGTAGATTCGAGCTGTTATTCCTTCATGTATACATTATTTTAGAAGTTTAATTTTAATTGTATTTTTTTGTATTATTTGACAGTATTTTCATTATTTTTTAGTTTGACAGATAATTAATCGTTTAGTATGTACTATTATTGTATTTTTTTGTATTTAATTGTAACATATGTTTGTCCTGGTGAGTGGAAGAGAAGGCCACATGGCCTTTACACTTAAATTCGTAATATATCATTTTGGATACATCAGTTGGTCCAGTTAATTTAATATTATAAATAAATAAAAAAGGAACAAAAAATAAATCACTTAAATGTGTGTCTAATTAAACAATATACCTACCTAATAATAACAGTTATACAAGATTTCGTTTTCACTGCGGTCCGCCACATTCAAATATCTAACAGAAGAAATTTGTGTTTTGCCAAGTCTTCCTGTTGGCGGCTCAGTGAATCAACTAGAACTTCAATGAAATTCAACTAGAAACTGATTGCAGGATTGGTGTGTCCAACCACTGGACCTTTGACACCGGACTGCGGCAGAGGATATACATTATAATAAATGAGAATACGAACAAATAAGTTCGTAAAAGATTAATTATTAAATATTAACGACGATATAAATAATTCACAAGGGCTAAAGAGGGTTGGAAATCCCTAAGAATAGCCGGAAATTGTAGTTCACGATTGAACGATTCCCATTGGTCGAGGACGACTTCCACAAAATTGGCTGTTTTCCTCGATGGATATAAAAAGGAAGTTGAAGAAGTGACACAATTTCCATTACATAGTAACTAACTAACTAACTTTTGCCAATTTAAGGGTTAACTCCATGAGACTAAATAAATCTAAAAGAATATCTAAAGAATTGTTGACATGCTCTAGTACAAAACTGCAAGGTACATTGAATTATTCGCCGTAGCGTAGTGGTTAAGGCACTGCGCTACAAGCCGGAAGGTCGAGGGTTCAAGTCCCGGTGGGGTCAGGATTTTTAAACTGACCCAAACCTTCTGGCGGCACTATGGCCCTGGGGTCGACTCAGCCTCTAACGTAAATGAGTACCAGACGCTTGTTCTGGGGGTAAAGGCGGCCGTCACGCAGGGCTGACAACCCGGCTGACATCAAGTGCCGATTGTCAAGAAAAAGTGGGAGCCTTAACCTCCCACTACCCCAAGGGCCTCCTGAGGCCTGTAGTGGGATTACTTTACTTACTTTACTTACATTAAATTATTTTCTTTCTCAAATTTATTATTCTGTATTTTAATAGGTTGTTCAGTTATATAAAAATGAGGATAAATTCATCAATCCCATATATCTGCTTACTGGAGTCAAGTTGTTGGGAAGCCACTATGTTACTTGCTGATTTAGCTTAAATTATCAGTATAAAGGAAACCCTTGTTGAAGGAATAGAAAGGATGTTATTAGAAAGATAACATTGTTTTGCCAACAGTTACAGCAGTTTGTCATAACAGGATGCAGGTGTCCAAGCATTCTGATTAGAATTATACATCGAACGAAGATCAAAAGAACCCACTTTCCGCTGTGTTCCAGTGATAACACATTTACTGGTTATGTTGTCAAAATATTAAAATATAAAATTAGTAGGCTTACCTAGTAAGTAAATATCAATAAAACTAAATATATGGTAACACGTAGTAATAGTACAATTATATAATGGAAATGGACAGCTAATGACAAATGAGGGAAATTTTGAAGATGTGGCTGTATTTAAATACCTAGGAACAATAATCACGAATAGGAATGAGATGCACAAAGAATTTAAACAGAGGCCCCAATTCTGGAAATGCCTGATAATATGCATTACAGAGACACTTGACGTCCCAACTCCTTTCAAAAAACGTTAAACTGAAAATATAGCCTATAAAACTATTATTTTATCAGTTATGTTATGTGGATGCGAAACATGGACTCTTACTTTAAGGGAGGAAAGGAGATTACGAGTACCGTATTTGAGAATGCAGTTCTTGGGAAAATGTTTGGACCAAAGAGAGATGAACAGACAGGTGAATGGAGAAGACTTCATAACAGTGGACTACATGGTCTTTATAGGATGCCAGATATAATGAGAACAGTTAAGTCTCGTAGACTGCGATGGGCAGGGCATGTGGCACGAGTGGGGATTGATTGACGTGCATGAAGCTTCTTGTAGGAAAACCAGGGGGAAAACGCCCCGGTTGATAGACCAAGAATGAGGTGGGAGAATAACGTCAACCATGATTTGAGGGAAGTAGATTATACAGGGAATGATTGGAAAACATTAGCTCAGATTAGGGATGTATGGAGAGCTTATGTCCGCGCGACGATAAACCTACGGGTTCGATAGTGCCAGTGAGATAGTTAGGTCTAAGTGGTAAATCAGTCGTCCTCATCTAAAATCAAATTTAAAAGTATTAATACGTTGTCAAGGTGGGGGCACGCCGTAGCGTAGTGGTTAAGGCACTGCGCTACAAGCCGGAAGGTCGAGAGTTCGAGCCCCGTGGAGGTCAGGATTTTTAAACTGACCCAAACCTTCTGGCGGCACAATGGTCCTGGGGTCAACTCAGCCTCTAACGTAAATGAGTACCAGACGCTTGTTCTGGGGGTAAAGGCGGCCGTCACGCAGGGCTGACAACCCGACTGATATCAAGTGCCGATTGTCTAGGAAAGTGGGAACCTTAACCTCCTACTATCCCAAGGGCCTCCTGAGGCCTGTCGTGGGATCACTTTACTTTACTTTACGTTGTCAAGGTTGTAATTTATTGCAATTGCAATTTACTTTTCTTGGATGTAATTTTGAGCTACAAGCCGGAGGGTCGAGGGTTCAAGTCCCGTTGGGGTCAGGATTTTGAAACTGACCCAAACCCTCTGGCGGCACCATGGCCCTGGGGTCGACTCAGCCTCTAACGATAATGAGTACCAGACGCTTCTTCTGGGGGTAACGGCGGCCGTCACGCAGGGCTGACAACCCGGCTGACATAAAGTGCCGATTGTCTAGAAAAAGTGGGAGCCTTAACCTCCCACTACCCCAAGGGCCTCCTGAGGCCTGTTGTGGGATCACTTTACTTTACTTTGGATGTAATTTTATCGGAGATTTTCTTACTCTATAAGACACATGTCAGAAAACTTTAAGGTTCAAATTTATCAGGTACAGTCCACCGCTGTGGTGTCGAAGTCACGCAGCGGGCCCGGGTTCGATCTCCGGTCGGGACAGGCTCCTGGGTGAGGTTTTTTCCGGGGGTTTTCCTAACCTGAAAAACAAATGTCAGGAAGTTCCGTCATCATCATCATCATCATCCTTATTATCATCATCATCCTTCACCGGTGTGGAAAGTAATAGGGAAGTTACCACACTTAAAAGTCCCTAGAATACTGCAAAGCATAGCATGATAATGCTATGCTTGCATTGAAGGACCTGCCCTCGGGCAGAATTACTATGGATGGATGGATATCAGGAACACCATCTGGCCATCAAAATCATCGCTTCCACATTTGATGTTTTATACGTAGGCCTATAAATATTGGGGGATTAGGCCCTATGTGCCACCTACCACCTACACAATTAAAAAAAAGGAAAAACACAACATATTGTTGCAGTACCTATATGAATAATATTATCTATTTGTAATGGCGTAGCCCATTATTGATCCATAGTCTCTCCTTTGTAAGGAATTTACGACACCAAGTTAATATTGTTAGTTACCTTATTTGCTCATAGATGTCATAGATGGCACGCGGTCAACACAACGACCCAATGAGACATCTAACAGGCAACTAAGATATTTTTAGAACGTTGAGGTAGGTAAATTTTGCTTAGTGGCCTCTTTATTCAGGCTTAAGGATCTTTTACGTGTCTGAAAATCTTCAGTCTCGAAACCCATGGCTTAAAGTTCCTCCCGGAGAATTTGCACCTTGGATTTTTCCTTACTAAAGAAACTGATCCCGACCAGCTATGAATCCGCGACCCTCGTAACTAGAGGCAAGCAGCATAACCACTAGTCCACCGCGGCTGACATACTGACATAAATATATAGGGACTTGGCCCTATATGTTGATTTTTTAATAAATGCGAAAAATGCCTTAAATGAAGTGAAAAGTTGAGCTTAAAATAACCTAAAATCGTCACATTTACAACGTAAAATATATTTTAGTCATTACTCAGATAGTGTAGCGAACTGATCACAAAACCCCGCTAACAAACTTGTGAACACTTAACCAATCTGGTTTACACTAACTCGCCCATTTTCTCACCGTAATTCCCCGAACTATCACTACTTGTTCACATTCACACCCTAACTTGCCCACTAACGTAGGTATAAAATCTAAGTAAACATGTTGGCATTTGACTCTAGCGGGAACATATGTTATCACATTGGCCAACATGATTCTAAGTCACTTTTTTTAAATCGAATATTCATAGGCGGCACGATGGCATAGAATAGCCAAAAATATTTTTTTGTAGGAATTGTGATTTGAACGTAGTATCTCCAACTTTACAACTGGCGCAATAACCAATTGTGCTACTCAGGCAATCCAGGAACAGACACAACTTTTCTTCTTAATTTTAAATGTTCGTATACTCAATATTAATTAACTTATTTCAAAGTAGAACAGGATTGCTTCTACTAAGAATACGCTAGTAGGCCTATAGAATAATTGGATTTTTACTGAGTCTTATCATCTATCAGTCTAACTCACTGGCACTATCGAACCTGTAGGTTCATGGCCGCGCGGACATACGCTCTCCATATATTCGTATTCTGAGCTAATAGTTTTTAGTCATCCTGTATAATCTTACTTACTTTTACTTTTGAGGGTCTCTCCACTTTTCAGCGGTTACCCTGTATTCCCATTCGCCATTCTTGCCGATCACACCATTCATCCTCCTCCAGACTTCGGTCGTTCATCAATCTATGGATCTCTCCTCTCCAAGTTGTTCTTGGCCTGCCCCGGGTTCCTTCTACCAGAAGTGACCATTCCAAAAGAGTTTTGGGCCACCTATCATCCTCCATACTCCTGACATGGCCATACCACTGAAGAGCTCGTCTTTTGATCCTTTCCACCACTGTCTCCTCCATATCCATCATCTGCCTCTCTTCTTCTTTTCAACCTGGACACCCTGGCACTGCGTCTTATTCCATCCATCTCCACTGCCAAGATCTTAGTTTTTTGTCCCTATACCAAAGTCCATCCCTCAGCACGATAAGTCATTACGCTTTCCACAACAGACTTCAAAATCCTCTTCTTCGTGTGGTTTGACATGGTCCTACTCCATAGTACTCCATTCAACATTTTTATGGCTCTTCGTGCTTGTACTAACCTGCTGTCTACTTCAGCTTTACAACTCCCTGATTCATTAATAAGTGATCCCAAATATTTAATTTTTTTTAACAGCTCTAATAATTCCTTGGGATAGGGATGTATCTCGTCCACTTCCTCCTACTACAGGATATTCAGTTTTTTTCCATGTTTACTCTTAATCCTCCTGTTTCAAAAGCATTTAGAAGTTTTCTCATCATGTATTTCACATCCTCACGACTCTGAGCTATCAACACTTGATCGTCTGCAAATAATAAGGAATGTATTGTGCCACCTTGGACTGGTACTCCCATGCCTCCACAATATATATTCCACTGCTCCAATATATGCTGGATGTATATTTTGTACAGAGTAGGGGACATACTAGAGCCCTGTTGCAGGCCTTTAATAGTTCTGAATGGAGAGGATATCATCTTACCCACTTTAACCGAAGCCTGACACTGCTGGTACAACCGTCGGACAAGTGAAATCGTTGATAAATCGATACCAACATCAACCATTGCATCCCAAAGTTGGTTGATTGGCACTGAGTCACTGTATAATCTACTTCCTTCAAATCATGGTTAATATTATTCTCCTACCTCATTCTTGAACTGCTTCCTGGTCGCTTTCCCACTGGTTTTCCTACAAGGATTTCCATATACCTCTTTCATTCCCCCTTCGTGTCACATACCCTACATATCGCAGTCTACGAGACTTAACTATTCTTATTATATCTGGTTTCCCATAAATAGCATATCAGCTAATTACGAACATAAATAGCATATCAGCTAATTACGAACATAAATAGCATATCAGCTAATTACGAACATAAATAGCATATCAGCTAATTACGAACATAAATAGCATATCAGCTAATTACGAACATAAATAGCATATCAGCTAATTACGAACATAAATAGCATATCAGCTAATTACGAACATAAATAGCATATCAGCTAATTACGAACATAAATAGCATATCAGCTAATTACGAACATAAATAGCATATCAGCTAATTACGAACATAAATATTGATATTAATATAACATAGCCTACCCAGCCAAACTAAGATCTTGGGTTCAAATCCCGGTTCAGACAAAAAAAATCATTAGTTCTGTTAACTATTGCAAGAGAATAACTTTCTTGGATACATTGAATTCAATATTACGTAGACTTGTTTTGTATGAATGATTGTGTTGTTTCAGAGGTGGTCTGGAACAGAGTTGATCAGTGATCCAAGAAGGCTCTCCATGTCCTTGGGTGATTAAAAAATTATAGGCCTATGTGTGTTCCAGAATTTAGTATCCCTGCCGGCAGGAAGACAATAAATAAGATGAAATGAATAAAATAGTAGGATTATCCTGGTGATAAGTTAGTATTGTACATAAAGTAAAGTAAAGTGATCCCACAACAGGCCTCAGGAGGCCCTTGGGGTAGTAGGCGGTTAAGGCTCCCACTTTTTCCAGACAATTGGCACTTTATGTCAGCCGGGTTGTCAGCCCAGCGTGACGGCCGCCTTTACACCCAGAACAAGCATCTGGTACTCATTTCCGTTAGAGGCTGAGTCGATCCCAGGGCCATAGTGCCGCCAGAGAGTATGGGTCAGTTTAAAAACCCTGACCCCAACGGGACTTGAACCCTCGACCCTCCGACTTGTAGCTCAGTGCCATAACCACTACGCTACGGCGTGCCCCTTTGTATTGTACATAGTCAATAAAAAACCCAAATCACCAAATTAAAATTTAAAAGAGCCAACTAGTTTCAATAGCGAAGCTTTCATTTTCAAGACTAATTATGACTCAATAATTAGTTTTTGAAGTGATAGCTTCGCTAATGAAACTAGTTAAATTTTATTTTGGTGATATGGGTTTTTTATTGACTAGGCCTATGTACAATACAATAAAATTCTTAGAAAAATGTATGGACCAAAGAGATATGAACAGACAGGTGAATGCAGAGTACTACATAACAGTGAACTACATGGTCTTTGTAGGAAGCCAGATATAATAAGAACAGTTAAGTCTCGTAGACTGCGATGGGCAGGACATGTGCCACAAATGGGGAATGAAAGACATGCGTGGAAGCTTCTTGTAGAAAAACCAGAGGGAAAACGCCCAGTTGGTAGACCAAGAATGAGGTGGGAGAATGACTTTTACCATGATTTGAGGGAAGTAGATTATACAGGGAATGATTGAAAAACATTAGCTCAGAATAGGGATGTATGGAGAGCTTATGTCCGCGCGGCCATGAACCTACGGGTTCGATACTGCCAATGAGTTAGTTAGTTTATTTACAATACAAACCAAGATTAACCCTTAAATTGGCAAAGCATTAATTTCTCAGGTCAGTTATATGAATGTTGCGGACCGCTCTGAAAATGAAATCATACATAACTATTATTAGGCCTATTGGGTATATTTGTGTAGGCTAATCCTACATACATTTAAGTAATTTCTACTCGTTCGTTTTCTTCTGTTTTACTAAATATATATATATATATATATATATATATATATATATATATATATATATATATATTTTCCAAATGCCCCAGGTTTGTCTTTCGACATTCCAGCTTTCTCTCCTGGCATGGCGTACTTGTAACCCACTTCTGAGATAGGGGCGCCTGGAAGGCGGGGTTACGTTGCCCCGATGATATGATGGGTGATGATGATGATGATAATGGTGCGCCAGGAGAGTCCCTAATCCTAAGCTTAACGTAAGATGAATATGAATGATGATGATTGCGATGGCCATATGATTTCGGGGACCGTTTGGGCCTTAAAGTTTTCCTGACATTTGTCTTACAGGTGAGGAAAAACCCCAATAAAAACCTCACCCAGAAAAACTGTCCCGACCGGGGATCGAACCCGGGCCCACTGCGTGACAAGGCAGCACGCTACCCCGAGACCACAGCGGTGGACATTTTACTAAAAATATTAAATTAAATAAAGTAATTGATGTATCCTACAAGTTACACAGCCAATTTAAGGCTTAAGAAAGAATATAGGCCCTATCGATTCTGAGTCTTTCCACTTTTCAGCGCTTGCCCTTTTACCAGCCGGCTGCTGGCCCTTCACATCCACATGTGTCAATCACAGAGGTAGATGATCAACAGCCAGTGTAGGGGTGATATGTGGTTAGCATGTCGAGTCCTCCAGCCGTTATAGCTGGTTCCTCAACCTGGAGCCGCTACTTATTGTAGCTACCCAATTGCCTCACGATGCTGGGTGGGCACCGGTCCCATACTGGCCGAAATACCATGAGAAAATATCTTCCCCCCATGGAGACTCCAACCAGCGCAAGTCCCGTAGCTCTGCGCCAAGGCTTCCTACCTTAACCGCTCGGCTACGGCGCGGGACCATTCGATGTGTAATGTTTTAAATCAGCGATCCCAGTGGTGAACATTGTAATCTTGTAGTATGTTGTTGAGTAGTCTTTGTTGTTTAAATCTGTAATATTGAAAGTCTATAAATAACAATATTTTGTGAATACATTCACTGGTCTTCACATTTAGTAAGTAACACCGCCCTAAAAAAGGTGTTCAGTAGAATTTGCTTAGAAATTGGAATTGGGAAGTTCTCGAACATCCACCAAATTCACCAGACATGAGTCCTTTGTATTGAGAGTTGGTATTCAGAAATGTCTAAATCAATCAGCGAAAGTGATATCCAGAAATTGTGCTGCAGATGGAGTGCGTCGTCTTCCAAGGATTTGGTAACGTATAGTTGACATAACGCGAGACTATAAATGAAGTTCATAATGTCAAAAGTAACCTAAATAAATGTTTTTAATTAAGTTATAGCAGAGTTGCCACTATTTATCGAATGCCCTAGTATTTTTTTGTGTTTTATATATTCTTTCTAGTCCCGCGCCGTAGCCGAGCGGTTAAGGTAGGAAGCCTTGGCGCAGAGCTACGGGACTTGCGCTGGTTCGAGTCTCCATGTGGGAAGACATTTTCTCATGGTATTTCGGCCAGTATGGGACCGGTGCCCACCCAGCATCGTGAGGCAATTGGGTAGCTACAATAAGAAGCGGCTCCAGGTTGAGGAATCAGCTATAACGGCTGGGGGACTCGACATGCTAACCACATGTCACCCCTACACTGGCTGTTGATCATCTACCTCTGTGATTGACACATGTGGATGTGAAGGGCTAGCAGCCGGCTGGTAAAAGGTCAACCGCTGAAAAGTGGAAAGTCTCGGAATCGATATATTCTTTCTTAAGCCTTAAATTGGCTGTGTAACTTATAGGATACATCAATAAGTTTATTTAATTTAATATTTTTAGTAAAATGTCCACCGCTGTGGTCTCGGGGTAGCGTGCTGCCTTACTTACTTACTTACTTACTTACTTACTCACTGGCACTATCGAACCCGAAGGTTCATGGCCGCGCGGACATAAGCTCTCCATACATCCCTATCCTGAGCTAATGCTTTCCAATCATTCCCTGTATAATCTACTTCCCTCAAATCATAGTTAATGTTGTTCTCCCACCTCATTCTTGGTCTACCAACTGGGCGTTTTCCCTCTGGCTTTCCTACAAGAAGCTTCCATGCACGTCTTTCATTCCCCATACGTGCAACATGTCCTGCCCATCGCAGTCTACGAGACTTAACTGTTCTTATTATATCTGGCTTCCTATAAAGACCATGTAGTTCATTGTTATGTAGTCTTCTCCATTCACCTGTCTGTTCATCTCTCTTTGGTCCAAAAATTTTCCTAAGAACTTTATTCTCAAATACTCGTAATCTCCTTTCCTCCCTTAAAGTAAGAGTCCATGTTTCGCACCCATATAATATAACTGGTAGAATAATAGTTTTATATATTTTCAGCTTAACGTTTTTTGAAAGGAGTTGGGACATCAAAAGTCTCTGCAATGCATAATAGCATGCATTTCCAGAATTGAGCCTATGTTTAATTTCTTTGTGCATCTCATTCCTATTTGTGATTATTGTTCCTAGGTATTTGAATTCAGCCACTTCCTCAAAATTTCCCTCATTTGTCATTAGCTGTCCATTTCCATTATATACTGAATTTCTACGTGTGACCATATATTTAGTTTTACTGATATTTACTTCCAGTCCTAATTTCTTAGTGTTACTCAATAGTGTGTGCGTGTTGGCCTTTAGTATCTCCTCGCTATCGGCCAGTAGTACTACATCATCAGCATAAACTAACAGCTTATTAATACCATTCAGTTGTAAGCCTTCCTCATTCTCTAAAGATTTAATGGCATGCTCTAGTACAAAATTAAATAGTAGAGGAGATAGTGCATCTCCTTGCTTCAACCCATTCTGGATTTCAAAAGTGTCTGAAAACTGTTTGCCTACACGCACCCTACTCTTTGAGCCATTTAGACACATTCGTATAAGTCTAACTAACTTTTTAGGAATTCCGAACTCCAGCAGGATACTATATAACTTCTCCCTCTTAATTGAATCATATGCTTTTTTGAAGTCTACATATAGTTGATGTACAGTACCATTATATTCCCATTTCTTTTCTAAAATCTGTCTTATACTAAAAATCTGATCTGTTGTAGACCTGTTTCTTCTAAATGCACATTGATGATCTCCTAGAATGTCATCAATATAGGGAGTAAGTCTGCTTACTAATATATTTGTTAGAATTTTGTACGAAGTTGAAAGTAATGAGATGCCCCTGTAGTTGTTGCAATCAGTTTTATCTCCTTTCTTATAAATTGGTACGATAATTGATTCCTTCCATTCATCTGGAAGAGCTTCTTTTTCCCAAATCATACTAAGCAACCAGCGTATCTTGTCCATCAATTTTTCTCCCCCTGATTTTATCAGTTCTGCTGGGATCTCATCTGAACCTGATGCTTTATACATCTTCAATTTTTCAATCGCCATTTCAACCTCTAATGCACTTGGCTCTGCGACTAGCATTTCTGCTGTCTGTAACTTATCCTCCTCAATGTCCTGTTCTGTATGTACATTTAATAGCTGATTAAAGTAACTTTTCCATCTATTTAATATACTCCTGGAATCTGCAATCATATCCCCATTTTCATTCCGAATTATGTTTGTTCTAGCCTGAAACCCTTTCTTCTCTATACTAATTCCCTGATATAATTCTCTAATGTTCCTATTTTTTGCATTCATTTCAAGATCATTAATCTTCTCTCTCAAATATTCCCTCTTTTTACTCTTTAGTAACTTGGTGGTTTCCCGTCTAACACTACCCAATTGCTCTAAATTTACCTCATTTGGCTCGTGTAACCATTTCATTTTTGCTAGCTTTCTTTTCTTTACAATGTCGGCACATTCCTCATCAAACCATTTCTTGTTTTGCCTCTTTTTTAAACAACCAATGCTTTCTGATGCTGACAATTTAATAGTATCTCTTATAGCCTCCCATTCTTTATTTATATCAGTTTCTTCTTCGTTTGCCACATTGTCATCTGAAGATTCCAGTACTTCAAATCTATTAGCAATTTTGATTTGGTATTCTTGCCGCATTTCATCATTTTTCAAGTTTTTTAATTCATATTTTACAGAATCATCTTTAGCGTTTGTTCCTCTCATAAGCGATAGCCGTTGTCTGATTTTCACTCTGACCAGATGATGATCCGAATTGCAGTCTGTCCCTCTAACTGATCTAACATCAATGATGCTACTGTGCCAGCGTTTATCCACTAATACATGATCTATCTGGTTCCGAGTTTCTCCATCTGGGGACGTCCAGGTGTATTTATGAATATCCTTATGCTGAAATGTTGTGCTCTTAACAATGAGATTCTTTGATGTGGCAAATGTGACTAATCTAACCCCGTTGTCGTTACTATCTTCATGAAGACTGAATTTGCCTATTGTTGGTTTGAATATATCTTCCCGCCCCACTTTTGCATTAAAATCTCCTAAGACAATTTTCATATGATATCGTGAAAGGCTATCAAATAAGCATTCTAATTCTTCATAGAACTCATCCTTGATCTTGTCATCTTTATCTTCTGTGGGGGCATGTACATTTACAATTATAAAATCATGTCGTTTACCCTTTAGAATTATGTATGATATCCTATCACTAACAAACTTAATATCTCGGATAGCGGATAGGATCCTCCTTCTGACTAAAAAACCCGTTCCAAATGCAGGTCTTTCTGCACCCCCATAGTATAATGCAAAGCTTCCTGATTCCTGACTACCTTCTCCTGGCCACCTAACTTCCTGTAAAGCGACTATATCCAAGGGCGATTTATCCAATTCCCGCGTTAATATCTCTAGTGCCCCGCTATTGTATAAAGTCCTAACATTCCATGTTCCTAGGAACATGTCCCTGTGTTTGAGCCTTTGGCATGGGTTCCCTGAAGTAGTCCCCGCCCGGAGAACCGAATGGGGGACTATTTGACCTCCGGAAAATTTTACCCCAGATGAACCCATGTCCGCATTTCTTGACGGTTGTATTTTTACGGTGAAAGATCGTCACTCTTTCGCCCAAGGTACTTATTTCGTCTGGCTTATCACCTTCGACCAGTCCGGCATGGGTAACCCTATCGGCAGCAATGCTACCGCCGGCATAGCTCTCAGGATCATTTAAGCACGCAAGCCACTCCACCACGACAAGGTAAAGATACCATGGAGGGACAATAATAACAATAACAATAATAACAATAACAATAATAACAATAACAATAATAATAATGACCTATAAGTTTATTAATTAATGGTTTATGTAAAGTAATAGAATTTTTACTCGAAGTTTCGGTCCCTTGCTTTATGGTATAGAAAAGGCTAGGATTATTTGAGAGTAAAGTTATTAGAAAAATGTTTGGGCCAAAGATATATGAATAGACAGGTGAAATAAAAGAGTAAATAAAAACCTAAAAAAAACTGAAGCAAGATATATGATATTTTTGAAAAACCAAATGCAATAAAAATAGTTGGCCTACACTCTCTTAGTATCCGATGGACAGGCCATGTTGAACGAATGGGAAATGAAAATTAGCACGGATACTTCTTTTAGGAAAACCATGCAGAACCATACAGTAGGTAGTGCCTAAGACAAAAGTAAGTTGGGAGAATAGCATTAATTATGATTAATCTACATACAAATGGGGGTAGCACGCCATAGAGTAGTGGTTAAGGTACTACGCTACAAGCCGGAAGGTCGAGGTTTCGAGTCCCGATGGGGTCAGGTTTTTTAAACTGACCCAAACCTTCTGGCGGCACTATGGACCTCCTGTTGACTCAACCACTAACCGAAATGAGTACTAGAGTAAAGGCGTAGGTCTAACAACCCGGCTGATATTAAATGCTGATTGTCGCACGCCGTAGCGTAGTGGTTAAGGCACTGAGCTACAAGCCCGAGGGTTCAAGTCCCGTTGGGGTCAGGATTTTTAAACTGACCCAAACCCTCTGGCGGCACTACGGCCCTGGGGTCGACTCAGCCTCTAACGAAAATGAGTACCAGATGCTTGTTCTGGGGTTAAAAGCGGCCGTCACGCAGGGCTGACAACCCGGCTGACTAAAGTGCCGATTGTCTAGAAAAAGTGGGAGCCTTAACCTCCTACTACCCAATGGCCTCCGGGCCTGTTGTGGGATCACTTTACTAGAAAAAGTGAGGGCCTTAACCTCCTACTACCCCAAGGGTCTCTATCTATATATAGGCCCCCTACATTATAAAAATGAATGTAGGCCTACAGTATGTATGTCTGTCTGTCCTTTATAGATTTTTAAACCGTTCAACCGATCTTCATGAAAATTTGAATAAAGGGTTTCAGATGCGGCGAGTAATCAGCCGTTATCTATTAGGGGCCTACGTTCTAAAATAATTAGGTGTAGGAGTTCATCTGAAACCAAAATTTAAAAATCGCTTAGTGATCGCTATTTTCGATGTTTCACTACAAAACTCGGAATATCCTATTAAAATGAACCGGGGTAGACCTATGTATTAAATCAGGAAATCCGAACGTTAGAAGTGCAGGTTTACTTGAAATCCGAAGGTAACAAAAAATAAAAATCTATACGACTGGACCGATTTTGATGCAATTTTGTGTGTGTGTTTGAGTGGGTCCCTGGATGGCTTAGATTCGCAATTGTATCCTCTAAAACCATAAGGTGTAGGAGTTGACCTGAAATTAAAGTTTAAAAATCGATCTAGCTCAGCGGTCACAATTTTCGATGTTTCGCAACGAAACTCAGTACGTCCTATTAAAATAAACCGAGGTAGGTATTGTTAAAAAATCAGCGAAACCCGCCAATTAGAAGTGGAAGTTTAATTGGAATCTAAAATTAAAAATTGTGTGTGTGTGTGTGTTTGAGTGGATCCTTGGATGGTTTAGATTCACAATTGGACCCGATAGATGGCGCTGCGATTCGGTTATAGGAATTTTTTATGTCACATGTGTAGTCATCAGCATTAACGAAATATTCCGCGCGACAACAATGTGACGTAATAATGCACGCTTCTTGTGCCACAATAGATCGCATTGAGGAGTTTTCTTGCGAACTTATTAATTCGTGAATTTTATGGTAAAAAAGTAACTTATAGGCCTATTATCATCGCCCGTCCATGACACGAGAATTGAAAGTTCGAGCAGGTCCACTATAGTGCACCCACCCATGGTAATTCTGCCCGAAAGCAGGTCCTTCACTGCAATCATAGCATTTTCATGCAATGCCTGCAGCTTTTCTAGGGAATTATAGATGTGGTAGCTTCCCGTTGCTTTCCACACTGGTGAAGGATGATGATGATGATGATAATGATGATGATGATGATGGCCATATGATTTCGGGGACCGTTTGGGCCTTAAAGTTTTCCTGACATTTGTCTTACAGGTGAGGAAAAACCCCGATAAAAACCTCAGCAGAAAAACTGCCCCGTCCGGGGAAGCTTGAAGTGCTTCAACAAGGGTCAACAAGAACGGACCTAATGCATTCTGCTGATGATGGGACTAGTAGTCCCGAAAGGCCTACATAGTTTAAAAGAACTTAAGTTGAGGAGACGGACCTACAAGGTAACTATATTATAGTTTTTAACCGTACATTATATTACTGTGAACTAATACCTCAACGGAAAATCACCATGCATTTTACTAGTATCCATACTTTTAGTTCCTCTCTAATATTCTCATTTCTAATAGAGCTATGTTCGTCTCTTGTACAACCTTTCACAGCCCGTAGGAATTTCAAAAATAGTTGTTTATACCGAACGCAAATATTTCCAACAGAGATGTTATTATTTTATTATTATTTATTATTTTGAAAACACCATCTTGAAAAAAATAATGTACAACGCACGTTTGTGAAGTGTTTTATAGAATAATATTAAAAGATTCCGGGCTATGTGGCCGTGGTCTATAACTGGCATTCCTTCCAGACGTTTCTCCCTCAACAGCGGAGGCCATCTTCAGTGGCGAGTGCTCCTAAGTGATGTTTGTTACCTTGTAGTAGACTCGGCTGTGAGTGATCTGCGGAACATTTTACAGAATCTCGGAAATTAAAAACCGAGCTATAGCAAGGTTTTTAATCGTATCCTCGCTTCTGTAAAAACCACTTCCCAACCTCTCATTGTTATATAGGCCTACTAATTGTTAAAAGCACAGCATTCCGGCTGCTGGATTGTCTTACTAGAACTATCAAATACACTGGTCATGAGTATTAAAACTCTCTTATAACCTATAACCTTCCCGGGAAAATCCTGAAAATTTTGCAGAAAGCCCCACGACAAGCACATGCTTGCCCTGGAATCTACTTATCCCGATCTCCTTGGCATCAATGAAAGTCAAAAATATATTATACTTTTTTAAATCATTTTTCACTGAGAGTAATTAATATTATAATTATAAAGAAATACGCGTTATCTCAGTCAAAGCATAAATTTATTAATTAAATAAAAATAAAACGTTTTATTTGATTTTCATATTTATTATATAATTCAGTGACAGCTGTTTCGGTACACTGTACCTTCTTCAGACATGTTAACAAATTAATTCAGTGACAGCTGTTTCGGTACACTGTACCTTCTTCAGACATGTTAACAAATGAATAATTTGTTAACATGTCTGAAGAAGGTACAGTGTACAGAAACAGCTGTCACTGAATTATATAATAAATATGAAAATCAAATAAAACTACGTTTTATTTTTATTTAATTAATAAATATGGATTTTCATCAAGTAAACTCCAACTCAATTGATCATAAATTTATTGTGTCGACGTTTCAATCTCCTTATGTGAGATCATTTTCAACCATTGACTGAGATAAAGTTTACTTCTTTGTAATTATAATGAAAGACAAAAAGTCTGTTGTGTGTTATCTGTAAAAAATAAACATATGCTGTCGCGGACTTTTTTGTAGAGTTTTTTGAGATATTCAATTCTGCGTATATTTATGTTATGTATGCCCTATTTGTTATGGTTTAGGTAGCGAAAGCCATTTAAGGGCAAAAAAAGGGAGTTTTTCACATTTTTCACTACAATTGATGTTTTTAAGGGTGTAGGAGTTCAGTATCTCAATTATCTTATAGCCTATGCTCATCCCGGGAATCTCCTGAACATTAAAAAAACCATTGGAATCGGATCAACGGTATGGCCGCACATAAAGTACGAACAAACAAACGAACAAACAAACATTCATTCGTATATATTAAATTCATTCAGTTCATAACATCCTTCACCTCATATCACGCTAGGAAAAATTGTTTGGTTAGCAATCAGCAGGCGTTTAAAAGTTGTAATTGCAGAGATTTACTAGGGGAACATCATAACTTGTACCCAGAGCAATAAAAAAAGGACAGAAGTTGCCGCGGTGGACTAGTGGTTCTGCTCCTTGGCTCTGGTGTCGAGGGTCGCGGGTGGATGGATTAATTTTTTTAGGATGGAAAAATTCAAGGAGCAAATCCTCCGGGAGGAACTATAAGCCATGGGTCCCGAGTCTGAAGATTTTCAGGTTCGTAAAAAATATTTAAGTCTGAATAAAAATGCCAAGTTTTATAAAACATTGGCAGTTCCTGCATTACTTTATGGGAGTGAAACTTGGGTAATGATCAAAAAATTACAAAGTAGAATGCAAAGTGTAGAAATTAACTTCCTTAGAAGAACAAAAGGCTGCACAAGAATGGATCAGTTAAAGAATGAAGATATAAGAACAGAGTTATATATCCATCCATCCATCTATCCATCCATAGTAAATATGCCCGAGAGCAGGTCTTTCACTGCAATCATAGCATTTTCATGCTATGCTTTGCAGATTTACTAGGGAATTGTAGGTGTGGTAGCTTCCCGTTGCTTTCCACACTGGTGAAGGATGATGATAATTATGATGATAATAATAATAATAATAATAATAATTAATTATTATTATTATTATATTTTTTATTTATTCTGGCAGAGCCTTCTCTTCCACTCAACCAGCATAAATACAAATAAATATTTGACAAATATGGATATAGGCTATAAGCTTACTATACTAATTACAAACTGTTAAAAAATACATTAAATTTAGCAAAGTAAATTTCATGTACAAACAACATTTTATACGATAATAAAAATAATAGGCCTAATACTTACGATAATAATGATAATAATAATAATAATAATAATAATAATAATAATAATTTACACTGGCTCTTCCAACTCTTTTGTATGGTAGCGAAGTATGGACGTTGAAACAGAAGGATATACAGAGACTTAGATCTGCTGAAATGAGATATCTTCGGAGGACTGCAGGATACACACTACTAGATCACAAAAAAAATGAAGACATCTTAGAAGAATTACACATGGAATCTTTAGAAAACAAAATTTCTGATTATAAGTCAAGATGGATACAACATGTTCATCGAATGGAAGATCACAGAATACCCAAACAAATGTTAAGATATCAACCTGCAGGAAGAAGAAGACCAGGACGTCCACTCAAAAGACTTCTGGATGGTGTTTCTCTTGAGGCCGAAACAGGTCAACAAATGGCCTAAATTCGTGAATGTACTATGATGATGATGATGATAATAATTTATTTTATTATTCCGGCTTTTACAATGAATATACATTTTTCCGGTACCCATGTTCACAGTTAACTACACCCTGTCCGGCTGTACTTCATTGGGTTTTTTAACATTTCTTTTTTTTTTCCGATGAACGGGGAGTTAGCCCGTTGCATCAACCCCCAACTTGGAGGACCAGGAGTTTAATTTTGGAGTCCTCTTCTCCTAGATGGGCTGTCTACCAAAACTATCGAGCCCCATCTGCCCGTTGTGGAATATTCTTAGCTTCCCTTCACCTCTTGCCCACTGGTAGTCAAAAGATTCACTCAGTAAGCCGTCTGGATCATCAGGTACTAAGCCCCTCCGCCACGCCAAGGCGATAATAATAATAATAATACTAATAATATTAATGATAATATGATAATGATGATGACCATATGATAGTGCCAGTTAGTTAGTTATCGGAGTAGACCCTTTGAATGTCATAGCTTTTGTTTTATTTATAGATAGCCTTTGTATCTTGTACAAATAAAAGTACAATTTCTAGGTTTGAGGGAAAAAATTGACTTGCCTATTTTTTTCCTGTTTCCTTCACATGAAAAAAGTATTTTTATTAATTATGTGTTTCGATTGGTAATATTTTGACTTTTAATGAAAAAAAAAATTGTATGATCATCTTTTTACACTCACTAGCCTATGGGTAGAGTATACTTACTTACTCACTGGCACTATCGAACCCGTAGGTTCATGGCCGCACGGACATAAGCTCTCCATACATCCCTATCCCGAGCCAATGCTTTCCAATCATTCCCTGTAGCCTATAATCCACCTCCCCCAAATCATAGTTAATGTTATTCTCCCACCTCATTCTTGGTCTACCAACTGGGCGTTTTCCCTCTGGCTTTCCTACAAGAAGCCTCCATGCAAGCCTTTCACTCCCCATACGTGCAACATGTCCTGCCCATCGCAGTCTACGAGACTTAACTGTTCTTATTATATCTGGCTTCCCATAAAGACCATGTAGTTCATATATGACACAACAGGTTTTAAGAGCCAAGAGGTCTGACGTTGTCACTGGTTCTACAACTTACTTTTTTTAGTGATATGTTTGGTATTTCATATTTCATTTTATCGCTTTCAACTTGTATTTCTGTATAGATTAGCCCTAGGCCTCTATATTACTTATGCACATAAGCTAAACAACACAGTTATATTCAATAGTTACCTAGGCCTATTGCCTTTAACAAACTGGAACACACGAACAAATTAAATGAAGCTAAATATGTGACATGTGTAGGCCTATAAAAAGTGGTCGAATGAAGTCTTTAACTCCTTTGCACAAAAGGCCTACAAGGGCCTTGGCCTGCCAGTCGGCAGCTGGCCTCACATCCACATGTGTTAATCACATCCACTCAGTGTAGGGGTGACATATGGTCAACATATTGAGTCCCCAGCCGTTATAGCTGGTTTCTGAAACTAGAGCCGCTGTTTATTGTAGCTACCCAAATTATTTATGATGCTGGGTGGGCACTGGTTCTACAGGCCTACTGAGCGAAATTCCATGAGAAATGTTTTTCCCCATGGAGACTCGAACCAGCGCAAGTCCCATATCTCTGCGCCAAGACATCTTGGCTTATCCTGTCGGCTGTGGCACGGGACTGAATTAAGTTTTTAGTAGGGAAAATTGAAAAAATCCGAGGAAAATCTGCACTGGCTCAGATTCGCCCACCACGAAAAGCACAAGGAATTACCAAGACGCGAAATAGGTAGCCTACTTAGAGGAGGAAAGCGAGTAACTGTCCACCTGCGCCCCAGAGCACCTGTTTAATACAGCCTATAATAAGGTAGTTGGTAATAAAAAGTTTTTGCAGACTTCAATAACCTGTTCAATACAATTAAAGAAGAAAAATCCAAAACCGACACTTGAACCAAAGATCTTTAGCTTTGTCCTATAGAGCTCTAACAATTTTGCTTAGACCATCCGGTAGCAGACACTTCTTTATTCATATCTATTGGAAATCCTCTTATGATGATATAGTATTTAGTTTTCTTGATATCAATCACAGCCCCAATTATTTAAGTGTTACTCAACAGAACGTGTGTGTCTACTCGCTATCGCCTAATAACACTACATCATTAGGCCCTGCCATCTAAGTTTCTTTAACGCAAAATATTTTATGTGTATTATAGGTCTACAACATAAAGATACATAAATGTTTGCCTTCATTGCTAAATATAAACAATTTAATAACATCCAAGTACAGAAGCATAACTGCTAAATAAATAATTTCTTTATATGCTTATTTTTTTATGGTAGCTACGAGTTGGCAGTTCGACCAATTGTCCCTGAAGATAGCGAATCATATAGGCTATATAGAAGTAAAGTAAAAGTAAAGTGATCCCACAACAGGCCTCAGGAGGCCCTTGGGGTAGTAGGAGGTTAAGGCTCCCACTTTTTCTAGACAATCGGCACTTTGTCAGCCGGGTTGTCAGCCCTGCGTGACGGCCGCCTTTACCCCCCAGAACAAGCGTCTGGTACTCATTTCCGTTAGAGGCTGAGTCGACCCCAGGGCCATAGTGCCGCCAGAGGGTTTGGGTCAGTTTAAAAATCCTGACCCCAACGGGACTTGAACCCTTTACCCTCTGGCTTGTAGCTCAGTGCCTTAGCCACTACGCTACGGCTACTAATAAAATTCATGGCAAGTTTCCGTTGAGGTGTTACTTCACAGTAACATAATGTACGGTTAAAACTATAAAATAGTTACTTTATAGGTCCGTCTTCTCAACTTATGTTGTTTTATAACTCTGTATGCCTTTCGGGACTAGTCCCATCATCAGCAGAGTGCAGTAGGTCCGTACTTGTTGAGCCTTGTTGAAGCACTGACTTGGTTGTGAGTATTTTGTACAGAGGATTGTGTGGACGGTGTGTTTTCATTAAGAATTAGGTTGTTGTCGATTTCTGTTAGGATTTCGATTTCCTCCAGTATATTATCATCGTTGGAATGTTCTCTCTATGTAGTAGGTATTGTGAGGGTGTTATCGATGTTATGCATATGGTGTCCAGCCTGAATTACATGTTTTGTGTAACTTGATTTTCTCCAGCCGTAGCGTAGTGGTTAAGGCACTGCGCTACAAGTCGGAAGGTCGAGGGTTCAAGTCCCGGTGGGGTCAGGATTTTTAAATTGACCCAAACCCTCTGGCGGCACCATGGCCCTGGGGTCGACTCAGGCTCTAACGGAAATGAGTACCAGACGCTTGTTCTGGGGGTAAAGGCGGCCGTCACGCAGGGCTGACAACCCGGCTGACATCAAGTGCCGATTGTCTAGAAAAAGTGGGAGCCTTAACCTCCTACTACCCCAAGGGCCTCCCGAGCCCTGTAGTGGGATTACTTTACTTTACTAAAAATAAAATCTCTGAAATGTTCCTTAAATCTAATGTTGAAGTTTCTGCTAGATTTCCCAATGTAGAATTTATTGCAGTCTGTACATGTTAATTTGTAGATGCCTTTATTTTGAGTTCTTTTATTTATTCGATATTGTTGTTTATTAAATTGTTTAATTTATTATCAGTTCTGTAGGATATATTAATATTCTTATCGAGCTTTTTTAGTGTGTTGGCCAATTTTAATGTTTCTTTAGCCAGTGGACGTGAGAGTTATCCATTTCTATATAAAAGAAAAATATATGTTTGTGCTGGAATGTTCGAGTCGCGAATTACTGGAATTTTTCTTGCAATACGCCATTGTCCTAATATTGAACTAGCATTTAATAGAGTCAGTCACATTTGTCGAGATGTAAATTATGGTTCACTTCTACGGATCTTACATGCAAATGGAGCTTCTATATTCTTTGTGTGTATCTACTTACGTATTGGGTGATGAATATACTTTGTATCATTTAAATTCCTACATACATGATCAGTAGGTGTCTTTATCTTATTTTTAACCATAGCTCTTAGTGCTTTCAAAACACAGTACTTTCTAAGATTTAACTCTTGGAATTGCACTGACGTGTAGAGTTAGAGATCTCGGTTCAAATTCCGGTACAAGTATTTATTTTTTTCATGCCAAATATATATTAATTGATTTTATTAAACACAATGTGTACATTTAGAGTTTTCACCAGTCTTTTGTAATTTTGGTGAGAGGCTGAGTTCTGCTTTGGCATTTCATTAGGTGGTACCTGGAGCATGGCTCGTCGCAAAGCTTACTTCTGCAGTCCTCCTTCGGGTCGTGGTATGACGGATTCTGACATATTTTCCAGTGGAAACCATGCGCGGCGAAGCGTGTGTATAGGTGGCGAAGTTGGAAGTTCGGTCCTTTCCACACATCGGTTTTCATCGTTTCTGTGTCCATTATTTCCATCGGTATTGCATTGGCTTTGTTTTGTCTCTCTTTGATGGCGTCTTTATATGCCTGGGTTTCTGGTAGATTGAAGCGAAGCTTGATGTCCTCAATGAAGTAGGATTCATGTGCTATTCTGTAGGCGTAGCTGTTTCTTCTGTACTTTGAGAGTGACAAGGCCCTCTTGAGATATCTGGCTTTGACATTCTCCAATTTCTTGAGGTTTTTCGCTGTTAGGTGAATCCAAATTATCTGAGTACCGTATGTGGCCGCTGGTGCTACCTTGAGTTGGAACAGTGCCATCGCCGTTGGCAGGGACAGTCTCTCAAGCTTGGGGATGTCGAACATCGAATTTATTGCCGCTGTGGTCCTGTCTTGTATATGCATGGTGAACGTGGTTCCAGTGGTCTGCAGCGTCACTCCCAGGTACTTAAAGTTGCGGACTATTTCTAGGGCTGGGTCGCCGCACATAAAGTGGTCATTTTTTGATAATCTCCCTCCTCTTCTGAACTTCATTGCTTTTGTTTTGGAGCTATTTATTTCCATTGAATTTTCTGACGCCCATTTTCTGATATTCTTCATGGCCTCCTGCAGATCTTCAGGACTCTTGGAAAGGATGGCCATGTCATCGGCATACATTAATAGCTTTGTATTTCTTGCGTTTATAGCTTGTCCAATATCGGCCGTCATAATGTTAAAGAGGACTGGGCTCAGTGGGTCTCCTTGTAGGACTCCTCGTGTTTGAGCAATTTCTTTTGACATTGATATGCCATCGTAGATTGCTACATAGTTGGTGCTGAGAATCGATTTTATTGTCTCCAGTTCGCGACTTGACCTGCCCAGTGCATTCTCCAAATATATATTGAGTGTCCATTTGTCTTGACCACCCGAAATATATTTGTACGTAAGTATGAAACCATAAATTGTTTTATAGAAAGTTGTCCAACTCTAAGGGGGATAATACTGATGGCTATTAAACTTTGTAAAGTTGTACCAACTTTGTTTTCTTCAATGGGTACTAGGGCCTATGTATTTTTTCATTCATGTGATAACTAAACACTCCCAAGATCTGTTCAAAAATGTGTAACAATGTGCCAATAAATAAAACCTTGTTAATGGAAATAAAAACCTTGCCTCTGGTTCCGAGGGTCGCGGGTTCAAATGCGGCCGGGGTCGATGGATTTTTAGGACGGAAAAATCCAAGGAGCAAGTCCTCCGGGAGGGACTTTAAGCCGTGGGTCCTGAGTCTGAAGATTTTCAGGCTCGTAAAAAATCCTTAAGGCTGAATGAAAAGACCTCTAAGCAAATGTACCGAATTTTCCCGTACTAGTACTACCTTGGTTTCCTAGATGTCAGTATGAGGCGGAACGCTGACCAAGTACCACTCAAAAATGACATCTATACGAAAACAAGTGTAACTAAAATTAGTATGGTTCAAATTCTTCCCTGTAGGGGGAGAGCGCCTAAATCTCTGTAAAGGGAAAACATAGGCTTACAATACAATACAATAATGAAAATAAAAAGAGAAATTATTTCTGCCATATTGCAGTACAACCAATATAAATCATAAATAGTAGATCATTCACATTAAGTTTTCAACCCTGGTGACTATTTTCTGTTACACAAAGGCCTATATCTCCTTGTATCTTGTAAGCCCATGTTTCCCTTAACAGAGATTTAGGCGCTCTCCCCCCACAGGGAAGAATTTGAACCATACTAATTTAGTTACACTTGTTTTCGTATAGATGTCATTTGAGTGGTCCGTGGTCATCGTTCCGCCTCATACTGACATCTAGGAAACCAAGGTAGTACTAGGACGGGAACATTCGGTAAATTTGCTTAGAGGCCTTTCATTCAGGCTTAAGGATCTTTTACGAGCCTGAAAATCTTCAGACTCGGGACCCACGGCTTAAAGTCCCTCCCGGAGGACTTGCTCATTGGATTTTTCCATCCTAAAAAAATCCATCGACCCCGGCCGGGTTTGAACCCGCGACCCTTGGGACTAGAGGCAAGGAGCATAACCACTAGTCCACCGAGGCCGATAAAGGCCTATTTAAAATCGCCAAATGAGGAGATTGTTTCTTCCAGTGTTACCGGGTGAATGGAATTTCACGCATGCGTAACACGGTTCTGCATATTCTTTGGATTTGTCGGAATATCTGGATAGACAACATATTTAATGACTCCCCAGAAAAAAAATCCAATGGGGTAAGAACAGAAAATTTAGCAGATCAATGAATTGCTCGGCCACGACCAATCCATGTTTCTCTTTATAGACAACGGTTCTATTTATTAGAATGACACATTGTGATGCTTTTTTCAACAGATTTGGAATTCTTAATTGACTCATCGAAGAAAAAATACGTAACTTTGTGCAGTTGAAGATAGATAATAGATAGATAGATGGAAAGCTCTGCGGCCATCACATTAAGTGTTGGCGGTGAGCGATCCATTTTGGTCCTCCTTAATAGGTAGAACCCCGGGTCCCTGTAAAATACATTAGCCCCGGTTTAAATTTTGAATTCAAATTTGAAGTTAATTAGCAGAGTGAAGTCGGAAGCGGACCTTTTGGGGTTCTGGGGTATTCCAGCATTTGCTCCTTGGATTGAGGGAAACCGCTTAAAACTTCAATCGGAATAGTCGATCACGCGGTATCTTGCCAAGTTTAGCTTTCGGATGACTCTACATTGGGAGGGCCAAAATCGGACATCAGGCTTCTCTTTATTTAAATATAATCTATGTACATTTCAGATTATTACAATTATTCATACAATTATGGTAATATGTGCATTTTTTTTAATTTTTACTCTTCAGTTGTTGCTGTTCTATCTGTAGTTGTCAGGTGATGACAATTTCTCTGAAACTGGTGGGATGAACGTGTAGCAGTAGGATTTATTGTATTAATGCAATTTAAGAAAACAAAGTTAGTATTCATATCTTGTTAGTAAATAACGCTACAAAGTTGGCTAACCATCATTGTTATTTCTCCCTCGTAGTTGGATAACTTTAAAACATTTTTTTAAAATTTGTACTTAAGTACAAAGGTATTTCAGGCGGCCGTCTCGCGCCGTAGGCGAGTGGTTAAGGTAAGAAGCCTTGTCACAGAGCTACGGCTTGCGCTGCTTCGAGTCCCCATGAGGAAGAAATTTTCTCATGGAATGTCGACCAGTATGGGACCGGTGCCCACCCAGCATCGTGAGAAATTTGCGTAGCTACAATAAAGTACTGGCTCCAGGTTGAGAAAACGAGCTATAACGGCTGGGGGAACCGACATGCTAACCACATGTCTACTGTACATTAGCAGGATGATCGTCTACCTATATGATTAATATAGGCCTATGTAGATGTGAGGCAAGCAGCTGGGTGGTAGGCGAAGGGCCTTCTAGGCCTGAAGCGCCATGGAATCTTTATTTCGGGCGGCTAAAACTTTAATTTCATTGTATAATTAGATATTATTTTCATTATTTATAAGAATATATATTTTATATAGAATTCATAAAACACTGGCCAGACCCATATTATGTTACGGCAGTGAGACCTGGATAATTGGCAGTGTAGATGAACAAAGACTAACTGCGGCAGAAATGAAATGTAGCCTATGAGATGTCCTACTGCAGGTTACTCAAGAACAGACCATAAAAGGAATTGTGAGATTCTCAAAGAATTACAAACAAAATCAGCCATGGAATATGTATAAAAATACAGAAACAACTGGAAATCTCACTTAAGAAGAATGAGCAGAACAAGAATACCACGTCAAATCTTAAATTACCAGCCACCAGGCAAGAGATCTTTGCGCAGACCCTTCAAACGTTGGATTGAGACCGTAACAGACCACTAGGTCTGTCACATGAAAGGAATAAGAAGAAAGATGATTTTCGTTAAGTTCAATTTAACCAGACTATTTAACTCATGCCCCAAATGGGACTCAATGGCCAATCACGTTTCAATGATTTCTGTTTTACAACCAATCAGAGTCGTGTTTCACGAAATATTTATCAGTGTTAGAATTACCATATTAAAGAAGCCTCCTCCTTTTTAATATTCTGAACAGGTCTGACCATTATTTTGCAGTGACTGAGCGTGTAAGAAATACGGCTACCAGATTGTATATATGGTGCATGAATGTCAACACATGCCGCATGCGGGAGTTAATATAAAAACATTTGTAGCAATTGATTATACCACCAAAAAAAGAAACAACTGTTTGCACTTTCTTAAATGTATTTTTTCCCAGGTAACAACCCAGAAAAATATTGTCATATTTACATCATACGACATGAGAAATGAATTAATATACAGTTTGATGTGTTTCATTTTTTCTCCACTAGAGAGCATTCTTACAATATTGCGTTCCTTTGGCAATAAATAGTATGATCTGGTTGCAGTGATAAACAAAAGAAGCAGATGAAGCGTACCTATCGTTTCTCATTTGTTTTCAAACATCGCCGTTTACATTAAATATATAAATATTTTAAAATAACTATAGTTAAATAATGAGTTGTGAGTAAACAGCTTAATTTGATTCATTAAATAGTCCTAACAAATGCCACTCTTGATTTCCAAATTCTCTAGATAAATTCACTCCTCACTTCGTGAGTCGTGAATTTATCGATAATTTGGAAATCACTCGTGGCATTACTTATGATAATTAAATTTTTAATGTGTAGGCGTACTATTATTGTATTTTTTTGTATTTAAATGTAACATATGTTTGTTCTCATGAGTGGAAGAAAAGGCCACATGTCCTTGACTCCACCAGGCTAAATAAATAAATAAATGAGACAGCCTGAATGCACGGTAGGCCTATAGGCTATATACATGATGGAAGTGTTATAAGTGAATTAATTAAAAGAAGTGTTAAATTACAATAAAACAAACACATCTACTTCCATTCATTTTACAACAGGTTTTTATTTCTCTTCATCTCGATCTACGAGACTTAGCTTTTCTTATTACGTATGGTTTTCCACAGTGATAATTTACTTCACTGTTTGCCTAGTCTTCTCATTCATCTGTCTGTTCGTCTCTCCTTAGTCCTAACATTTTGTGTAACTACTATTGTTATTATTCAATGTTTTTAAAATACATTACGAAATTCCGTTGAAGTTACTGTGTTAAAGTTTTAAGAAATGTAAAACAGTGCCTGATATCTGAGTCGTTCTCAATAATCAACAATGTAGTTTTGTAGGAGGCCTTTCGATAACTTAAGTAGGCCCTATCATCTTCTGCTTTCAGTTAGGTATCATGTCCCAATTGTGAATAGAAAGACAAATCCTAGTGGCCATAAACAAGGCGCAATGTAAGTTATTTGAGAGCCATAAACTGTAGACAATCAACAAAAGATTTTAATTCCAGTAGGAACACCTCAATAATCAGCAGTGTAGTTTTGTAGGAGGCCTTTCGATAACTTAAGTATCATCTTCTGCTTTCAGTTTGGTACCATCATTGAGTATAGGGCCCATATCGTACAGTTACGTGTACTGTGTAATGACTTGCATCTGGCAAATATCCAACCATCCATAGTAATTCTGCCCGAAGGCAGGTCCTTCACTGCAATCATAGCATTTTCATGCTATGCTTGCAGTTTTACTTGGGAATTGTAGGTGTGGTAGTTTCCCGTTGCTTTCCACACCGGTGAAGGATGATGATGGTGATGATGATAATGATAAGGCTGATGATGATGGTCATGTGATTTCGGGGAGCCTTTGGGCCTTAAAGTTTTCCTGACATTTGTCTTACAGGTGAACCCCGATAAAAACCTCATCCAGAAAAACTGCACCGACCGGGGATCGAATCCGGGCCCGCTGCGTGACAAGGCAGCACACTACCTCGAGACCACAGCGGTGGACTGGCAAATATATAGGTCTAAATAAATCGTAGTATTACGTAAACAATCGTGAATCAGAACGTGCACATTAGGCCTATGTTTGAAAGTGTCATCCATTGTAAAGTTAAAGCATTTGTAAGTCTAGATATATTTTTAACGATTCTGAAGTCCGACAGAACTTGATTTCCTGTGATAGGAAACTCGATCAATAGGGCTACATGATATATTTTCAATTAGCCTATTATTTTATTTTATTTTTAGATTTATTTAGATTTATTTAGCCAGGTGGAGTTAAGGCCATATGGCCTTCTCTTCCACTCACCAGGACAAACATATATTACATCAGAATATAACAATCTCAATTGACTCCAATATTAAATACTAAATAAAAATTTGATCAAAAAGATAATAGGTCTATCTATTATATTACGATCTATAATGCAACCAGTTAATGTTAGTTAAAATTAAGACTAAAACTAATAATAAAATGTATACAAGCAAGACATATTAAATTGCCCCTGTCTAATGTAGCCAATATAAAAACAAAGAAAAATAATGAGGTAGCCTATAGAAAACTAATTTTACGATTATACAATATTTAAAACAAAACAAAAGAAAATATTTGTTAATCTTAATATTATTTTCATAAATAATTAAATTTATTAATTGTTAAAAGAAAACTATCAGTGAGATGTAGGCCTATAAGTTAGTTTGTTATTAAATAATTCAATGACGAGAGAAGGCATGGAAGTCAGATGTGTTCATTTAATTGATTCCAATTCTTTAAATACAAACTAATATAAAGCATTTTATTATAGTATCAGATTATTTTATAAACACATGCAGGTAATTAATGCCCTGAACTTTGCACGCGCTGCAATTGTATGGACACTTACTGTCATTTGTCGTAAAGTAGGAGACTTAAAATATAAGGTGAAGAAAAATGTACATGTAGGCTAAACTTAATTGTGTGTGTAAAAAAAAGTAGAAATAGATTTCACTTTGAGGGAAATTTTAGATTTTTTGTCAACATGGGGTTGTGTGTGGAGAAAGTTGCGTAGTTTTCTGTTGTCAGTTGCAACGGGGAGTTGGCAGTGTCGATCGCCGGGAACGCACGACTCTGCGACGGATACCTGAAAACAGCATGGCCGCCATCTCTGTAAGTGATTCAATACGCACAAAAAACAAGGGGAATTAGAAATGCTGGTACAATAAAAACAAATTAAGGTAATAAATTAATCTATATCAGCTGTTACTCAAGTGTTTAACGTTAAGTTTGTTCTTGTTTTGACACTAAAGCTCTGTGTTGATTTTTTATGCATACGCCGTAATAATAATAATAAATTGTGCCATTAAACTATGTAATAGATTTCCGTTGTGGTATCAGGATATAGCATTTTTAATTAGAAACTAATTTCAGTAAGATACCGGCATTAATCAATACGGTTATTAAAAAACTTTGGCCTTTCTGAACTAATTAATCATCAACAGGAAGTTTTTAGTGATATATTTCTATATTGATACAAACATAATATATATATGGAATGATAAGAAAAATAAATGCCTGGACGGGATTCGAACCCGGATCTCTGAGTCTGTACCTCAGCGTGATATCCATTACACTACCAGGCGAATCCAATTCAAACACTTATTTTTCTTATATGTATTATAGGCCCTACTCTCCATTATTACTAGATGTCGCGAGAAATAGCCTATATATATTTAGATGTTATAACTATATTTTTGACATTTGGCAATGAAGGCAAATATGATATGAAAAGAAAAATGAACTTGAGTCGGGATTTGAACCCGAGTCTCTAAACTCTGTACGTTTAGAGACTCGGGTTCAAATCCCGACACAAGCATTCATTTTTATTTTCATATCATATCAAATATATAAATATATTCATTTATTTAGTTGAACTGCTGTTAGGCCTGATCTGGTATTAAGTATAGGCCTATCTATAAATTTGCATGTACGAGTATAGGTCTAATCAAAAAGTATCCTGTGTTAAATTAACATAAACGACAATTAAGTAAGCCTAAACAAAGCCTGACAATTAAGAAATGCAGTTACAACATAAACAAATGTTAAATTAATATGGAAATGAGAATATGCTAAAAACTTACACTAGGCCTATTGCATACGCTAGAAATTACTAGTAATACGCTACATAAGCTAACATTTGACAATTTAAATAGGCCTATTTGATAATAGTTTTATTAGAGTGAGTTTTATATTTTGAAATTTTCACCTGAATTTATTTGGCTCTGTATTAATACCTGAACGCATTCTTTTAACATGTTCATACCAGTTGTTTCTCATATTATCAATTCTATTTGTTAAATTAAAAATATTGAAGTCTTTTCTAATACCTTTATTTCTTTTTTTGTCCATAATTGTCACACCTGCTACTGAACGTGAGAAAATCATGTCTGTACTTTCTATGTTTCTGTGTATTATTGCCTTCTTCTTCTTCTTCACTTCCTGGTTTAGGCAAGAGTTGCCTGTTCCGTCTTCACTAATAGATCTAAGACCATCTCTTCCGAGGACGTCCGACATCTCTTCTTCCTCTTGGAAAATAATGTAAGATTTTATTTGGTAATCTACTTTCTTCCATTCTTTCTACATGTCCTTTCCACTGTATCTTGTTAAACATCTTTTCTTTTATGGAGTAGATCTACAGTTCTTCACGGATTACCTAATGTATTTAATTACTTTCTTCACTTTGGTACTTATTTATTATATAGGCCTAATGTTTTGTTTGTAAAATTCTTCTTTGCATTAATTATTTCTGTGTCAAGGCACGTTTTATAGCCTATTTTGAAAATTTCCCCTATATTTGTTTTGTTTTATATTATTTCCTTATGCCTTCAATTACCTTCTTCAGTCTCATATTAATCTATACTAGGCCTATATAATTTTATTTATTTTATTTCCCCTTGTATTATCTTTTTAATTTTTATGTACCAGAATTTAAGCCTATTTTATGTAGGATTGGAACTATCTCCTAAATTAATATATTCTGTTACCCCTCTCCCTTTAACTAAAACTTTGTAATGTAGGCTATAGGCCTATAGGCCTATTCTATACGTATTAGGCTATTTTTGTAACTGAACTGCGCCCGAACACGAGCACTTGCTCATTCGGATGACAATATCGCGTACAACGTTTAATTCTTAATAAAATGTATTCTTATTTATAATTCTGATTCCAGTCAAGACGTTAAATTAATAAATCAAATTTTTAGTAGACTATCAATAGCTTATGGGTCATAATTAACTTACAACGTCCACTGTTTATCCTAATTGGGATACATATTAAAATACAAGCTAAAACTGAATTGAAATGCAGTATGGAATCCTCACTTCGTGAGTCGTGAATTTATCGATAATTTGGAAATCACTCATGGCATTACTTATGACTATTTATCTAATGCCCCAAATGGGAGTCAATGACCAATCACGTTTCAATGATTTCTGTTTTACAACCAATCAGAATCGTGTTTCACGAAATATTTATCAGTGTTATAATTACCATATTAAAGAAAGTTCCTCCTTTTTAATATTCTTAACAGGTCTGACCATTATTTTGCAGTGACTGAGCGTGTGAGAAATACGGCTACCAAATTGTATATAGGCTATAGTGCATGAATGTCAACACATGTCGCATGCGGGAGTTAATATAAAAACATTTGTAGCAATTGATTATACCACCAAAAAAAGAAACCATTGTTTGCACTTTCTTAAATGTATTTTTTCCCAGGTAACAATCCAGAAAAATATAGTTGTCATATTTACATCATACGACATGAGAAATGAATTAATATACAGTTTGATGTGTTCCATGTTTTCTCCACTAGAGAGCATTCTTACAATATTGCGTTCCTTTGGCAATAAATAGTATGATCTGGTTGCAGTGATAAACAAAAGAAGCAGATGAAACGTACCTATCGCTTCTTATTTGTTTTCAAACATCGCCGTTTACATTAAATATATAAATATTTTAAAATAGCTATAGTTAAATACCGCTGTGGTCTTGGGGTTGCGTGCTGCCTTGTCACGCAGCGGGCCCGGGTTCGATCCCCGGTCGGGGCAGTTTTTCTGGGTGAGGTTTTTATCGGGGTTTTTCCTCACCTGTAAGACAAATGTCAGGAAAACTTTAAGGCCCAAACGGTCCCCGAAATCATATGGCCAACATCACCATCATCATCCTTATCATTATCATCATCTTCATCATCCTTCACCGGTGTGGAAAGCAACAGGAAGCTACCACACCTACAATTCCCTAGTAAAGCTACAAGCATAGCATGAAAATGCTATGATTGCAGTGAAGGACCTGCCCTCGGGCAGAATTACTATGGATGGATAGTTAAATAATGATTTGTGAGTAAACGGCTTAATTTTATTCGTTAAATAGTCCTAACAAATGCCACTGTTTATTTCCAAATTCTCTAGATAAATTCACTCCTCACTTCGTGAGTCGTGAATTTATGGATAATTTGGAAATCACTCGTGGCATTACTTATGATAATTAAATTTGTCTTACAGGTGAAAAAACCCGAAAAAAACCTCACCCAAGAAGCTTGTCCTTGACCGGTGACCGAACCCGAGCCCGCTGCGTGACAAGGCAGCACAATGTTATATCAATGTTTTTAGTATCCCTTAAGTTATCATTTTAAGGTCTGTTTTTAATAACGTATTAGGAAAACGTATAAAAAACAGAAACTTATAAAGTATGCCTAAGCCTATATAAGAAAATAATTGAGAAGTCGTTAAAAAATTAACAAGGTTTTGAAGATTGCACGAAGCAAGTAGTTGTGCTATCTCCCCCAGAACGTACTAATTATGCCTACATAAAAGTGCATCTCTTTTTCTCCGTAAAACCCTTGAAAGGGGCAAAGATGTGGATGCCGGAACCAACATTTTTGCGCCGTAAAAACTTTTCGGTAATGTGGTTCTTTTGTTTTCTCTTCTAGCGTCTAATTTTCCCAGAAGCTTGAGATTACAGCCGCCTCTCGGGGGATGTCGCTCTAAACATGTAAGTACAATATTTCTAGAACAAAGTTTGATAATTTATTTTAAGAATTCAAGTTTCGCAGAACTAATTCCAGTCAATGGAAAATATACTTAGGGTAAAGTGGGGCAAAACTGATCATAGAGGCATTTCCAAATGTACATATAGGGGATTAATTTAATATAATATAGATAATTCCAAATAGGCCTATCAACATCATCATCAGCATCAAGGATTATACCTTAAGTCTGTTCTGATCTCTTGCTAGAATTGGTCTGCCCATCTTTTACTGGGTCTATCTATATTTCTTCGTCCTAGTGAATTGTAATGAAGAATGTGTTTCGGAATTCTACAGTTATCCAATCTGTTGATGTGGTCCATCAGTTTATCTCTGCATAGTGCAATTCTGCCTAATAGTTTGAATATTCCAAATATATAAAATTAATTAATGTAACTTTTTAAGTGAAATTTAAATTTTAGTTGTACAGCTAGGGGCATATTCAATATTATATTGAGGGTATCAAATTTTATTCAGAAACCACTTTTATACTCTGAAGTGTTTTAAGTATTCTAGGAGATCATCAATCTGCATTTACAAGAAACAGGTCTATAACAGATCAGATTTTTAGTATAAGACAGATTTTAGAAAAGAAATGGGAATATAATGGTACTGTATATCAACTATATGTAGACTTCAAAAAAGCATATGATTCAATTAAGAGGGAGAAGTTATATAGTATCCTGCTGGAGTTCGGAATTCCTAAAAAAGTTGGTTAGGCTTATACGAATGTGTCTAAATGGCACAAAGAGTAGGGTGCGTGTAGGCAGTTTTCAGACACTTTTGAAATCCAGAATGGGTTGAAGCAAGGAGATGCACTATCTCCTCTACTATTTAATTTTGTACTAGAGCATGCCATTAAATCTTTAGAGAATGAGGAAGGCTTGCAACTGAATGGTATTAATAAGCTGTTAGTTTATGCTGATGATGTAGTACTATTGGCCGATAGCGAGGAGATACTAAGGGACAACACGCACACACTATTGAGTAACACTAAGAAATTAGGACTGGAAGTAAATATCAATAAAACTAAATATATGGTCACACGTAGAAATACATTATATAATGGAAATGGACAGCTAATGACATATGAGGGAAATTTTGAGGAAGTGGCTGAATTCAAATACCTAGGAACAATAATCACAAATAGGAATGAGATGCACAAAGAAATTAAACATAGGCTCAATTCTGGAAATGCGTGCTATTATGCATTGCAGAGAATCTTGATATCCCAACTGCTTTCAAAAACGTTAAACTGAAAATATATAAAACTGTAATTCTACCAGTTATATTATACGGATGCGAAACATGGGCTCTTAGGCCTACTTTAAGGAAGGAAAGGAGATTGCGAGTATTCGAGAATAAGGTAGGCCTACTTAGGAAAATTTTTGGACCAAAGAGAGATGAACAGACAGATGAATGAAGAAGACTACATAACAATGAACTACATGGTCTTTATGGAAAGCCAGATATAATAATAACAGTTAAGTCTCGTAGACTGCGATGGGCAGGACATGTTGCACGTATGGGGAATGAAAGCCTTGCATTGAAGCTTCTTGTAGGAAAGCCAGAGGGAAAACGCCCATTTGGTAGACCTAGAATGAGATGTGAGAATAACATTAACTATGATTTGAGGGAAGTAGATTATACAGGGAATGATTGGAAAGCATTAGCTCAGGATGGGGATGTATGGAGAGCTTATGTCCACGCGACCATGAACCTACGGGTTCGATAGTGCCAGTGAGTAAGTAAGTAAATGTTTTAAGTATTGTGTGTGATATCAATTCTACTTGAGCAGCACCTTTATATTTTGTGTTTCGTATAGGCTACTTTTCTTGTAAGGAAGCTAACGTTATTTGTGCCAGACACATTAGATAGGCTATTTATCATAAGTAATGCCACGAGTGATTTCCAAATTATCGATAAATTCACGACTCACGAAGTGAGGAGTGAATTTATCTAGAGAATTTGGAAATCAAGAATGGCATTTGTTAGGACTATTTAACGAATAAAATTAAGCTGTTTACTTACAAATCATTATTTAACTATAGTTATTTTTATATGTATATATTTAATGTAAACGGCGATGTTTGAAAACAAATGAGAAACGATAGGTACGCTTCTTCTGCTTCTTTTGTTTATCACTGCAACCAGATCATACTATTTATTGTCAAAGGAACGCAATATTGTAAGAATGCTCTCTAGTGGAGAAAAAATGAAACACATCAAACTGTATATTAATTCATTTCTGATGTCATATGATGTAAATATAACAATTATATTTTTCTGGATTGTTACCTGGGAAAAAATACATTTAGGCCTAAGAAAGTGCAAACAGTGGTTTCTTTTTTTGGTGGTATAATCAATTGTTACAAATGTTTTTATATTAACTCCCGCATGTGGCATGTGTTGACATTCATGCACTATATATACAATCTGGTAGCCGTATTTCTTTACAGGCTCAGTCACTGCAAAATAATGGTCAGACCTGTTCAAAATATTAAAAAGGAGGAGCTTTCTTTAATATGGTAATTATAACACTGCTAAATATTTCGTGAAACACGACTCTGATTGGTTGTGAAACAGAAATCATTGAAACGTGATTGGTCATTGACTCCCATTTGGGGTATGAATTAAATAGTCATAAGTAATGCCACGAGTGATTTCAAATTTGTCTAGAGAATTTGGAAATCAAGAGTGGCATTTGTTAGGACTATTTAACGAATAAAATTAGGCTGTTTTTAACAAATCATTACTTAACTATAGTTATTTTAAAATATTTATATATTTAATTTAAACGGCGATGTTTCAAAACAATAACAACCGATTGTTACGCTTCATTTGTTAATCACTGCACCCGGATCATATTATTTATTGTCAAAGGATCGCAAAATTGTAAGAATACATCCTAGTGGAGAAATTTATTACCAACATTATAGGTAGGGCCTATTCATTAATTTCTGATCTCCTATGATGATCTCGCGCCGTAGCCGAGCGGTTAAGGTAGAAAGCCTTGGCGCAGAGCTACCGGACTTGCGCTGGTTCGAGTCTCCATGGGGGAAGAATTTTTCTCATGGTATTTCGGCCAGTATGGGACCGGTGCCCACCCAGCATCGTGAGGCAATTGGGTAGCTACAATAATTAGCGGCTCCAGGTTGAGGAACCAGCTATAACGGCTGGGGGATTCGACATGCTAACCACATGTCACCCCTACACTGGCTGTTGATCATCTACCTCTGTGATTGACACATGTGGCTGGTAAAAGGGCAACCGCTGAAAAGTGGAAAGACCCTCAGTCGGAATCTCCTATGATGTAAATATGTCAATTATATTTTTCTGCAACATTAATTCGTTTAAGAAAGTGCAGTGTTTTTTTTTGTGGTATAATCATTTGCTATAAATGTTTTTATATTATATCCCGCAGGCATTATGTGTTAACATTCGTGCACTATAGGATTTATAAAATCTGGTAGCCACATGCAGTCACTGCAAAATAATGCTATGGCCTATTCAGAGTGTTAAAAAGGAGGAGCTTGATTTTAAAGTAATAAAATTAAACTGATAAAATCCAGTGAAAATCGACTGTGATTGGTTGTAAATAAGAAAATCATTGAAATGTGATTGGTCATTGACTCCCATTTCGGGCATGAGTTAAATAGTCAATTAAATGTATAAATGTTTCAGATTTTGATAATAGAGTGAATATTAATAAGAAGTAACTAGGGCCTACTTACAATTTCAAAATATGACTCCAATACGAAACGGTGCAAAATTATTTCCAACATGGCACATTGCGCTAATTACCCTGAGTGCTAGAAGTGATTTAGCATTGTTCGAATAGGCCTATTTTAATTTTTTTATTATTAACGTTTAAACAATTCACTTAAGCACTTCATGAAATATAATAAATAAATAGATTTATTTAGCCTGGTGGAGTTAAAGCCATGTGGCCCTTTTTCCGCTCACCAGGATAAACATATGTTACATTTAGGCCTAAATACAGAAAAATTACATAGTACATACTAAATAATTAATTATCTGTCAAATTGAATAATAATGAAAACTATGTCTACTTACTTATTTACTCACTGGCACTATCGAACCCGTAGATTCATGGCCGCGCGGACATAAGCTCTCCATACATCCCTATCCTGAGCTAATGCTTTCCAATGATTCCCTGTATAATCTACTTCCCTCAAATCATAGTTAATGTTATTCTCCCACCTCATTCTTGGTCTAGCAACTGGGCGTTTTCCCTCTGGCTTTCCTACAAGAAGCTTCCATGCAAGTCTTTCATTCCCCATACGTGCAACATGTCCTGCCCATCGCAGTCTACGAGACTTGACTGTTCTTATTATATCTGGCTTCCTATAAAGACCATGTAGTTCATTGCTATGTTCCATTCTCCATTCACCTGTCTGTTCATCTCTCTTTGGTCCAAAAATAATGTCTAAATTAAATACATCTAAAATTAAACTAATGAAATAATGTATACAGAAAGGAATAACAGCTCATCATCATCATGAACAAATTCGTTTTAGGCCATGTGGCCTATACGGTAAACCTAGCGAAGATGGTCTTGATCTTTCCACCGATGTTTTGGTCTTCCTTGGTCCCTATGTCCAGTTGGGGTATATTGGAATGCCAATTTTGGAAATCTGTTTCTTGCCATTCTCCTCAGATGATTTTTCCATTCTTGTTTGTATCTTTGTATATATTCATTTAAACTTGTTACTCCAAGTTTTCCTCTGATAATAGTGTTCCTTTGGTGATCCAGTCTATTAACTCCTAACAATGATCGTAAGAAGCGCATTTGGCTCACTTGAAGTTTATGAGAGTTTCTTTTATTTAAAATTCAAATTTCACTTCCGTATTTTAGAGCAGCTTTTGATGTGATGTTATGTAATCTTAGTTTTGTCTCTGTCCTCATCTGTTTACCAAAATGTCTTCGTATTATCCCATTCATTTTATTATATTTTTGTAATTTTGAATCAATGTCACTCTTATACTCTGAAAATACACTTCCTAAGTAAGAGAAATCTGACACTTGTTCTATAATTTTTCCATCAATCTCAATTTTCACCCGTTGTAACAGCTCGAATCTACTATAGGCCTACATAAAAAGAAAATAAAAAAGTACAAAGAAAGTAATAAACTATAATGAATTAATCTATCACTTATTATACAAGGCATTACGTAAATAACTTATATTGACAAATCTTCTTCTTCTTCTTCTTCTTCTTCTTCACGGTTTAGGCTTATTTACCAGCCTGTTCCGGCTCCAAATTGCTGATATTTCCATCTTTTCCTTGGTCTTCCCAAACATCTTCTTCCTCGTGGTGAATAGTTGTATGCTGCTTTTGGTATATTGACAAATCTTAAAACTATTTTTATCAAATAATGAAATAAACAAATTACTAATTATTAAAAAGTAATAGGCCTATTAGTGAGTTGTCTCTGTTAATTTTATTTTCAATTTGTTTCTGAGATATGGCAAAGTTTGGCAGTCTCTGACATAGGGTGGAAGTGAATTCCATGTTCTAGCAAAAGATACTGTAAAAGTTTTCGAATAATAGGTAGTGTGATGAGGAGGGATATAAAGGACAAAGTGTTACGTATAGGCCTATGTGTTGTGATATAGTCCGGGACAGCAAATTGTGGTACAGATGCACTTCATGTTGAGATGGTTCATGCAGAATGCACTGGACATGACACAGTAAAGAATTACGTATGTGATTTTTCTTCGTAAAGACAGTAACTTTAACATTTTTGTGTATTTCATATTTTTCTTTAACTTTCAAAAAGGTGGTCGAAATTTCCCAAATGACCTGGGAACTTTACATTCACATACCTTACTATTCCAAATTCTGCACACATATTTACCAAGTAATTTAGCAACACGTTTTCAAAATTTATCGGCTCATCACAATTTAGGAACAAGATCACAAGACTCTTCTTTACTTTTGATATCACAGCACAGGCCATGTCTCTACTCTGAATCTTACACAATATCTATGACTAGAGCATGGAACTCACTTCCCAGTCATGTCAGGGACTGTCAATCGCTATTTATTATTTAAATCCAAATTAACTGATATCTTAAGTTCGACACAATGAAAACATTAACTGCATAACAACTATATAGAGCATTCCATTAATAATCATCTAGGAAGCTACTTAGGCCTACTTTATTTTATATAATTTTAATTTTATTATAGGCCTATTCTATGTTTTTGTTAGTGTTAGATCACATCTTACTTACTCACTTACTCACTGGCACTATCGAACCCGAAGGTTCATGGCCGCGCGGACAACTTTATTCTCAAATACTCGTAATCTCCTTTCCTCCCTTAAAGTAAGAGTCCATGTTTCGCACCCATATAATATAACTGGTAGAATAATAGTTTTATATATTTTCAGCTTAACGTTTTTTGAAAGGATTTGGGGCATCAAAAGTCTCTGCAATGCATAATAGCATGCATTTCCAGAATTGAGTCTATGTTTAATTTCTTTTTGCATCTCATTCCTATTTGTGATTATTGTTCCTAGGTAAGCTATTTGAATTCAGTCACTTCCTCAAAATTTCCCTCATTTGTCATAAGCTGTCCATTTCCATTATATACTGAATTTCTATGTGTGACCATATATTTAGTTTTACTGATATTTACTTCCAGTCCTAATTTCTTAGTGTTACTCAATAGTGTTTGCGTGTTGGCCTTTAGTATCTCCTCGCTATCGGCCAGTAGTACTACATTATCAGCATAAACTAACAGCCTATTAATACCATTGAGTTGTAAGCCTTTGGCACGGGTTCCCTGAAGTAGTCCCCGCCCGGATAACCGAATGGGGGACTATTTGACCTCCGGAAAATTTTACCCTAGAAGAACCCATGTCCGCATTTCTTGACGGTTGTATTTTTACGATGAAAGATCGTCACTCTTTCGCCCAAGGTACTTTTTTTCGTCTGGCTTATCACATTCGACCAGTCCGGCATGGGTAACTCTATCGGCAGCAATGCTACCGCCGGCATAGCTCTCAGGATCATTTAAGCACGCAAGCCACTCCACCGATTTTCCGATTGAGGGTCTTTCCACTTTTCAGCGGTTGCCCTTTTACCAGCCGGCTGCTGGCCCTTCACATCCACATGTGTCAATCACAGAGGTAGATGATCAACAGCCAGTGTAGAGGTGACATGTGGTTAGCATGTCGAGTCCCCCAGCCGTTATAGCTGGTTCCTCAATCTGGAGCCGCTACTTATTGTAGCTACCCAATTGCCTCACGATGCTGGGTGGGCACCGGTCCCTTACTGGCCGAAATACCATGAGAAAATTTCTTCCCCCATGGAGACTCGAACCAGCGCAAGCCCCGTAGCTCTGCGCCAAGGCTTCCTAGCTTAACCGCTCGGCTACGTAATAGGCCTATGTATGTAATTTTTGTATAATTCTACTATTCGCTGGTTGAGTGGAAGAGAAGGCCTTTATGGCGTTAACTCTGCCAGCTAAAATAAAGCACTATTATTATTATTATTATTATTATTATTATTATTATTATTATTATTATTATTATTAGGCCTATTGTTATTATTATTATTATTATTATCTTACCTAGATACTATAGGCTAATAAAATTTTTTCAGATTAGTTGATAGTATATTTGCATTTTTTATGTACACGAAAGTAATATAACAGTAAACAATTCTCGTTATTTTTTTAATTCCTTTTTTTACCAGAAAATATTACAGTTATTCGGCTACATAATTGCTAAAGTGATCGATTTATCCTCACTTCATCCTACATAAGATTTTACTTTACGTACAGTGATTAGGCATTTGTTAACTCTTTTGTTTCCTTATGTACTTTTTAGTATTTCAAACCTGTAATTTTCTTTTGTAATTTCTACGGTTAACCTGATAGCCTATGGGCGTAAGAATGCAACTTCTCAAAACAAGAAGCCATTAGTCTTTTGTTCACTGAAGTCATTAAGTTTCTAAGAACAATAGCTCCAGAGATTAATACAGGTTACAAACAAAAAATCATATGACTGTTGGAAATCGGAGGCTTCCGGACATTTGAATCATGTAAAAGAAATCTAAATTTATGTTTGCTACAATTTCAGTTAAAATATATTACCTTGATGCTTGTCTATGCAATGTGCATGTTTTTATTGGCGGTTCATGCCCTCGCCAGGATAGCACATGAGTAGGGCCTCTCAACTCACTTTGGTACCTTAGGCCCTATATTAGGGTTATTAGATTACATTAAGCAGGTTCTCAGCCACCTATATTTATTCACTTACTATTACAAAAATTTTGGCGTTTTTTATTTGAATTAATCGAGACTTATACGTGCTATAACAAACGACAAAACATTTTTGTAATGGTCTTTAAAAAACCACTTTGAGTTGCAACAGAGTACAAAAAATAATTGTTTTAAAAAGGTGATAATAACCAGCATTTGATTAAACGAAACAGATATTATTATGCATTTGTCAGTTTTTAAATTGTTAAGGAATATAAGTATAGGCCCAAGTAATTAAACGAGGTCCTAGGACTGTTAGACTTTTATTTTACCTACAAAGTTAGGCCTATAGTGATGTTGTAGGCCTATAACATATTTATCTATGTATTTATTTTATCTGATGGAGTTAAGACCGTACGATATTCTCTTCCAGTTCATCAGGATTAAATTGTACATATAATAACAATTATGAATTGTCTACATGTTGATTAATAATACGTAATAGACCATAAAATTCCGCACCATATAATAAAATACTCTTCACAGTAGCGTTATACAGGCCTATTAATAATTTAGTCCTCTTGGTTATATGCTTGCTCCATAAAATAACTTTCTTTGTCTCCATTATTCTTTTTTCGATGCTCCATTAAAGTTAAGAAACACAAATTAATAAAATTAAGCTAATAATAAATATAAATAATTCCGAAGATAATCTACAGAAAGGTCTGTATGAACTTAACAAAATTAGAGAAGAATATGGATTAAAGATATCTACAGAAAAAACAAAAATTATGGCATTTCAAGGCGTAGATCCTGTCAGAAGTAAAATTGTACTGGACAATAAAATTTTGGAGCAGGTGAATAATTTTACATATCTAGGATGCAATATCTCATATGAAGAAGAAAAGGATGTAAATGTAAAAATATCTAAATTTTTAAGAATTTTAGGGTTAATAAATTCTATCTTCAAGCCACAGTTAGTTCAAAAGCATTCAAGACAAAGTGTATAAAACACTGGCTCTTCCGACTCTTTTGTATGGTAGCGAAGTATGGACGTTGAAACAGAAGGATATACAGAGACTTAGATCTGCTGAAATGAGATATCTTCGGAGGACTGCAGGATACACACTACTAGATCACAAAAAAAAAAATGAAGACATCTTACAAGAATTACACATGCAATCTTTAGAAAACAAAATTTCTGATTATAAGTCAAGATGGATACAACATGTTCATCGAATGGAAGATCACAGAATACCCAAACTAATGTTAAGATATCAACCTGCAGGAAGAAGAAGACCAGGACGTCCACTCAAAAGACTTCTGGATGGTGTTTCTCTTGAGGCCGAAACAGGTCAACAAATGGCCTAAATTCGTGAATGTACTATGATGATGATGAATAATTCCAATACCTGAAAGCAAGTAATGGTCTCTGAAACCAATTTATAGTAAATTAGCGCTTACGTCTGATTACGAAGGATGTCTAGGCCTAATTCATATGATCCATCTTGTTGAATTATTGATCCCAAATACTTATTTTTTTTTTCCAAATGCCCCAGGTTTGTCTCTCGACATTCCTGGTTTCTCTCCTGGCATGGCGTACTTGTAACCCACTTCTGAGGTTGGGGCGCCTGGAAGGCGGGATTACGTTGCCCCGATGATATGATGGGTGATGATGATGAGGATGGGTGATGATAGTGGTGCGCCAGGAGAGTCCCTAATCCTATATTTAAAATAATAATCACTATAAAATAATTCTTATAAAATTAACAAAAAAATAAATCAAGTTATATTGAATTGCACAATAAAATTCTCAATGTAAATGAAACTTCTAACTCCTAGAATAACTTGCTCAGCCCTACTCCTCTTCTTTTTTTTACAATTGTTAAAAAAAGATAAATATGAATGATGATGATTGCGATGGCCATATGATTTCGGGGACCGTTTGAGCCTTAACGTTTTCCTGACATTTGTCTTAAGGTGAGGAAAAACCCCGATAATAACCTCACCCAGAAAAACTGTCCCGACCGGGGTTCGAACCCGGGCTCGCTGCGTGACAAGGCAGCACGCTACCTCGAGACCACAGCGGTGGACGAAATACTTAAAATATTCCACTGTTTTAATCCTTGTTCCATTTATTTCTAATTCCTCGGAAAGATCTAGGCTCGTATGTTCTGTTTTATTATAATTAATTGTTATACCCCATCTTGAGTATTCTTCCTCTAGTTTCCTGCACATATAGGGTAATAAATTCATTGAATCAATAACGAAGAAAGTAATTTTCCAACACCCATTTATTATTTATTTTCAAAGGGTGGGTTGTGTCTCAACAATTTTAACATGAGGCTAGCATGATGCAGGAATGTTAATATATTGCTATTGGTCAGGGTTAGCCCTACAATACATTTGTTACCTTATTGTGCGCCTGTAGAGTGTTTGGAACCGGGTAAGAAGGCGTTTGTTATTTGACGGAAACTGCATATATTTTAAAATAACTTGCACGTGCCCTAACCAATTGGCTACATTCTATAAAATGTAAGCACTTAACACATAAAATATTACAATGTATGAAAAAAAAAACCATGTCCTACAAATTTATGTTCTTTTTTTTTCTTCTTCCCAGACTTTCTTTTACGTTGAAGGTCTTCTACTTGTTATGTTTTTATGCATATAATTAGAATAGATTATGTGCCTACGTACCAAGACTGCTTTCCAGATTCATCTAATATTTTCGTAAACATATTTGGAAGAAAAAGGCTGTATTCCCAAACTTTTTGAATGTGAATTCCTTTGGACTTTAATACAAATTCCCGTATCTAACTTAGCGCTATGTTGTTCTAGTTAGCTATGTGTATGCGAAACAAGTAGGCCTACTCTTTCTTTAACCCTTAAATTGGCAAAAGACTGACTGGGTAAGGCGAAGTCTAGCTTCACCCAGTGTGCTGCGTATGTTAGAACCCACTAGGGCTCTTTGGCAGCTAAGTTAATAGTGGCTATCATTACGGGGTTATAGTTCACTTAACCCGAGCCTACAGAAATGTCTTTTGTCAGTTATTTGAATGTGGCGGACCGCACTGAAAACGGAATCTTTTATAACTGTTATTATTAGGTATATTGTATAATTAGACACATATTTAAGTGGTTTCTTTTCGTTCGTTTTCTTCCGATTTATTAAAAATATTAAATTAATTAAACCAACTGGTGTATCCAAAAGGATACATTATGAATTTAAGGGTTAAGGGAGAAGAAAGAAATACTAGTATTTGGGAATAAAGTTCTTAGCAAAATTTTATAATGGATGCCATTGAACACAGAAGGATGAAATGGTATGGACACGTAAGAAGAATGCAGGATGGAAGACTACCAAAGGTTGTCTATGCATGGAAAATTGAAAGAAGGAACAGAAAAGGAAGACCAAGAACAACCTGGAAGAACAACATTCAAAATTCAGTTAGGAAATTTGGTGTAACAGATGAAGACACAGAGGACAGAGAACGATGGAGAACTTTAATTAAGGGGAAATTTGTGAATGTTTGTTGCAAACTGATTGTCTGTAAGTCCGTAGTCATTTATATTTATTTATTTATAATTCATGTTAATTACTAAGATTGGTTGGAGAAAACCCTCAATGATGAGGAAAATTCTCAAAATGAATGAATGAGGAAAATTTTGAATTGAAGAGAGACGAACAGACAGATGAATTGAGAATGCTTCTTAATAAGTTAGTGAGCTATGTGATGTTTTATGGTAAAACATAGGCCTACATAGGCTAATAGGAACAGTTAAGTCTCGTAAATCTGAGTATGAATTAAATAAAATATGTAGCCTACATTATACGATCTAAAGATATCTAGTAAGAAAAACAAACATTATGACTTTTAGAGCGAAAGATCCAGTGAGGTCCAAAATTATTTTAGAAAACCAGAGCTTATGTCCACGCGACCATGAACCTACGGGTTCGATAGTGCCAGTGAGTAAGTAAGTAAGTAAGTAAGTAAGTAAGTAAAGTATAGAACAGGTGTCTAGTTTCAACTACTTGTGCTGTGATATCTATTAGGCCTACCTTCAATATGGAAAGAGATATTGATTCTAAAATAAATAAATTTCAGACGGTATGTGGAACAATACAAAGAAATTTCAAGAATAAAATTAAAAAGGAAACAAAAATAAAATTATATATAGTTATGGAAAATCCTATAATATTGTATCTTCTTGTAATGTTGTATGCCCATGTTTCCCTTAACAGAGATTTAGGCGCTCTCCCCCTACAGGGAAGAATTTGAACCATACTTATTTAGTTATACTTGTTTTCGTATAGGCCTAGATGCCATTTGAGTGGTCCGTGGTCAGCGTTCCGCCTCATACTGACATCTAGGAAATCATGGTAGTACTAGGACGGGAAAATTCGGTAAATTTTGCTTAGAGGCCTTTTCATTCAGGCTTAAGGATCTTTTACGAGCCTGAAAATCTTTAGACTCGGGACACACGGCTTAAAGTCCCTCCCGGAGGACTTCCTCCTTGGATTTTTCCATCCTAAAAAATCCATCGACCCCGGCCGGGTTTGAACCCGCGACCCTCGGGACCAGTGGTAAGGAGCATAACCACTAGTCCACAGCGGCCGACTCAATAATATATGGATGTGAAACTTGGGCTACAACGAAAACACAGAAAGATAGAATAGGCTACAGACGGCTGAGATGAGGTTCTTCAGACAAGTTAAAGGATGTACAAAACTTGACAGAATTAGAAATGAGGATATAGTTCTAAGAGAAGAACTAAAAGCACAGTCTTTATTGGATAAAGTCACGAATTATAGACAAAAGTGTATTGATCACATGAATGGAATGAGTAACGAGAGATATCCATTGTTAGCAAGAAATTATTAAGCAAGAGGAAGACGTGATGTCGGAAGACCTAGAAAACTTTGGACTGACGCGGAACGGGCAATTTCCTAATCCTTGAATGATGATGATGATAGCCAAAGTCTCGTAAATTTATTTCGACGAATATATAAGGGAGTAGGCCTATATCCCTACCATTTTTTTATCATGGATTCCTTTGAACTTGAATTCTCGGTTCCTGAAAAGTATTCTGTTATAGGCTAGCCTAATAAGTGCCAGGAGTTAATTAATTAGATATACAAAAAATGCTGCCTTGCAGTTCGTCATTGGTTTGCAAAGGCTAGAGGAAGGAAACCTTTAGCTATCAAAAATCACCTCCAAGTTCCCTGGTCCTCCAAGTTGGGGGTTGATGCATCAGGCCAGCTCTCTATTCATCATTAAAAAATGATAAAAACCTAAAGGGCTAATGCCGGACGGAAATAAACGAAGAATGACGAATACAAGAAGAAAGGTTATTCAGAAAAACATTGGATATTATCCATCTGAAAAAAAGAAAAAAAAGAATGGAAGATCTCGAACCTAATAAGATCCGGAATGAGAACTAGAAGTCTGGAGTGGATGAATAGAGACGAGTGGAGAAATAAAATAAAACTTTAGACCAGAAAGATGTGCAAACAATGAAAATCTGTATAGCCTATAAATAAAAAGAAAAAAGTCCAGCGCTGTAGTCTCGAGGTACCGCGCTGCCTTGTCACGCAGCGAGCCCGGGTTCGATCCCCGGTTGGGACAGTTTTTCTGGGTGAGGTTTTTATCGGTTTTTTTCTCACTTGTAAGATGAATATCAGGAAAACTTTTAAGGCCCAAACGGTCCCCGAAAGCATATGGCCATCGCAGTCATCACCATTCATATTCATCTTAGATTAAGCTTAGGATTAGGGACTCTCCTGGCGCACCACTATCATCATCATCATCCATCATATCATCGGGGCAACGTAACCCTGCCTTCTAGGCGCCCCAACCTCAGAAGTGGGTTAGCCTACAAGTACGCCGTGCCAGGAGAAAACACCAGGATTGGTGAAAAGACAACCTGGGGCATTTGCAAAAAAAAAAACAATAAATAAATAAAAAATCTATCTATCTATCTTCGGGTTTTTTTACAGCTGCTGCCGTCTTCCCGTGCCAAACCTCCAAAGCCTACGATCTTGGGCATCTTCAATGCTTCATTGCTTGCATTAATGTCTTCATGTTTTCTTTCCATGTTAACTTCGGTCTTCCTCTCTTCCTCCTTCTAGTCGGATGCCATTGATATAGTTGCTTTGGCCATCGCTCATCTTCCATTCTTAAAACATGTCCTAACCACTTTAATTCCTTCTCCTTAATTCTTTCAATCATGTTTTCTTCTGCTTCCATTATATTTCTAATTTCCTTATTTGTGACATATTCTAATTTTGACTTTCTGGCACTTCTGCGTAAATAATGAATTTCTAGAGCTATTATTCTATTCTTGTAGTACTTCCATACATAGCAACAGATTCCACCAATGTTTTACCAATAGCCTATATTTTTTTGTGTCTTTCCAAATATGCTTATCCCACCATATGGAATTTATCGATATTATTTTGCTACTTAATTCAATACTATGTTTAAATAAAGAAATAAAAAGAAGAAATGAATGCAGATCTTGCTCTAACACTTGCGCCATACAACCGTTTTGTTTTGTGAATACTTAGGTTTGATTTGCAGGTGTTAGTATTGAATGATTAACCTAATGAATGAGGTAGGTTACTTGAAATCTGTATGTTGATATCATGATCCCGTGTTGCACATATGTTGTCACGTTAATGGTGTATGCATGACATCTCTAGGAGCGATAAAGTCGGTGTATGTTGGCATCTGGATTCACTCCCCCATTGTCGGATAGATGTCACGACCGCCGCAGGAATTCGCCCCTAGGCTTGCAACATGTGGCCCATATATAAAACTATCGATGAACATATCTCTTCCATTCACTCTAAGGACATCATCCCTCATTTAAAGCTAATAGTTTCGATTGAGAAAAAAATAGGCATACTTGTATCCTACTTACAGTTGACCGTTCTTGAATATTTTATATATAGTTTATTTATAGCTTATACCGATTTTCAACCTTTACACATCTTTCTGTGCCTAAATTTTTATTTTCCTTCTCCACTCGTCCCTATTCATCCATTTCATCTCCTCCAGTCCTCTTGTTCTGATCCCCGTTCTTATTTCTTGCATTCATAAGTTCCGAATTATAATAAGTTAATAATTATAATAATAATAATAATAATAATAATAATAAGTCCACCGCTGTTGTCTCGAGGTAGCGTGCTGCCTTCTCACGCAGCGGGCCCGGGTTCGATCCACGGTCGGGGCAGTTTTTCTGAGTGAGGTTTTCATCGGGGTTTTTCCTCACCTGTAAGACAAATGTCAGGAAAACTTTAAGGCCCAGACGGTCCCCGAAATCATACGGCCATCATCATCATTATCATCCTGCTCATTATCATCACCATCATCCTTCACCGGCGTGGAAAGCAACGGGAAGCTACCACACCTACAATTCCCTAGTAAAACTGCAAGCATAGCATGAAAATGCTATAATTGCAGTGAAGGACCTGCCTTCAGGCAGAATTACTATGGATGGAATAATAAAATCATAATATTTTTATTAGGAATTTTTTACACTAGGCCTATATGCCTATTAGTTTTCCTTATGATAATAATAATAATAATAATAATAATAATAATCTTCTTGTATCTTGTAAGCCCATGTTTCCCTTAACAGAGATTTAGTCGCTCTCCCCATACAGGGAAGAATTTGAACTAGGCCTATACTAATTTAGTTACACTTGTTTTCGTATAGATGCCATTTGAGAGGACCGTGGTCAGCGTTCCGCCTCATACTGACATCTAGGAAACCAACGTAGTACTAGGACGGGAAAATTCGGTTAATTTTGCTTAGATGCCTCTTCATTCAGGCTTAAGGATCTTTTACGAGCCTGAAATTCTTCAGACTCGGGACCCACGGTTTAAAGTCCCTCCCGGAGGACTTGCTCCTTGGATTTTTCCATCCCAAAAACCCATGGACCCCGGTAAGGTTTGAATCCTCGATCTTCGGGACCAGAGGCAAGGAGCATAACCACTAGTCCACCGCGGCCTATAATAATAATAATAATAATAATAATAATAATAATAATAATAATAGGCCTAATAATAATAATAATAATAATAATAATAATAATAATAATAAATTTATTCTGGCAGAGTTAAGACCACAAGGACTTCTCTTCCACTCAACCAGTAGGCCTACACATCCTCTAGAAATATGTGCTTTCAGTACAGGTTTGGCCTACCTATGTGCATTGTTATTTACAAAGGGTTAAAAATACATTCAAAATTGCAGTGTAAATTTCATGTACAAACAAAAGTTTATGCTATAAATAAATAATAGGCCTAATAATAATAATAATAATAATAATAATAATAATAATAATAATAATAATAATAATAATAATAATAATATATCTATCATCGGGTTTTTTACAGCTGCTGCCGTCTTCGCGTGCCAAACCTCCAAAGCCTACGGTGTTGGGCACCTTCGATGCTTAGCCCTCTTGCTTGCATTACTGTCTTCATGTTTTCCTTCCATGTTAACCTTGGTCTCCCTCTTTTCTTCTTTCTGTTCGGATGCCATTCATATAGTTGCTTCGGCCATCGCTCATCTTCGATTCTTAAGATATGTCCTAACCACTTTAATTCCTTCTCCTCAATTATTTCAATTATGCTTTCTTCTCCTTCCATTATGTTTCTAATTTCCTTATTGGTGACATGTTCTAATCTAGACTTTCTGGCACTTCTCCGTAAATAATCCATTTCTGGAGCTATTAGTCTATTCTTGTAGTACTTAATGATGATAATAATAATAATAATAATAATAATAATAATAATAATAATCATCATCATCATCATAGTACATTCACGAATTTAGGCCATTTGTTGACCTGTTTCGGCCTCAAGAGAAACACCATCCAGAAGTCTTTTGAGTGGACGTCCTGGTCTTCTTCTTCCTGCAGGTTGATATCTTAACATTAGTTTGGGTATTCTGTGATCTTCCATTCGATGAACATGTTGTATCCATCTTGACTTATAATCAGAAATTTTGTTTTCTAAAGATTCCATGTGTAATTCTTCAATAATAATAATAATAATAATAATAATAATAATAATAATAATAATAATAATAATAATAATAATAATAATAATATATCTATCTTCGGGTTTTTTACAGCTGCTGCCGTCTTCCCGTGCCAAACCTCCAAAGCCTACGGTGTTGGGCACCTTCGATGCTTAGCCCTCTTGCTTGCATTACTGTCTTCATGTTTTCCTTCCATGTTAACCTTGGTTTCCCTCTTTTCTTCTTTCTGTTCGGATGCCATTCATATAGTTGCTTCGGCCATCGCTCATCTTCCATTCTTAAGACATGTCCTAACCACTTTAATTCCTTCTCCTCAATTCTTTCAATTATGCTTTCTTCTGCTTCCATTATGTTTCTAATTTCCTTATTTGTGACATGTTCTAATCTAGACTTTCTGGCACTTCTCCGTAAATAATCCATTTCTAGAGCTATTAGTCTATTCTTGTAGTACTTAATAATAATAATAATAATAATAATAATAATAATAATAATAATAATAATAGAAATATTATAAATTAAACGAGAAACATCAATCAATAGGGCCTACATGTAAGTTATCTTAGACGGGGTAATGATCACGCCAAGGTTAGAGCAAATATAAATTTACTTTTCTTTTAAAATATGCTAACGTTCCTTCAATATAAAGTAATTTTATTATTCCAAAAATTCCTCGTCTTCCATTAATTCTATTCTGAATTCTGTCTTCTCCTATTCTTTTAACGTCTGCAAACCATCTCAATTTTCGTTCTTCAATTATCCCTAGTAGAAATATTCTTATCCACTTCCATAATCTAATTCTTTGGTTTCTAATCTTATCCATTTTTGATGGCCGCTCTTTTCCCATAGTACATTTCTTTCGTCAGGAATTTACTTTACGTGGCCTATCTAATAGGCCTATCCATGTTTCATCTCTATATTAAACTTTGAACTAATGAGTTATAAATTATTCTTGTTGTGTTATTTGCAATATTCTTGTTCCAAAGAAATAAATTCAACACACTTTTTATTTTTCTACCTATAGGCCTAGGCCTACTTATTATTTTTTTGTTTTTCGATTTCGGCTGAACTTCTTCCATCAGCTTCTAAAACAGATCCCACGTAGCCTATTCATATATTTTTATTATATACAACTTTCCTCATTAGAGGATTGCCTCAAGGACAAAGTAATACATACAATTAATTTTTGGAATTGATGAAATAGGCTTACATTTTGTAAATACATTAAAACAATTTTCAAATTGTGGGCCTAATTGAAGTATACATAGGCCTACTATAAAGTAGAAAATTTGTAAATATGGTTTCCTAAAATTGAAATTGATCCTCTAATGGAAGCGATACCAATTTTAGAAAGATACACCCTGTCCAATTCTAAGGAATTCCAAAATTTGGTTAAGAATCCTGGTATAGTAGGGACCTCTTGCCCCGATCATCAATCCTGTGATAGTTATACTATCTAATTGGTATTTATCTTTGTAGTAGTCAATTGTTGGCTCATATATGGCTTCCTTCTCAGAGTCAGCTTCCTCAGGTTGGCCATTATGAGTCTCAAAACGAATTGTGGGATCTAATATCATACCAATTTTAGAAGATTAAAATATAGGCCTACACCTAATAATATGATTATTTTTATTACTATAATTATTATTGTTATTATTATAATTTATTATTATTATATTATTATTATTATTATTATTATTATTATTATTATTATTATTATATTATTATTATTATTATTATTATTATTATTATTATATTATTGATCTACTATATTTTATAACTTAAAGATCTTCTGTAAAACAGTTCCGGTAGCTTCCTTGAAAATATTCTAAAGCGGTGCGAATACGACTGCATAGTAGGCCTACCTGTTTAAAACAAAATAATATTGATTTGGGCTGTTCAATACCAGTTCACCTTTGAATGTTCCAGTAGGCTACAGAACAAATGACTCCTACCGTCATATTAGCCAACATGATAATACACTTTCTGCTATCGGATTAAGTTTTTTTTTTGTTTATCTATTCATTCTTTACCAAATCCTTGTCTTGTAGCCTATAATGTAATATTCTTTTATTAAATTTATTTCGTTGGGTGGGAAAGTGGGCTAATTAGTGTATGGCCTATGCTCACACCAGATTAATATAAAATTTATTTGACTATTTAACTCATGCCCGAAATGGGAGTCAATGACCAATCACGTTTCAATGATTTCTGTTTTACAACCAATCAGAGTCGTGTTTCACCAAATATTTATCAGTGTTATAATTACCATATTAAAGAAAGCTTCTCCTTACAATATTGCGTTCCTTTGGCAATAAATAGTATGATCTGGTTGCAGTGATAAACAAATGAAGCAGTAGAAGCGTACCTATCGTTTCTCATTTGTTTTCAAACATCGCCGTTTACATTAAATATATAAATATTTTAAAATAACTACAGTTAAATAATGATTTGTGAGTAAACAGCTTAATTTTATTCGTTAAATAGTCCTAACAAATGCCACTCTTGATTTCCAAATTCTCTAGATAAATTCACTCCTCACTTCGTGAGTCGTGAATTTATCGATAATTTGGAAATCACTCGTGGCATTACTTATGATAATCCGGTTTCCATAAGGATATGTTTGGATATTTTATTGAAAAATGACTAATACGTGCTTTTATTGTAAATAAAGCGATTTTAGGTTAAAATTACTTCAACTTATCATTCAATTTTAGAGCGTTCTTCGAATCTTTTGGGAAAAAACGAAATCACATATATATTTTTCTCACGAAATGTTTCACAAACTACAATAATAATTTGTGTCTTTTTCTTATGTAGGTAACTCCTGGTACAGAATGAATGGTGCCAGTGAATTAATTAGCATGCAAGCTATCGTACTCTTTAAGGATTCTAATTTATGTATTTGTGCCCACAAGATATTTTTATATGTAAACTTACTGTTTGTCAAGAATTAAAATAAGAAAGTTCAATGGAAGATAACTTACAGCCAACAATAAAGATGTTTTCCTGACAGACACAGTAGATGAGCTCTCTTTATTTTCAACTCGCTTGGCATTCTCAACTACTTTGTTGAAGTCGGCATTGCCATGGTCTTCCGGTTTGCCAACTCAGCATTTCCATATATACTGCATACATAAAAACACAGAACAAATAAAATAAGTTCAAAGAAGAGAAAAATGAATTCAAAGACAAACATTCATAGTTTCGGAAGGAACACAGTTAAAGAGAAAAGAGTTTTAACTTGAGTTCTATGCATGACTGCATTTTATGGCACAGGGCAAACAGCTACAAAATTAAACTTTGGGCCTAACTACACATATAGCGTTCCAAGTTGACTGGTAAGGACTTTAACAGTTACAGTAACTCGCGCTAGCCTAACTCAGTGTTTGTTAACCTATGGGTATCGACCCACTGGTGTATCCTGAGGGATGGTGAAGAAGTCCTCTATTGTAATACTTAATACAGGCTTTCCACTTTAGAGCAGTTTGCCTTTGATTCCTGCTTTCCAGAGATTCCTATCTTCCCATTGTCCATCTTCCATACCCTTCTTCATCATGACATCATATATTCCCTTCTACCATGCTCTTCACTTCTCCCCCTCTTCCTTCTGCCTGGTACCATCCAATCTAACACCTGTTTAGGCCACTGGTCTTCCGACATCCGTTGTACATGTCCATACCATTGTAGAGCTCTCTTTGTTATCCTTTCGATAACAGTTTCTTGTGCATCCATTTCTTGTCTTATATATGTATTTTGAATATGTTGAAGCATGGATATTCTCATACTTCTCCGTAATCCATCCATTTCTGTCGCCAAGATTCTTTTCTGCATCCTTTCATTTATTGTCCAGCTTTCTGATCCATATGTAAGTATTCTTTCTATTATTGTCTGTATAATCTCTTTTTTGTTTTTCTGGTCAAATTTCTATTCCATAAAAGACAATTCAGGGATCTAATCGCCTTCCTTGCACAATTTACTGTATTAATAATATATTTTTTCAGAAGTACCAGATTTATCTATTAGGGCCCATAGATCTAAGATATTTAAATTCTTCAACACGTTTAATTATCATATTATTTATTTGTAGGTCTTCTGAATTCGCTCCGATTAGCCTACCATATATTCTGTTTTAATAGCCTATAATTTATCTTCAGTCCACCTACCTCAAATACATCTACCAACTTTCTAATCATATAGGCCTATTCTATATCTTCTTTATCTTGTCCTATTATAATCTGGTCATCAGCGAATAATAAATTGTGCAGTAAATGGCCATTAATGTTGATTGCCATTCCCTACATGACTTATTCCATTTCATTAATACATCTTCTAAATATAGGCTGTATTGAACAATGTTGGTGACATCCCGCATCCTTGTCTTAATCCTTTTGTTATATCAAATTCTGAGGATACTCTATTTCCAACCTTAATAGGCCTACTTGCTTTACAATCATACATTCTTTTTATTAAATGTATAAGAGATTTAGGTATTCCAAACTTTTCCATTGCCACTCAAAGCTTGTTGATGGGTACAGAGTCATATGCCTTTTCCAGGTGTATAAATGTCATATGAACTTCTTTTCCTTTAGCCAACATTCTAATGTAATAAAGAGTGCAAAAAAATAGGCCTAATGCCAATAAATTAATTTCTGTTTTGGTACTCTCCTTTCAATGTTATCGTAGGGTATTTATAAGGGAACTGTTAACTGCTACATGTCGAAACCTACCTTCAAATTTCTTCCAGAGATGGATTGTGATGTACAAAGAGCAAGTCTAAAAAAATATCTGCCTTTTTAACTGCAAGACACTAAAATGAATCGGCAAATCTCTCATTTAAACCATAGGGACGTAATAAAACTCCTGTATTGGCAGACTGGAAAACCCTCACTACCCACCGTCCGCGCCGCGTCCCGCCTCACTCCATTCTGTGTTTAACTCATGCATGGATGTAGGCTCTACATCTGCTCCATGCAGTAGGTTGCCATTGCTCAATTGTGACTTCGAATTCTGTGCCTTGCACTTTAAAAGGGCATAGGCCTATTTTATTTTGGACACTGCATTCGTATCCTATCTCAACGCTTCTGTGGGAGATATTTCAAGGTAGATTTAGACATGCAATGGTTCACAGTTCCCTTGTTAGAATTGGTATTTGAAGTTGTGAGAAATATATCTGTTATTAGATGTATGAGATAAGATATTTGATTCTAATATAATTTTTATCAGACCTCTATGATTTTATTATTAAAAGTGTTACATTTTTAATTGTGTTACTTTATTGATAGTAAGCCCAACAAATTGAGATTTATTAAGCCTATTAATAAATTTAATGGTAAATTTCCTCTGATGTAGGCCCTATTAATAGAGGCAATTTTTTTTTCGCTTTCTTTTCATTTTTCAATTTTGCGGGAAGAAAATTAATGGTTGCATTTTTTTCGGAATTAATAGGTACCAGCGTGGTCGCTTTAAATTGGTTTCAATTTATTTCAAAGATTCGTAAAGAATATTTCCCTAACTCCAAGGAAATTACTAGGCCTAGGAAAAATTGCTAGAAATCCGAATAAATAAATAAATAGGTCTACAATTCTTAGAGCACTGGATTAATTTATTTTTTGTTTACACTATAAGTTGTTAACTGACAAATTAATCTTCTTCTTCTTCTTCTTCTTCTTCTTCTTCTTCTTCTAGTAGGCGACTACAACTTCAGTGAAGTTTTGGACTTCTCAACTATTATCTCCATTCAGTTCTATGGATACAGACTGGCCAATTTTTAATTATTTCTATTATATCTTCGATAATGTAATCTTGCCAACTGTTATTTTGGACGTCCAGTTGTTCTGGTGAATATTGGTTTCCATTTGTACATTCTTTTCACAAGTTTGTTTTCTTGCATTCTATTTACATGTCCAGACCTGCGCAGCGCAGCCTTTGAGCTTTAATGTGGTTTAGGGCCTATTTATTTTTATTTTGTTTTAAAGTATTTAGTTCGTAGTTCATTAGCATAGGCCTATGCCATGTATCATTCCTTTCTCTAATTCGTCCAAAAATTCTCATTTACATTAATTTTTACAATTAAAAACATAACGTTAATGAAACCCATGAAGCCGAGATTTGCTCTTCACTCACAGAAACTGGGAACACATTTTTAAAGTTTTTATTTTATGTGGATATCGATATCATATGATTTCACACTTTTCTCAAAATTAGCCAGTTTCGCTTCAAATTGAACTTTTTGCTATAATTCGTGAAAATAATAACGACGTTTCAATAATTATAATCACGTTAAGATAGTCTGTATTCAAATCGTTTCAATCCCTTAAATTGGCGAAACACTAATTTCTAGAGCCAGTTATTAAAATGTGTGGGACCGTAATGAAAACAGAATCATGTGTAACTGTAAGTTATTGCTCTATAATGTATAGGGCCAAATATAATATAGGCCTTCATTTAACTAATTTTTACCCATTCGTTTTTATATTGTTTTATTAAAAATGTTAAATACATTAAATCAATAGGCTATATCTTATAAGATAGGCCTATGCGTATTTTGCCATTTTTAGGGTTAAACTATTTTTGTCGTTTTTATTGTTTATGCAAAAAAAAGTGTTTCTACCTATTAGTCAAATGTAAAATTATAAAATTAGGTAGGCACTACCTTGTAAGTTCCGTCTTCCTCAAATACAACTAGGTAAAAAAAAGTAACCTACAGTGTTTTTTAGTTGAGAGAGATAGAACTTACAGGTGCCTAATTTTATAATTTATGTTATATTTATAACTAAGAAACTGGGATTGGAAATAAACATCAATAAAACTAAATAGTTTATGCTCACACATAGAAATGGCCCACATTGTAGGTAGGGCCTATAACGGAAATGGAAAGTTAATGACAAAAGAGAGAAATTTTGAAGAAGTGGCTGAATTCAAATACGTAGGAACAATAATTATAGACAGGAATGAAGTGTAAGAAGAAATTAAACATAAGTTCAATTCTAGAAATGCATGTTATTAAGTATTACAGGAACTCTTGTCACCTAATCTCTCTAAAAACATTCAAATGAAAATACCTAAAACAGTTATTCTTCTAGTTATGTCATATGGATGCAAAAAACAGACTCTTACATTAGAAGAGGATAAATTTCACGATTACTTGAGAATAAAGTTCTTAGGAAAGATATTTTAACCAAAGAGAGACAAACAAACAGATGAATGAAAAAGACTACTTAACAGTGAGGTACAAGGTATTTGATGGGAAACCAGATGTAATAAGATTAGCTAATTCTTGTAGACTGCGATTAGATGTGCCACGAATAGGGAATGAAAGAGGAGCATGGAAAATATTTGAGGGAAAACCAGAGGGAAAATCGCCCAGTTGGTAGGTCAAGAATAAGTTGGAAGAATGACATTCACCATGATTTGAGGAAAGTAGATTATACAGGGGATGATTAAAAAACATTACCTAAGAATAGGGATGTACGGAGAACTAATGTCTGAGCGACGCTGAACCTACGGGTTCAACAGTGCTAGTGAGTACTGTAAGTTATTAATATTTTGTATTTGGGATTATGTTCCTTCTTCTAATCTTATCTGTAGGACTGGTAATGTTTAAAAATAACATTGAGCAACAAAAAATATAGGCTACTTTTCTTTATCTCAGAAAGAAAAATACGTGATTCTGACAGTATTTTTTCTCCTGAATTCAAATATGATATCGGGTTTTCTCCATCACGCAAGGTTTCCGAAAGACAGGCATTTATAATTTCAAACACTTCAATATTTTCTACATTCGTAACTACACAATGTTCGAACATTCGGACTCACCTAGAAAGTAAGGAATGACGATTTTCTGCTATATTTCGCCTGTGGAGCACCCCTCTTCCATTTGCCTTGATATCTCTTTTCCATAGCTGAAATGAGTTAGCTCATTTGGTTTTATTTCACAATGTACAAATGGACGAAAAAACGTTTATTAAAAATATATTTATTTAAATCTATTAGTTGAAATTGAAATAAAAAACTATGGGTGATGTAGAAATTCCGAACACATAGGCCTATTTGAAAACATGATAAAAAACTGCATTAAGTACAACTGTTGGTAGGCCTACTCATGAGACAAAAATCACGTTGACCAGTGTTATTAATGCAAAAGAAAAAAGAGTTTAATAATCAGAAAATAGTCCACAATTAAAAAGGTAATATTCTAACTTAATGGAATTACAATAAAAAAATAATAACACTGATAGTGTTTTTAGCAGTGTAATAGAAAAGAAGCTTGTAGGCCTATATGGAGTTTGGAATGACAGAGAAATGTAGAGGAGAAAGGCGTAGATTAATTGGGCGCAGGACATTGTTTTGAAACATTGTAAAAATCTGTTAAATACAGTAAATTAATAAAATGTAAAAAATTCGGGAACGTTTAATTAATGATGTAGGCCTATATCTCAGAGTCTAAACTACCTGTATATTTTTCATGATAACTTTCCTAACAAAAATATTGCAATATATGGGCTATATTAAGTATGTTAGTGGTCTTGGAACAATTGTCCAGTATGTGTTAGTACACTGTATGGTGTCTGAACTATCTGCAAAGTGATTCTATAGGGACAACTCTCTCTCTCAGATGTTCAGGAATTCCAAGCACGACCCACCCTCGATTTAAGACAAATACATGAAATAGCATCGTTTCATTTATCCCAGTTAACTTGGTCCACGTGGATTCAGACTGGTTGAAATCAGTTACGAGGATTTCCCTATCAAATGGCAGTTATTGGAATCTCTGCGTTAAAAACCAGCATTTTGAGATCAATACGAGAGGTAAACTGTTACCAATAAATACAAAAACATATTTTCACTGGCATGCCCGGATCTCTCTGTCCAACCTCCCGCTCCCCCTCTCTCCCTCTGCCCCTCCACCTCCTTTTTCTGACGTATATAGCTGCATCACTAGGGGGGTTCTGTGTGTTCGCTTCGCGATGTGTCCCTTAAAAGTTTTACATCGCTATGCTTGATGGCAGCTCTTCCAATGTGGCTTGCCCATAATACTAGAAGACTTACGACTGCGCCTCGCCCCTCCTAGCATCTAGCCTAGCTTGGGATGTGTCTTTCTCTCTCTTACTCTCTCTCTTTATCTCTGTCTCTCTCTTTCTGAACGTTGTGATGTGTGTAAGGTTGGTTCTCTTGCACCCAGTCATTTTGGACCCCCCCATCAGACCCATAGAGTATAGGCTACCCTCTTAGTGCTTCAAGTTGGAAAACCGAACCCATCTGTACAATCGTGCAAGCTTTTTACATATTTTCACAATAATTTATAAATATTTTCATTGTATTATCGTTAAATTTGTAATAAAGCAAAGCGAGATTGTAATTTTGGAGGTGGCTTCACCCTAATTTACAAGTCTTGCTTTGCTTTATGTCAAATATTTTCTTCTCTACAAGCCGAGATGTCGTCACATCGCATTCGCCGCTCGCCGTGTGTCATTTGTTTCATTCGACCTGTGCAGACAACATGGCCGCCGTGCTAAACGCCGGTTTCTTCTGATAACCTCATCATCTATTGTTTTTCCTCTGTTGATGGATTATATCGGTAAGTTTTCTTGTTTTATAATTAACCAAGACGCAAAATGGATGCCTTTTACCATCTGAGAGTGTACGATTCTTGTCAATTTATTACATTTCTTTTTTCTCTTGAATAGAATTGCATCTGTTATTATTTGATTTAGCATTTTATATTTACAGTACGTATGCAGGTCAGAGTTAGGGAAGGAGACATACAGACTTACTGATTATTGGTACAGTGTGAGGTTAATTAGATAATTGTGTCACTGATCAAATACTCGAAACAATAAATTCGATTCCTGACAACTGTCGCCTCACTTATCTAAATCCACGCCGTGTGTTGAATTTTGTTATTTGTTCATTTCAGTTCCACTGAAAAGGTGAAGATTGGAAACGAAAACAAACATATGTTAAATCACGAGATATTACCTCTGAAATTAATAGTTTTGTTGTCAACAGAAACTTTACCCATTCATTTGAACAAGAGTTATTGGATATGTTCACCTTAAGATAATTTAGGCCTAATTATTCCAGATACTTTTTTTTTAACTCTTAAAAGATCGGAACAGAAATCATATGTGCCAAATCTTAAATTATTGTTGTTGGCAACTACAATATTACCCGTTCATTTGAACGATGTTCTTCTTAAGATAATTTTAGGCTTAATTATTTCAGAAATATTTTTATTTAATTCTGTAAAAGATTAAGAATTATTTTAGTTATTGACACAGCATTGTTCAAAACAACTGTAACACCTCGCTTCGTTTAAAAGATTGCATTATACTTTCTTTCTTTATCTCAGTTTAGTCTCTACCTTATAATTTTACATGCTTTACACCACATAGGCCTTACAGGGACACAATCTGTCGCGAAAGGATTTGAAATTCTTGATCGAATACATAGGCCTACTTTTTTTTTACACACAAGTACCTACATGGATGACCTCTCTTGATAAGCTAAATGACAGGACTACCTCCGACACAATATTGCATTAACCCTTAACTTCACAATGTATCTTCTAATATACATTGATTAATTTTTTTATTTATTTTGTTCATAAAACAATAAGAAACAAATGATTATAAATTACTTAAGTTTGTGTCAAATTACGTAATAATGTAGCCTACAATAATAACTTAAGGGTTTTACATTATTTTGTTTTCTTTGCGGTCCGAAACATTTAAATATCTGGCACGAGAAATTATTGTTTCGCCAATTAAATATACAGAAAAAAAAATTAAACCGACATTTCATTTCAGTTAATGTAGCTTACATATGTTATTGAATTGTTGTTCTTTGAATTCTAGACTTTGCTTGTATATGCATGACAAGTTGTATCAAATATATGTATGTTTTTATGTCAATAAGTGAAGCATATTAGACAATTTTTCAAATATGGGATAGCATTAAATCTCTAGTAGGCTCTGTAGTCTACCCCATTATTTTCAGGTGTTGTATGACGTCAGGAAATTCATAAATTCCTGTTATATTTTTCGTTAATATTCTGCATATTCAAGATAGTTTTAATTTTATATTCTTGTTTAGTTTATTTTAATGATGAATTATATTTTATAATAGAAAGATGTGTAGGCCTAAACATTGAACATCTGTAAACATATAGCCTATAAATAAATTTAGAGTTTGTAGAGCTATGAGGGAAATTTTGAAGAAGTAGCTGAATTCAAATATAATTAGGAACTTAATTTCAAATATAAATGAGATGCAGAAAGAAAATAGGCCTGACACGGGTTCAATTCTAGAAATGCATGCTATTATGCATTACAGGGACTCTTGTCGCCCCAACTCCTTCAAAAAACGTTAAAGCGAAAATATACAAAACTGTTATTCCCCAACAGGCACAGTGCCAAAAATAATAGCCCTAAAACTGTTCCAGTAATGGGATAAGTTGGCTTATAAAAATTAAAACTCTGAATTTCTTTCAGACTTTAATTAAGCCTTTTTCTTTTTTATTTTCTCATCTTCCTAGTGAGCTTTGGTCTTCTTCAAAATCAACTTCTAGATTTCCCTTTCCTTGACAAATTTTCCAATAAATTAGAAAAGGCAATAGATATAAACATTATTATATACAACTTTCCTCATTAGAGGATTGCCTCAAGGACAAAGTGATACAGACAATTAATTTTTTGAATTTATGAAATACATTTTGTAAATACATTTTAAAAAAATCAAATTGTAGGCCTAATTGAAGTAAACATACTGCAAAGTAGAAATTTTTGTAAAAATGGTTTCTTAAAATTGAAATTGACCCTCTAATGGCAGCGATGACAATTTTAGAAAGATACACCCTGTCCAAATCTAAGGAATTAACTAATTGATGTATGTTTATGTAGGCTATGCTATTGAATTAGTGTTGTATGAATTCTAGGTGTAGCTTGGATTGTATTATTGCATGACATAGCATATGAAATACATACTTTTTTGTGTTAATAAACAGAGGTAATAAATCTCTACTGGCCTGTGTACTGTAAGGCGTTGTATGACATAACAGCTTCCCCGTATCTTCCTCTTCCTGTTTCACTAGTCTGCAATTATCTGTAAGGTAAGAGAGGGGAGCAATTTCTTTACTTTGTGAGCCATGAGATCGACATTCTTTTTGCTTGTACTTGATAAAGTGTGTACCGTGCAGCAGGTAGAAAGACTATCTACTGAAAACACGTTTTATATTTTTTTTGTTTAACTACCGGTACCAATTTTACCTCGTTATCTTTTGGAAATTAGATTTTCTCTCTTTTTTTAATTGGATTATATATTTGACTCCCTTAAATTTTAGGTTAGCATTGCAAGACAGGGTTTAACAATGCACATGGAAATAATAGTCTACAAATAAGATATAACACAATAAGAAATAGCCTATAAATCGTCAATGGATTAAGAAAATAGATAAATATGTAGTATTTTTTCTGATGTTGCTTATTCTTAATATTAACATTAATGTAATTATTTATATAACAATAATAATAATAATAATAATAATAATAATAATAATAATAATAGCTTTATTTTACCTGGCAGAGTTAAGGCCTTAAGGCCTTGTCTGCCACTCAACCAGGTTTTTAAAAAATACAAAAAAATAGTCTTGTATCTAAATTACAATAAACATAAACAATTACATGTTATAAATACAATACAAAAGAAACTCTCATAAACTTCAAGTAAGCCACATGCGCTTCTTACGGTCATTGTTAGGAGTTAATAGACTGGATCACCAAAGGAACACTATTATCAGAGGAAAACTTGGAGTAACAAGTTTAAATGAAGATATACAAAGATACCAACAAGAATGGAAGAATCATCTGAGGAGAATGACAAGAAATAGACTTCCAAAATTGGCATTCCAATATACCCCAACTGGACATAGGGACCAAGGAAGACCAAAACATCGATGGAAAGATCAAGACCATCTTCGCTAGGTTTACCGTACAGGCCACATGGCCTAAAACGAATTTGTTCATGATGATGATGATGATGATGAATTATTATTTATAATGTATTTTGATTTACTCTAGATTTAACGAATTTAATGTAGGTATAATATGTAGGCTACAAGATATGTAAAAAAACAAGAAAAAATGATTAATGACATAGTATAAATTTAAATAAATAGAGAAAAATTAATTATCAGACAACAGGTAACTGCATAAGCGTGACTTAAAAGTGCCAAGTGTGCGACAACTCTTGATATCATATCTTGAGGATATAGGCCTACTACATATTTTTTAGTGCAGTTAATATTTTATATTTGAGGGGTGTAGGTGATAATATTGACGAACCACACATTTTTAAAAAAAATATTTATCTGATTTGTCTGATTTAATAATTCGTTTAAATGATAAAACAATAATGAAATTCCTTTCTGAATGTCTGTGAAAGAATAATTCAAAGCTCATTTAGTCACATAGGCCTATGTATCGGACTTTAATCTAAATTTCTCAGTAATAACTGTTTGGATTGGCATGTAGGGGCCACTTTTGTCTACCCCCTCATTTATTTTCTTATATTCACCTAGGAGGATATTTAATAATAATAATAATAATAATAATAATAATAATAATAATAATAATAATAATAATAATAATAATATTAATAATAATAATAGTAGTAATAATAATATTAATAATAATAGTAGTAATAATGATAATAATAATAATTATTATTATTATTATTGTTATTATTATTATTATTATTATTATTATTATTATTATTATTATTATTATTATTATTATTATTATTATTATTATTATTTGTGGAACCATAAAAAGAACCTTAGGAAAGATACGAAACTTAATTCTATAAAACAATGACTGTTCCTTTGTTGTTGTATGGAAGTGAAAATTGGATAATGAAATCAAGGGATAAAAGCAGGATACAGACTGCGGAAATGCTGTTTTTACGTAATGTCAAAGGGTGCACAAGAGCGGATAGAATAAGGAATGAAACTATACGAGAAGAATTAAATATAGCCTATATAAAATTGAAGATAAAATCAGCGAAAATAATAAGAAATGGACAGAACACTTAATGAGAATGAACAACGAAAGAATACCAAAAAGAACCTTCCTGTATAATCCCAGAGGAACAAGAGATGTTGGCCGACCACGTAGAAGATGGACTCCACTTTTAACTTCGCCGGAACAGTCTGCATAGCCTAAACCTTGTAGAATAATAATAATAATAATAATAATAATAATAATAATAATAATAATAATAATAATAATAATAATAATAATAATAATAATAATAGGACATCTATTTTCAGTCTGTAAAAAAATATAAGTATAGATATCTAGAAAAATTTTAATATTGTAAAATAGGTTATATTTAATTAATAATTGCAACTCTATGTTGTCTACAAAATTAAATTGCCATATTTTTAAATTATCTGGAAACTCTGATAAAGTTCCGTAGGTCTCCGCACATTTCAGGAGACCTGGCAACAGTTGACTGGGACAAATATGCAAATTTAATTAAAACAGACAATTTTAGGCTCGAAAGCATTGCTCCGCGTATTTATTTGGCTCTCATTTATTATTTCATAAAATACAGACGTAAAATCTAAAATCGTACATCTAATAGTAATATAGACACATTATTTTAATATAGTTAGTGAAATAGGCATATTATCTTACATAAAATGTAATTCAGATAGTAGGCCTATATTATTACTCCAAGTCTCACATATTGTAGCCTTGATTTGAATATTTTTATACAAATATATCATAATTACTTGCAATTAATTCGTTTAAGTACTTTTTCTATAATTTTATTGCAGACCTAGGCTTGTAGATTTGCAGGAAAGAGGCTAAATGGGAGATTTTTGTAATTTAACTTGAGAGAAATAAGGTGTAGCTTGCATTAACACTTTTATATTTACTCTTATAGCAAATGCCTTGTTTTAGAATTTTGAATCGGACCTATTGTTAATTTATATAGGCCTAATTAACACGTTATATTTGTCCAATCAAAATATGTCTATAAAGTATTAATTTATTTTTTTATCATGAGAATTGAAAGTTATATTCGTATCTTGTACTAAACGATTAGAATACAATTTTCTCTCTGTTAGAACTATAATAAAAAAATAATATGTTATCTGATCCAAATTGTCCTGAAATTAGAAAAGTAGTGCAATTATATAATATTTTCGACTTCAGTTTTTATCCGAGTAAAATAGGCCTACATGAATGTTTATTTTCATCTATATTCAGCAAGCCTATAAAATCTACATATACCTATCGATTTGTCTAAATTAGGCCTATTTATAAAATTGTTAGAGTAACTAAACAAAATAATCTACATGATAGGCCTATTATAAAATATCTTTGGGATGTATGATCATTCTACTGAAAACTATCCGTGTCTCAGAATTATTTTAGGTTTAGATTTAGATTTATTTAGCCTGGTGGAGTTAAGACCATGTGGCCTTCTCTTCCACTCACCAGGACAAACATATATTACATCAGAATATAACAATCTTAATTAACTCTAATATTAAACACTAAGTAAAAATTTGATCAAAAGATAATATCTAATATATTACGATCTATAATACAACCGGTTAATATTAGTTAAAATTAAGACTAAAACTAATAATAAAATGTATACAAGCAAGACATATTAAATTGTCCCTGTCTAGTGTATATAAAAAACAAAGGAAAATAATGAGATATAGAAAACTAATTTTACGATTGTACAATATTTAAAACAAAACAAATAAATTATTTATTATTCTTAATATTATTTTCATAAATAATTAAATATATTAATATTGCTAAAAGAATATTATCAGTGAGGTGTATAAGTTAGTTTGTTATTAAATAATTCTTTAGTTTGTTTTTGAATGATGTTATAGTTTGACAGTCTCTGACATAGGACGGAAGGGAATTCCATGTTTTGGTAAGTGAGACCGTAAAAGATAATGAATAATATACAGTGTGATGAGGCAGGATATAAAGGACAATGTGCTAATATGAAATTATTTAATATTGCCTATAATTTCATCAGAAATTTATTTATCTGGGGCTTTTTAAATAATGAAAATAGCATTAATATTTACCAACATCTCAAGGTAATGTCTTATAGGGCCTAGGCCTATATATAAAAGCGATACAAAAATTCATTTTATTATTTATGTAGGCCTATATCATATAATATACAACTTTCCTCATTAGAGGATTGCCTCAAGGACAAAGTGATACAAACAATTAAGTTTTGGAATTGATGAAATACATTTTGTAAATCTTCTTGTAAGCCCATGTTTCCCTTAATAGAGATTTAGGCGCTCTTCCCCTACAGGGAAGATTTTGAACCATACTAATTAAGTTACACTTGTTTTCGTATAGATATCATTTTGAGTGGTCCGTGGTCAGCGTTCCGCCTCATACTGACATCTAGGAAATCAAGGTAGTACTAGGACGGGAAAATTCGATAAATTTTGCTTAGAGGCCTTTTCATTCAGGCTTAAGGATCATTTTGTAAATACATTAAAAAATTCAAATTGTAGGCCTAATTGAAGTATATAGGCCTATACTATAAAGTAGAAATTTTGTAAAAAAGGTTTCTTAAAATTGAAATTGATCCTCTAATGGAAAGATAGGCCTACACCCTGTCCAAAATAGTACATAGGAGCTGTCCTTCCTTTGTGTATATTTTTGTTAGTTTTAAATTTAATTACCTTTATCTTTATTGTGTTAATATACCCTACTTTTATTATAGTTTGGCCATATAATCGTTAGTATCTAATATTATTTTTATTTCTCTATTTGAATCTAATATAGGCTATGTTTGTTCTGGCGAGTGGAAGAGAAGGCCATAATGTTCTTAACTCCACCAGACTAAATAAATAAATAAAATAAATAGACCTATATACAGTGAATTCAATTAAGAAGGCATCCTCATCCATATTTACAGTGACTATTTAACTCATGTCCCAAATGGGAGTCAATGACCAATCACATTTCAATGACTTTTTTATTTTCAACCAATCACAGTCGTGTTTCGACTCGAATTTATCAAGGGAAGTTTATCATAAGTAATGCTACGAGTGATTTCCAAATTATCGATAAATTCACGACTCACGAAGTGAGCAGTGAATTTTTCTAGAGAATTTGGAAATCAAGAGTGGCATTTGTTAGGACTATTTAACGAATAAATTAAGCTGTTTACTCACAAACCATTATTTAACTATAGTTATTTTAAAATATTTATATAGGCCTATTTAATGTAAACGGCGATGTTTGAAAACAAATGAGAAACGATAGGTAGGCCTACGCTTCATCTGCTTCTTTTGTTTATCACTGCAACCAGATCATACTATTTATTGCCAAAGGAACGCAATATTGTAAGAATGCTCTCTAGTGGAGAAAAAATGAAACACATCAAACTGTATATTAATTCATTTCTGATGTCGTATGATGTAAATATGACAATTATATTTTTCTGGATTGTTACCTGGGAAAAAATACATTTAAGAAAGTGCAAACAGTGGTTTCTTTTTTGGTGGTATAATCAATTGGTACAAATGTTTTTATATTAACTCCCGCATGCGGCATGCGTTGACATTCATTCACTATAGGCTATATACAATCTGGTAGCCGTATTTCTCACAGGCTCAGTCACTGCAAAATAATGGTCAGACCTGTTCAGAATATTAAAAAGGAGGAGCTTTCTTTAATATGGTAATTATAACACTGATAAATATTTCGTGAAACACGATTCTGATTGGCTGTAAAACAGAAATCATTGAAACGTGATTGGTCATTGACTCCCATTTGGGGCATGAGTTAAATAGTCAGAACTACTGTAGGGACAGAAAACATGTCTGTTGTGCTAAGTTGTGAAGCAATGTTAATTTATTTATCTCTTGACGTAATAATCACAGTTCAAGGTTTGCTTGTAGCCGCTACAATACCTAAAAAAACAAATAAATAAAGCAATTCCTGAAGCTACAATGAAGTAGCAAGATCGCGTATCACAATTTGTAACTATCACTATAAAGGGCTCTATTTCCAACTTGAGAAATATTGTCTATATGGTCAGCTCCAAATTATGGTTATTTATTTTCTTTTCATTCAAAATTACCATTTCTCTACACTGTATTAGCCTATGATCTATACCTATTGTAGAAATTCCAGATTTGATTGTTTTGTATAGGCCTATATACACCGCTTTGTCACGCAGCGGGCCCGGGTTGGATTCCCGGTCGGGACACGCTCCTGGGTGAGGTTTTTTCGGGATTTTTCCTCACCTGTAAGACAAATGTCAGGAAGCCTAGGGCCCAAAGGTCCCAGAAAATCATCCGGCCATCATCATCTTCATCATAATCATCCTTCACCGGTGTGGAAAGCAACGGGAAGCTACCACAACTGTAATTCCCTAGTAAAGCTGCAAAACATAGCATGAAAATGCTATGATTGCAGTGAAAGACCTGCCCTCGGGCAGAATTACTATGGATGGATATATATAAAGCCTAAACAAACAAAACAATAATCAAATTACCTATTGTAGAAATTCAAAATTTATAGGAAACTGGTAGACCTTTTATCTCTCGGATAAAGGAACACATGAGAGCATATAACCTAACAGAAATTTAGAAAATTCAAAATATTCTAACCACCTATTCCAATTTAATCATTGTTTCGATCCAAATTTTGAAATTTTACCTATTTGTGATAAGGGTAAGAAGTTAGATCTTTTGGAGGCTGTAGAAATTAATAAATTTAAAAGTAGTAAAAAATTGTTAAATTCTCAACTTGATTTGAATGAATCCCCTTTGTTAAATTAAAAAAATTAAATAAATATTGTTGTATTGTTGCTTAGATCAGTTGGAACACAATTCATAATTTGTTAACATGTCAGAAGAAGGTACAGTGTACCGAAACAGCTGTCACTGAATTATATAATAAATATGAAAATCAAATAAAACTACGTTTTATTTTTTTATTTAATTAATTCAAAATTTGATTGTGTTCTTTGTGTGTTTGTATATAAATTCAAACAAAACAATAATCAAATTTGGAATTTCTATATTTGTATATATATATATATATATATATATATATATATATATGGTATGATAAGAAAAATAAATGCCTGGACGGGATTCGAACCCGGATCTCTGAGTCTGTACCTCAGCGTGATATCCATTACACTACCAGGCGAATCCAATTCAAACACTTATTTTTCTTATATATGTATTATACTCTCCATTATTACTAGATGTCGCGAGAACACTGTCTTCACTGCCATCTAGTAGCTGACTATATCAAGTAAGCAAATTAAAGAGAATATTTATTTTACTTTATAGCAGTGACGCTTTATCGATGTTATGATTAAATCTTTAACATTGAGCAATGCAAGCTTAATATGGTATGATAAGAAAAATAAATGCCTGGACGGGTTTCGAACCCGGATCTCTGAGTCTGTACCTCAGCGTGATATCCATTACACTACCAGGCGAATCCAATTCAAACACTTATTTTTCTTATATATGTATTATACTCTCCATTATTACTAGATGTCGCGAGAACACTGTCTTCACTGCCATCTAGTAGCTGACTATATCAAGTAAGCAAATTAAAGAGAATATTTATTTTACTTTATAGCAGTGACGCTTTATCGATGTTATGATTAAATCTTTAACATTGAGCAATGCAAGCTTAATATGGTATGATAAGAAAAATAAATGCCTGGACGGGATTCGAACCCGGATCTCTGAGTCTGTACCTCAGCGTGATATCCATTACACTACCAGGCGAATCCAATTCAAACACTTATTTTTTTTATATATATATATATACACACAAACAAAACAATCAAATTTAGATTTTCTACAATATCTACAATAGGTATAGATCATGATATAGTGTAGAAAAAATGGTAATATTGAATGAACAGAAAATAAATAACCATAATTTGGAGCTGACCATATAGGCCTATAGGCCTATAAATAGCTGTCTTAACACATGCAAGTGAGAAGAGGACTCTTAACCGTGCAGACAGAATAAAAATATAAACTGCAGAAATGAAGTTCTTACGTTCAGTAGCAGGTAGGCTATGACAATTTCGGACAGAAAAAGAAACGAAGATGGTATTAGAAAAGACTTAGATATTTTTAATTTAACGAATAGAAATGACAATATGAGAAACAACTGGTATGAACATGTTAAAAGAATGCCTACAGATAGAATCTCTCAGCTGTTACTAAAGTACAAACCAATAGGACATAGAAGTGTTGAACGCCCATTTACTAGATGGGAGGATTCATCAAATCCCACTTGATGTGAAAACAGGTCAAAAGGCCTAATTTGATAAGACAGAAGAAAATATAGGTATATAGGCCTATATATATAATTATATAGGCATATATATATATATATATATATATATATATATATGTGTGTGTGTGTGTCAAGTAGAGAAACATTAATGACTGAATCGGGATTTAAACCCGGGACCTCTTAGCTATGTTAGTGCATTATCTATCTATCTATCTATCTATCTATCTATCTATCTATCTATCTATCTATCTATCTATCTATCTATCTACCTATCTACCTATCTATCTATCTATCTATCTATCTATCTATCTATCTATCTATCTATCTATCTATCTATCTATCTATCTATCTATCTATCTATCTATCTATCTTCCTGTCTCTCTCTCTCTCTCTCTCTCTCTCTCTCTATCTATCTATATCTAATTATTTATTTACAGATTATTTAGGCTACTTAGGCCTATTACAGATAGGCCTAATTAGGCGTAGGAGTTAACCTGACACGAAAATTTAAAAAGCGCTCTAGCGATCGCAATTTTCAATACATATTACACAACGAAACTCAGTAGGTAACTTATATCCTATTAAAATGAACCGAGATAGATATTTTAAAAAATCAGCAAATTCCGACAATTATAAGTGGGGATTTATTTGAATTCTAAAATTAAAATTGACCCCAGCAACCGCCATATTTGGTTCATCTCAAATGTGTATCATACAATTTAATTAACCCTTAATTTTTTTTTATTTATTCGCCTAAAAATAAACACACATATTTCATTTATTTAGACATATCAATGCACACCCTGTATTAGCTAGTTTATTAAATTTTATTAATAAGAAAAGGGAGCGAGATAATTTAGGCTTAAATGGGCATTGAACGTTAGTAGGGCATGGAAAGTAGAGTTCGTTTTTTTGTTGTCCTTGAGAGGAAGGTAAGTGCTATATTACAGAACATACACAATTCATCGAGACATTCTTTAAAAAATCTGTAACGTGAGAGGTCTAGAATGATAACAGAAACCACTTTCCTCAAATACAGGGCATGTTTTGATTTACAACTTGACATTACTTATGTGGAACAAGTAGTTGGTATTTGTGTCCTGATTTATAACTCTGATATTGTCACAAAATATTTGTTTCAACACTGGCAGCAGATAAATGGATTTGAGGTAATCCACACCAATAATCCAACGGCAACAAACGTAGATCCCTAATAGAGCACCTATAAAATATTATTATTCGATCAATCATCCCATTTTTCATGGGAGGAACAGAGGGGTTGTGAGGTATTACTGCCAACTTTATCTCCCGATTTTCCTTTGCGAATAGTTCAAAATTGATTTGAGTTATTTCTCCCAAAATTTCTGGGCTATGATTAGGCCTATACCCCAATACCCGGTCATTGGAAACTTGCTCATGTAGGCCCTACGTGGACAGCAAGGGTTATTTCTCTTATTATTATTATTATTATTATTATTATTATTATTATTATTATTAAAGTCATACGAGAAAAAAATAATTTTAAATATTCAATAGCAGATTATAAGCCTATAAGATATCCATCCATAGTAATTGTGCCCAAGGGCAGATCTTTCACTGAAATCATAGCATTTTCATGCAATCCTTTGCAGCTTTAGGCCTAATAGGGAATTGTAGGTGTGGTAGCTTCCCGTTGCTTTCCACACCGGTGAAGTATGATGATGATGATGGCCATATGATTTCGGGGACCGTTTGGGCCTCAAAGTTTTCCTGACATTTGTCTTACAGGTGAGGAAAAACCCTGATAAAACCTCACCCAGAAAAACTGTCCCGACCGGGGATCGAACCCGGGCTCGTTGCGTGACAAGTCAGCACGCTACCTTGAGACCAGAGCGGTGGAACATTTCCATTTGCGATATTTAATATCCTTCCAGATATCTCATCCTGTGATGTTATCTTCCATAATTCCTGGTTTGATTTGGTTTTTGGCCATCAGATTATCAATAACACTGGTCAACATGATTTTTGTCTCATGAGTACCAATAGTTAGGCCTATACTTAATGCAGTTTGTTATCGTGTTTTCAAATATGTAGCCTATTCGGAATTTCTCCATCACCCACAGTTTTTTTAATTTCAACTTCAATTAATGGATTTAAATAATTATTTTTTTAATAAACGTTTTTTCGTCCATTTGTCCACTGTAAAATAAAACCAAATGAGCTAACTCAGGAGAGTTCAGTTATGGAAACGAGCTATCAAGGCAAATAGAATCCTAATATGCTGGCCGATTATTGTTGGATCACCAAGAGGAATGCTCCACAGGCCAAATATAGCAGAAAATCGTCATTTCTTACTTTCTACGTGAGTCCGAATGTTCGAATATTGTGTAGTTACGAATGTAGAAAATATTAAAGTATTTGAAATTATAAATTCCTGTCTCTCGGAAACCTTGCGTGATGGAGAAAAACCGATATCATATTTGAATTCAGGAGAAAAAATACTATCAGAATCACATATTTTTCTTTCTGAGAATTTTTTTTTGTTGCTCAGCGTTATTATTATTATTAAGCTTGGACATGGGACAAGCGATGAGTAAATAGGCCAAGAACGAGGTGGGAGAATAGCGTTGACCATGATTTAAGAGATCAATTATATCAAGGAATGATTGGAAATATTATCTTAAAATATGGATATACCCACGGACATAATCTCTCCATACACCCCTAACCTAAGTTAATGTTTTCCCATCATCCCCTTTATAATCTACTTCCCTTGAATCACTGTTTATGTTATTCTCCCACCTCATACTTGATCTACCAACTGACCGTTTTCTTTCTGGTTTTCCTACAAGAAGCTTCCATCACAGCCTACGAGACTTAACTGTTCTTATTATACCTGGATTTCAATGGGCTCATTATTTAGTTTTCTCCATTCACCTATCTGTTCAAAGTTATTATTATTATTATTATTATTATTATTACTCATACGAGAAAAAATGAATAAGTTATTAGATATTCAATAGTAAATTATATAGGCCTGAGATATAAGCAATTAAATTGGTATGGGCACGTACGACGAATCCAAAAAAAAAAAAAAAAAAAAAAGTTACCCAGGAAAACATTGGAATGGTGTCCACCTGGAAGAACAAAGAAAGGAAGACTTCGAAACTCGTGGATGCAAGAAATTGGAACTGGAGTGAGAACAAGAGGACTGAAAGACATGGAGTGGATGGATAGAGACGAGTGGAGAAGAAAAATAAAACTATAGACACAAAAAGATGTGTAAACATTAAAATTCTGTGTAGGCCTATAACTTAAATAAATAAATTATTATTATTATTATCATTATTATTAGGCCTATTATTATTATTATTATTATTATTATTATTATTATCATTAAGATTGATAACTTAATAATATTACTGGAAACTAAAAAATAAAACTAATAATGAAATACGCAGAAGCAAGATAGGTTAAATTGTTCGGTAGGGAGTCCCTAACTAATGTTCACGAAAAAAAAATGCAAAGAAAAATAAGTAAATATAAAGCTAATAAAATATTTGTCAATCTAAATAATATTAATTAAATTAAGCATAGACACCTACTAAAAGTAGAGGAGATAAAAACAACAATAGTGAAATACAGAATAAACTGAAAGAAGCAACGATATCTGAGAATAGAATACCAAAAGCAGCGTACAACTATTCACCAAGAGGAAGAAGAAGTCTGGGAAGACCAAAGAAAAGATTGAAACAGCAGCAATTTGGAGCAGGAATAGGCTAGCAAAAAGCCTAAACCGTGAGGAAGAAGAAGAATTATAATAAATTAAACATATGTGCACATTAGAATTTGCTTTCCTTTTTATGATACGTTGTCAATGATTATCTGTGGAATGTAACCTGTAATTTCAAACCCCTTTAAAATCTTCTTTAGAATTCTTGAAATTTTGAAAGTGGAATGACAGTGATAGCTTATGAATTGTAGCGTGTGTTACCATGCATAGTTGTGCTACCTTTTTTTGTCGAGGAGAAAGTTTACCGCTGTAAATTGAAGGGTAGAAAGAATAATTCCTGGTGAATATGTAACCCCTCTAATACTCGTAGAAACAAAAAATGATGACCTCAATTTTCCTTTTAGTTGCTGTCTATAGAAGAGAAATTTTGTTTTCACATGTTTATAAGATTGATTACAGCTGTAAGTGCGTAAACACTTGTCTTGAATATATCAGCATTAGTCACGCAATCTTCCTGTTCGCCAAAGCGCAACTCAAACACAATAGTTCTCAAGTTTATGGTGGCAATTCAGACAGATCTGTTTGGGCACGCAGCTCTGATATGTTAAGGGAATTCGATTCTGAAGAGAAATTAAAATCTTCTTCTTCTTCGTCACGGTTTAGGCTTTTGCTAGCCTGTTCTGGCTCCACATAGCTGCTCTTTTCATATTTTCTTTGGTCTTCCCAAACTTCTCCTTCCTCTTGGTGAATAGTTGTATGCTGATTTTGGTATTCTCTTCTCAGTCATCCTTGTTAAGTGTTGTTTTCAGTTTGTTCTGTATTGTTGTGTTTAATAACAACTGTAGATATTAATTTAGGAAATCTAACGATAAAAACATTACCGGTAGCTTTTGCAGATGATCAGATTTTAATATCAAATACAGAAGACGAATTACAAAGAATGACGTATAAACTAAACGAAATATAAAAAAAAAATATTATGGAAATATCAGAAGAAAGAAAACAATGGCTTTCAAGGGCTCTCAACCAGTTCAGACAAAAATACTATTAGAAAATAGAGTAAGTGAGAGAATATAACTTCCCAGGTTGCGAAATATCATACACAACGGAAATAGACATAAATAACAAACTAAATAAGTTTAATTATATAAAAGGAACAGTAAAAAGAACTCTGAAAAATAAAGAAATGAAAATTAACTCTTAATTAAGAATGTGTTAGCGGCGGTGCTCTAATGGTTATGTTTCTTGCCTTTAATCTCGAGGGTCGCGGGTTCAATCCAGGCCGAGGTCGATGGATCTATATTGTAGAGAAAATTCAGGTACAAGTCTTCCGGGAGAGACTCTTAAGTCGTGGGTACCGACTCGGAAGATTTTCAGGTTCGTAAAATAACAGCAAGCCTGAATAAAAAGACCTTTGTACAAAATTGTATCGACTAACAGTAACCTAAGTTGGCTACTAGATGTATTAATGAGGCGATGTGCTAACCACATGTCACTAGTTGACATCTGTTGGTAAATAAACATAAATATATTAGTAAAAAGCAATTGAAATAAATCGTAAAAAAATAATTTTAATGGATGGAGCTCTCTGAAGATTATGACTATAGCCTACTACCCACATTTTTTGTCACATAGGCTATCATGACTTTTGGGCTAACTTAAAATTAAAGCAAACTCTTCCCAATATTTATAGGCCTATGCTTTCTAAAAATAGTGTTGGCACGCCCTAGAGCAATTAGTTAAAACATTACGGTACAAACTGGAAGATTTTGGAGTTAGAGTAAAAGTTCGGTCATGATTTTTAAACTGAACTAAACCTTCTTCGGCACCATGACTCTGCGATCGACTCAGCCTCTAACGGAAATGAGTATCAGACGCTTATTATGGGGGTAAAGGAGGAATCACGCAGGGCCGTAAACGCGACTTATGTCGGCTACATCTACTGCCGATTTTCTAGAAAGGTGGAAACCTGTCCTTCCTTCTTCCACAAGTGCCTCTTAGGATCATATAGGTAGGGCCTATAAAAATAAGCCTACTTGTAAATACAATGCCAAGTTAGAGTGGGTTTTATATTTTGAATTATTTTCCTAAATTTATTTTGCTTTACCTACTTATATAATTACCTAATGTATTTTATCTATTAGCCTATATAATATTTTATTTATATCACTCTCATTTCCAATAATTTGTGTGTCAGAGTGCGTTTTATAGCCTATTTTGAAACTTTCTCCTAAATTTGTTTTCTTTAATGTTTTTAATTGGGCCTACCTATCTTCTTGACTCTCATATAGGCCTATATCTAATCTACATTGTTTTGTTTATATTATTTCCTCTTGTATTATTTCTTAATTTTTTATGTGCCAGAATTAATCATGCCTTGAAACGACACCTAAATTTATATATCCCCCCTCTCTCTTTATGGGGCACGCTGTAGCGTAAGGCAATACGCTACAAGCCGAATAGTCGAGGGTTCGAGTCCCAAACTAACCCAAACCATCTGGCGGCACCATGGCCCTGGGGTCGACTCAGCTTCAAACGGAAATGAGTATCAGAGCTTGTCCTGGGGTAAAGGCAGCCGTCACGAAGGGCTGATACTAAATGCCGATTGTCTAGAAAAATGGGAGCATTAACCTTCTACTACCCCAAGGTCCTCCTAAGGTCTGTAGTAGGAAAGGCCTAACTTTACGTTTTCTAGTCTACCTCTCTCTCTGTAACTAAAACTTTGTAATGTAGGCTTATAGGCCTATAGTCAATTACACTGGTCGACGTGATTCTTGTCTCATGAGTAGGCCTACCAATAGTTGTACTTAATGTAGTTCTTTATCGTGTTCTCAAATATGTAGGGCCTATTCGGAATTTCTCCATCACCCACAGTTTTTTTTTATTTCATTTTCAATTAATGGATTTAAATAATATTTTTAATAAACTTTTTTCGTCCACATGTCCATTGTAAAATAAACGGGGAACACTTTCATCAGGAGATTTCAGCTATGGAAAGGAAATATCAAGGTAAATGGAATCCCAAAATGTTGTCCGATTATTGTTGGACCATCAAGAGGGATGCTCCACAGGCGAAATATATCAGAAAATCGTCATTTCTTACTTTCTAGATGAGGCCAAATATTCGAATATTGTGTAGTTACGAATGTAGAAAATATTAAAGTGTTTGAAATTATAAATGTCTGTCTCTCGGAAACCTTGCGTGATGGAGAAAAGCCCATTTCATATTTGATTTCAGGAGAAAAAATTGTATCAGAATCACATATTTTTCTTTCTGAGACCAAAAAAAAGTTTATTTTTTGTTGCTCAATGCTATGTAAATATTAGCCTGTTTCTGTAACAGAACTGCGCCCGAGCACAAGCACTTGTTCATTTGAGTGTCAATACGCGTAGTCAAATGCGTACAAAATTTATTTGTTAATAACATGTATGCTTATTCTTAAGTCACTTGTTCTGTCACTCCATTGTTGAGGCTGTGTTTCTCTTACAAGAGCTGTAATTTTGTTCTTTCTGCGCGCCATCCCCCATTCTCGAGGCTAAACCATAACGCACTAATTACACATTCTAAGCGCGTGAGTGTAGCGCCAGATTCGCAAGTAATCGCACCTTATAAATGTCATGACCTTCGCTATCTGCAATCCCTGTAGGCCTCATGTTTGGTTACACAACGCTTAATTACCTCTCCATTCATTTCACCACAGATTGGATTACTCTGGAATTATTGTTGCATTCCTTTGTTTTCCAAGTTCTACTAGCTAATAGGCCTATAGGAAATACGGGTAGTTTATAAATATGGAAGGTTCACCCGAATGGGTATTATTCTTTGATACATTCGGAGATCGATTTTGTTCTTTCACGGCACTCAGTGATATGATATTGGTTGCATCTCTGTCCGTACAATTCACACACACATTGGTCATTCGGGGTGTGGAATGTCTTGTTCTTGCATAATTTGTGGTGGAAGCCGTGAATGGCTAGTCTTGTAATGGTGTGTCTCTGCTCCTGATTCTCTTACTACGGGTAGTTTGGACCCCTGTTTTGAATTTGTTGTTTTTCTTCTTTTATTTAAGGAATTTGAATTTTTTAATTAGGTTATATGATTATCATTAGTGTTGTAATTATAAAATAACATTGTTGTTTTATTCAAATATGGAAACATTTTCATAATTTATAAACTTTTATACATTACAACAAAGGTCCTCTTTAACCTCCATATTCGGAAAAAGTGGACCATAGAGTCTACCTTAGCTTTTAGTCTATTTTTCTTCTTCTTCTTCTTCTTCTTCTTCTTCTTCTTCTTCTACGCATGAAAGCTGGCAGCTTGTTGCGTGTTCATTCACTACAGGTCCGGGGTATGGTGAAGTCCTTCCATCGTAGTTGTGGTCTTCCTAAAGGCCTTTTCTGCTGAGGTGTCCAGTCACGTACTTTCTTCACTAATCTACTGTTCTCCATTCTATCTACGTGATCGTTCCAGTTTAGTCTTCTATCATTTATCCAGAGGTTTATAGGTTCAATTTCACATTCTTCTCTAATAACAGAGCTGCGATTTAAGTTTATTTATTCAATTAATTTATACAGACAGGCACAGATTAATATGAAAATATTTAAGACTGATCATAATTAAAAAGCGTTGATATTTATTTAATGTTTTGAAAAATTATTGTTGATTATTACTTTCACACGTCATTCAACTGCAGAAAGCGACGGTCTTTGGGTTTAGTAAAATTACAAGTAGGCCTATATTAAATAAAATTAATTAGTTGTATGGTATGGGGTCCACTTTACCCGAATATGGAGGTTAAAGTGGACCTTTCTTGTAATATAAAAAATATAATGTTTGAAGATGTTTCCCTATTTGAACAATGCTATTTCATAGTTATAACACTGTAGGCACTAATTAAATAAATGCAAATCTCTTAATTGAAAGAAGAAGAGCAACAATTTCAAAATAGGGGTTCAAATTACCCGAAGTTCCTCTATACATATTTTAAAATAACTATAATTAAATAATGATTTTTGAGTAAACAGCTTAATTTTATTCGTTAAATAGTCCTAACAAATGCCACTCTTGATTTCCAAATTCTCTAGATAAATTCACTCGTCACATTACTTATGACTATTTAACTCATGCCCCAATTGGGAGTCAATGACCAATCACATTTCAATTATTTTTTATTTTCAACCAATCACTGTCGTGTTTCGCCTCAAATTTATCAACGGAAGTTTATCATATTAAAGAAATCTCCTCCCTTTTAACATTCTGAATCGTTCATAGCATTATTTTGCAGTGACTGACCCTCCAAGAAATACGGCTACCAGATTGTATATATAATGCATGAATTTCAGCAGATAACGCATGCGGAAGTTAATATAAAAACATTTGTAGCAATTGATTATACCATAAAAAGAAAAGAAACCACTGTTTGCACTTTCTTAAACGAATTATTTTCCAGGAAATGACGTTGCAGAAAAATATGATTAACATATTTACGTCATAGGACATCAAAAAATAATTAGTAGGCCTACCTATAATGTTGGTTATAAATTTTTCCACTAGGGTGCGATCAGAGAGTAGGCCTAATCTTTGGCAATAAATAATATGATCTGGTTGCAGTGATGAGCAAAAGAAGCAAATGAAGCGTACTAATCGTTTCTCATTTGTTTTCAGACATCGCCTTTACATTAAATATATAAATATTTTAAAATAACTATAGTTAAAAAATGATTTGGTAAGCAGCTTAATTTTATTCGTTAAATAGGCCTAACGAATGCCACTCTTGATCTCCAAATTCTCTAGATAAATTCACTCCTCACTTCGTGAGTCGTGAATTTATCAATAATTGGGAAATCACACGTGGCATTACTTATGATAATTTAATATTAATTTAGCCTAGATTTGTAGGCCTATATTTATTTATAGAAGTCTTTTAAGTTTGTCCTCGACATACGACAATAGACCAGATCGACCTTTTCTGCCTTAACTCCAACATGACAAACCACTCAGGCCTGTCAAAGTGACATCGTCCGCTCACATTTCTTAATGATACCGTCTCAGCAGGGAATTGAAATAAGGAACATTCTACTAACAAGACATGTTTACAATGCAATTTAACTACAATGTAATTACAGTGCGTACTTTTAAACAGAAAGAAATGGGAACTACGTTGAACGTAAATTACAAAATTCCTTTTTTGTTATTCTATTATTTTTTTCACTTATTTTAAGATAAATTATCTTATCATAAGTAATGTCACTCTTGATTTCCAAATCATCGATAAATTCACGAGTCACGAAGTGATTCATTAATTTATCTGTTAGGAATATTTAAATAATAAAATTAAGTTGTTTACTCAGAAATAGCCTACCTATTTAAATAGCCTATAGTTACCGGCATTTTAAAACATTTATAGGCCTATATTTAATGTAAAAGGCTATGTTTGATAATAAATTAGAAACGTTTGTTATGTTTCAATTGTTCATCACTGCAACCAGATTGTATTATTTATTGCCAAATGATCGCAGTATTGTAAGAATGCATCCTAGTGGAGAAAAAAAAATGAAACACATAAAACTGTAGGCTATATTAATTAATTTTTGATTTCCTTTGATGTAAATATGTCAATTATATTTTTCTGGAACGTTATTACCTGGGAAATAATACGTTTAAGAAAGTGCATACAGTGGATTTTTTCCTTTTTTTTGTGGCATAATCAATTGCTACAAATGTTTTTATATTCGACTATATCCCGCAAGCACTGTTTACATTCGTGCACTATATATATATATATATATATATATAGTCCACCGCTGTGGTCTCGAGGTAGTGTGCTGCCTTGTTACGCAGCGAACCCGGGTTCGATTCCCGGTCGGGGCAGTTTTTCTGGGTGAGGTTTTTATCGGGGTTTTTCCTCACCTGTAAGACAAATGTCAGGAAAACTTTAAGGCCCAAACGGTCCCCGAAATCATATGGCCATCATCCTTATCATTATCATCCTTACCATTATCATTATCATCATCATCCTTCACCGGTGTGGAAAGCAACGGGAAGCTACCACACCTACACAATTCCTTAGTAAAGTTGCAAGCATAACATGAAAATGCTATGATTGCAGTGAAGGATCTGCCTTCGGGCAGAATTACTATGGATGGATATATATACATTCTGGTAGCCGTATATCTTAGAGAATCAGTCACTGCAAATTAATGATCTGGCCTATTCAGAATGTTGAAAAGGAGGAGCTTTCTGTGACTATTTAACTCATGCCCCAAATGGGAGTCAATGACCAATCACGTTTCAATGATTTCTGTTTTACAACCAATCAGAGTCGTGTTTCACCAAATATTTATCAGTGTTATAATTACCATATTAAAGAAAGCTCCTCCTTACAATATTGGGTTCGTTTGGCAATAAATAGTATGATCTGGTTGCAGTGATAAACAAAAGAAGCAGTAGAAGCGTACCTATCGTTTCTCATCTGTTTTCAAACATCGCCGTTTACATTAAATATATAAATATTTTAAAATAACTATAGTTAAATAATGATTTGTGAGTAAACAGCTTAATTTTATTCGTTAAATAGTCCTAACAAATGCCACTCTTGATTTCCAAATTATCATAAGTAATGCCACGAGTGATTTCCAAATTATCGATAAATTCACGACTCACGAAGTGAGGAGTGAATTTATCTAGAGAATTTGGAAATCAAGAGTGGCATTTGTTAGGACTATTTAACGAATAAAATAAAGCTGTTTACTCACAAATCATTATTTAACTACAGTTATTTAAAAATATTTTTATATTTAAAGTAAACGGTGATGTTTGAAAACTAATGAGAAACGATAGGTAGCCTACGCTTCTACTGCTTCTTTTGTTTATCACTGCAACCAGATCATACTATTTATTGCCAAAGGAACGCAATATTGTAAGAATGCTCTCTAGTGGAGAAAAAATGAAACACATCAATCTGTATATTAATTCATTTTTGATGTCGTATACATTTAAGAAAGTGCAAACAGTGGTTTCTTTTTTTGGTGGTATAATCAATTGCTACAAATGTTGACATGTAAGCACTATTATATACAATCTGGTAGCCGTATTTGTTATAGGCTCAGTCACTGCAAAATAACGGTCAGACCTGTTCAGAATATTAAAAAGGAGGAGCTTTGCTTAATATATGATAATCCTAACGTTGATAATTATTTCGTGAAACACGTCTCTGATTGGTTGTAATACAGAAATCATTGAAACGTGATTGGTCATTGACTCCCATTTGGGGCATGAGTTAAATAGTCTAGATAAATTCACTCCTCACTTCGTGAGTCGTGAATTTATCGATAATTTGGAAATCACTCGTGGCATTACTTATGATAAACTTATTTGATAAATTCCGGGTGAAAGACGACTGTGATTGGTTGTAAAACAAAATTCATTGAAACGTGATTGTCATCGACTCCCATTTTGGGGCATGAGTTAAATAGTCTTATGTAAATCGCTAGTTGAATTCATTGACATTACATAACATTTTTTATTTCAGTTCTCACAATTGCTAAAGTCTAGGGCCTATGCAATTTATACGTGAATTCAAAGTCAAGGGAGTCTGATGTCGGTTAGGCCTATCAAATATTATGTTAGAATAACGTTAACCATGATTTGAGGGAAGTAGATTATGCAGGGGAAGATTGGAAAACATTAGTTCGGGATAGGGATGTATGGGGAGCTTACGTCCGCGCAACCATGAACCTACGAGTTCGATAGTGCCACTGAGTTAGTTAGCTAGTTATTATCAATTTTTGTCCTGAAACATAAAATATAGGCTATAACATCCAGATATGTTTGATAATCTTCAACTTGAATCTCTCTGTCTTTTTATTCAATTTTTTTTTGTAAGCCATATTTTCCCTTTTCCCTTAACAGAGATTTAGGCGCTCTCCCCCTAGAGGGAAGAATTTGAACCATACTAATTTAGTTACACTTGTTTTCGTACAGATGTCCTTTGAGTGGTCCATGGTCAGCGTTCCGCCTCATACTGACATCTAGGAAACCAAGGTAGTACTAGGACGGGAAAATTCGGTAAATTTTGCTTAGAGGCCTTTCATTCAGGCTTAAGGATCTTTTACGAGCCTGAAAATCTTCAGACTCGGGATCCACGGCTTAAAGTCCCTCCCGGAGGACTTGCTCCTTGGATTTTTCCGCCCACCCCGCGACTCTCGGGACCAGAGGCAAGGAGCATAACCACTAGTCCACTGCGACCGATTTTATTCCATTTCCCTCACTTTTTATTAGCCATTAATCATATCACATAGACCTAACTCCAGCATTTAAAATGTTGCCATGTCTTCGATTGGAAAACAACCCCTGTGGGCATATATTCATTTTCCATCTATCTATCTTCGGGTATTAATAGCTGCTGCGTCTTCCCGTGCCAGACCTCCAAAGCCTACGATCTTGGGCATCTTCAATGCTTAGCCCTCTTGCTTGCATTATTATCTTGAAGCTTTCCTTCCATGTTAACTTTGGTCTCCCTCTTTTCTTCTTTCTGGTCGGTTGCCATTGATATAGTTTCTTCGGCCATCTTTCATCTTCCATTCTTAAAATATATCCTAACCATTTTAATTCCTTCTCCTCAATTCTTTCAATTATACTTTCTTGTGTTTCCATTATGTTCATAATTTCCTTATTTGTGACATGTTCTAATTTAGACTTTCTGGCACTTCTGACTAAATAATAAATTTCTAGAGCTATTAGTCTATTCTTGTAGTACTTATTGATTGTCCATACTCATTTCCATACATTGCAACAGATTCCACCAATGTTTTACCAATATATTTTTTGTGCCTTTCCAAATATGCTGATCCCACCATATGGAATGTAACGATGATATTATTTTGCTACTCAATTCAATTCTATGTTTTATGTCCTCTTTGCCTATACCTTCAATGTTATCCATAATTATTCTCAAATATTTAGTTTGTTTCACTTGCTTTATTTGGATTCCTTCCTCCATTATTAAATTTTCTGTTTCATTGCTATTTACTGTCAGATATTGTGTTTTTTGTAAATTTTTTATGGCATGTTCTTATTTTGACTTTCTGGTACTTCTGCGTAAATAATCCATTTTAGAACTATTAGGGACCTATAGGTTACTGTTCTTGTAATAGGCCTATTTATTGATTGTCCATATCTCACTTCCATACATTGCAATAGATTCCACCAATGTTTTACCAATATATTTTTTGTGTCTTCCCAAATATGCTTATCCCGCCATATGGAATTTAACGACGATATTATTTTGTTACTCAATTCAATTCTGTGCTTTATGTTCTCTTTGCCTATACCTTCAATGTTAGCGTATCCATAATTATTCCCAAATATTCATTATCACATAAAACTTTAAGTTTTATTTTTATTTAATTAAATAAATTATGGATTTTCATCAAGTAAACGCCAATTCAATTGATTACCCAAATATTTATTTATTTTTCTTGCTTTATTCATATTACCTTTCTAAAATCTGTCTTATAGGCTAACAAGAATCTGTATAGGATAGCTATCTTATTTCATAACTAACAATTAACTAACTACCTCACTGACACTAACGAACCCATAGGCACGGTCCCGAGAAGATAAGCTCTCCACACATCCTTAACCTGAGCTAATGTTTTCCAATCATCCTCTGTATAATCTACTTTCCTCCAAATTAGGTTAATGTTATTCTCTCACCTCATTCCTGGCCTATCAACTAGGCTCTTTCCCTCCGGTTTTCCTACAAGGAGTTTCCATGCAGCTCTTTCGTTTCCCATTTGTGCCACATGTCCTGCCCATCACAGTCTACGAGACTTAACTGTTCATATTATAGACGTAGGCTACAGTAGCCTATCTGGTTTCCCATAAAGGTCATGCAGCTCTGTGTTATGTAGTCTTCTCCATTCACCTGTCTGTTCACATTTCCTTGATCCAGAAATATTCCTAAGAACTTCATTCTCATATAGGCCTACTCGTAATTGTGATCCTACCATGGATTCCCTGAAGTAGTCCCGTCCGGAGAACCGAATGAGCGACTATTTTACTTCCAGAAAATTTAACCCCACTGGAACCCATGTTTGCGATTCTTGACGGTTGTATTTTTACGGTGAAAGATCGTAACTCTTTACACCAAGGTACTTTTATTTTGTCTGACATCGCTTCAATCTGTCCGGAATGGGTAGCCCTTTATGCAGCAATGCTACCGCAGCGGCGGCCACGGGGCATTTAAGCACGCAAGACACTCTAGCACGACACTAAAATAATTTTTTCAAAATTAGCCTATTCTATTTTCCATGAAGCATGCACGTCATAGAATCTGAACTCGTAATTGACCTTGATTTACCCTCACACGTGTGGTTCTTCAATGAGAGTCAATCAAGTAGGCTATGCATTTGTCGTATTAACCAGCTCAACTAAAACATCTCCGTCACGTGCAACAATAACACATTCTTACTTGTGGTTAGGATAAACTCACTTTTTAAAACAGTGTTTAATTTTTAGTTCGTGGGGTAATTCAAAGGTCTTTCTGCCATCATCATCATACTAAGGCGCGACAACTTCAAAGGTGAAAGTTTTGGCCTTCTCAACAATAAGTTACTTCTCCAAGCCTATCTGTCTCTTGCCATATTCAGGTTAGTCACTTTCATTTTCTTTAGATCGTTCATTGTGTCATCCTCCCATCTTATCTCCGGTCTTCCAACAGCTCTGCCTCCTATAGGTTTCCGTTTATAGAGTTTCTTAACCAATATCTAATCATCCATTTTTATTAAATGTCCCAGACAGGAACCCGGGGTTCTACCTATTAAGGAGGACCAAAGTGGTTCGCTCACCCCAACACTTAATTGATGGTAGCAGAGCTTTCCACCTATCTATCTAGCCAACCAATTCTGAGTGATCTTATAGGCCTATGGTTTACAATATTGTAATTTTAGATTAATTTGTTTAGTTCGTTAGACTATTTGTTTTGATTCTCCGACAGTTATCATTTCCTCTATTTGGTCCAAATATTCGTCATAGAATTTTCCGTCAAAGAATTAATAATTTCTGTTTTATCGTTTCTTTTAACACTCAAGTTGCACTAGCATATGTAACTACTGGTCTAATGAGTGTTTTGTATAACCTTATTTTTGCTGTTTTTCGTATTAATTTGCTTTTAAATAAGGTTCTATTTGCAAAAAAAGCTTTATTGCCATTTAGCAATCTTTCCTTAATTTCTCAGTCACTTAAGCGAGGTTCACTCAGTCAGCTCCTTGAAAACAACTGAATTGCTACATGATAGGCTATAAGATGTAGCAAAACTCGGTTAAGAATACTAAAATTAATATTGAGAAAGGCAAACGAATTATTTTTCTGCCGTAGAAAGTTTTGATTAAGGCAAGATGCCTTGGCGCAGGGCTAAGGGACTTGCGTTGGTTCGAATCTCCACGGGGGGAGAAATTTTCTCATGGAATTTCGACCAGTAAGACACCGGTGCCCACCTAGCATCACGAGGCATTTGGATAGCTACAACAAATATGGCTCCAAATTGAGGAAGCCAGCTAAAACGGCTGGGGATTCGTCATGCTGACCACATGTCACCCCTACACTGGCTGGATGATCGTCTACATCTGTGATTAACACAAGTCCATCGCGCCGTGGAACATTTTTATAGAAAGTTTTAGTATCAGATTTAAATAACACTTAAAGATTTTAAATATGCAGAAGGCAAATCAATTACGCACAGCCACAAACCTCCTGATTCGATAGCGCCATTGAGTCAGTTAACTAATTAAGTAAGTAATTTATTCACATTTAGGCCTACAGAATATAAAATTCTACGTAATTTAAATTATGTACAATATTAATCTTAAAATAAAAAAAACAATGGCTTTCAAGGGCGCTCATCCATTTCGGACAAAGATAATATTAGAAAATAAACCAATAGAACAAGTGGTAGGCCTAAGATATAACTTCCTAGGTTGCGAAATATCATATACAGCGAAAACAGATATAAATAACAAACTAAATAAGTTTAATTATATAACAGAAACACTAAAAAGAACCTTGAAAAATAAAGCTAGGAAAGACTCTATAATAAAATTATACAAGACAATGGCTGTGCCTATTATTGCTTATGGATCCGAAACATGGACAGTGACAACACAACAATCTGCCAGAATACAAGCTGCTGAAATGAAATTCCTCAGACCAATAGCAGGATATCAAAGAACAGCCAAAAAACATAACACAGAAATAAGACAACTAAAAGCAGAGGATTTAAACACAACAATAGTGAAATACAGAATAAACTGGAAAGAACACTTGGCAAGGATAACTGAGAATCGAACACCAAAAGCAGCATACAACTATTCACCACGAGGAAGAAGAAATTTGGGAAGACCAAAGAAAAGATGGAAACAGCAGCAATTTGGAACGGGAACAGTCTAGTAAATAAGCCTAAACCGTGATGAAGAAGAAGAAGAAGACAATATTAATGTTACAGGCTGTCTAATATAGCCTATGATATTCTCAATTTGTTTCAATGTGATCAGAATTTTGTAATCTTCAAGAGTCGACCAATGAAGTGTTTCAATCAATTATTTTGTATTCTTGGAGACGCCATTCTTCGTCCTCGTGGGTACGTGGAGACACATTAGAGGGGAAGATTACTTATTTCATCTTCTCCTAGAATACTGATCGTGTATCATCCCTGCTGGGAATGTGTGGAAGACTTAACTTTACCTTCTTCATTAATACAGCCCTTAGGGAAGCTAATAACTAGCAATAGTTTTAGACCGTCAGCATATTTCGTTAATAATTGCTGGTTCTAAGCTGTAGGCTATTTTTTGTTAACAAAATTATAATGAATATTTTATAAGTAACTATAGATCGTCTCAACCTTAAAAGACAGTACGGAATTAGATGTAGTATGTACCTCTCTCACTCGCACTCCTATATCCTGCTATTAGCTCCATCCTTTTCTACTCCCGAGATGTTGCCAATTTAAAAAAAAATGCAAAATGCTGAATTTAATAAAATGATGATATGGTCGTATGGAGAATTTTCCGCTCTTTCTGAATGCATAAATTGTAAAGTCTTAAGTGATTAATATAATGAATAGTTTCTATAAAGATAATGAAATCTCTGTTAAACAAGATGGCAAATTATCTTCATGGGAAAAGATCAACATTGGAGTAAGACAGGGATGTGGACTTTCACCGGTGCTTTTCATTATATACATGAATAAATTAATAAATGAATGGAGGAAAACACAACGAGGATATATACCCATCAATAGGAACCTCAAACTCGATGCTATTCTTTTTGCAGACAATTTAGCTCTTCTGGCACTTTCCGAAAATGATTTGCAACGTCAATTTATAATTTACAAAAAATAGGTGCCAAATTTAATATGGAAATATCAATTAACAAAACTAAAATTATGGAATTTCATGGGAAGGTCCCCATACAAAGTAAAATCTGTCTCCAGAATAAAATTTTAGAGAGATCTAATCAATTTAAATATCTTGGATATTATCTCTCTATCTGGGATGAAAAGGATATCCCTGAAAAAAATTACTAGTTATAATAAAAGTTTGGAAATTATTTATCAAGTTATGAAACCATCCCTTGTACAAAAAAATACCAGATTACGTTTTATATAACACTTTGGCTAGACCAGTGTTGACCTATGGTAGTGAAGGCATGGACACTAAAAAATACAACATGAAAGCAGAATAACGGCTTGTGAAATGAGATTCATGCGCAGAACAGCGGATTACACCAGATGGGATCGGAAAAGGAACACCGATATCTTAAAAGAATTGAAGACTACGCCAATTTTGGAATATATTAAACAGTACCAACTAAATTGGAAACATCATCTTGAAATAATGAGTTCAAATCGGATCCCCAAAGCTGTTTATAATTATATACCAAGAGGACGAAGATCACTGGGCCGTCCTATGAAAAACTGGAGGGAAAATTTTCTATAGGATCGTAACAGGCCTTGGCCTAATACTTAGAAGGAAGAAGAAGAAGAATAGTTTTGACAAATATGCCCTACATTATTTTGGCGCGAATCTATATTTTTGCAGATAAAAACTTGTCACACGACTGGTAGAAAACTAGTGATAATTATAGATTAATACTTTTTTTGTGGGTTGCCTCATGTTTATGGATTACACTGTCTTTTCCTGGACAATAATTTTTACATAAGAAGGGAGCTATTTATATTTTGGCGTTTAATTCGTAGGCCTAAATACTTGTATTGTCATTCGATCAGTAGGGCATAAGGTGAACTTATATGAAAATAACAAATATATCGGACATTTCACGTTTTTTCATTCAAGTTTGAGGAGTTTTAAGAGTTTTAACACATCTGTTCCTTGTCTGTGCAGTAGATCTGGCATCAGCGTGCTTCATTTAACGTGTACTGACTTTTAAGATAGAGACGCTCTATAGCTAATACCCGCCATACGCTGCTACGACTAAATTACCATGAACCAAATATGGCTGTTGGTAGAGACAATTTTTAATTTCGGATTTCAGGTAAACCCCCAATTTTGATAGTTAGAGTTCGCTATTTTTTATAATACCTAACTCGGTTTATTTTAAAGGTATGTGCAGAGTTTCGTTGCAAAACATGGAAAATTGCGAGAGCTAGAGTGATTTTTAAAATTTCGTTTCAGGTAGTAAATATATTTGATAGTAGATAGCTGCTAACCACTCACCTGAAAACATTCATTGTGCAAATTTTCAAGAATATTGGTTGAAAGATCCAGAAATCTATATAGCCTATTACAAACGTACCCAGGATGGATTGTTATATAGCCTGTAGTATTAATCATTTAGGCTCTGAGACATACCTAGGCTTATTTTTTTTGTAAAAATAACAAATTTTATTCACAGCATTTTAACATAACTTATGGTGCTGAAATCTGGCAAATTTCTACCAAGAAAATGAAAAGAATAATTTTAAGTACGCCTACAGAAATGGATGTTTTAAGAAGATCAGCGGGAAATCTAGAATGGATAGAATACGAAATAAAGAAATAAGCGAAATTATTGGTGTACAAGAGGAGCCGGACATCATAGACATTATAGAAAAGAAAAGATTACAATGGTTTATCGATGTCAAAAGAATGCCAGAGCAAAGATTGCCTAAAATTGTTATGGAATGAATCCCAATGGAAAGGAGGAAAAGAGGAAGACCGAAGAAAACTTGGATAGAAGGCTACAAGCGGCTATGAATATCAGAGGATTAGAGGAAGATCTATGGATGGACAGAGAGGAATGGCGTTTGGTTTCCGGAAGACGACGGCAGCTGCCATGATACCGGATGATGATGAAATTTTATTCATAAATAAATTTTGTACACAGTAATGACACCTGAATGAGCAAGTGCTAGTGCTCTGGTGCAGTTCAGTTACAGAAATAATAGTCTACATAAATTATAGAATAGGCCTATAGGCTACATTGCAAAGTTTTAGTTAAAATAAATCTACGATCAAGTTTCAAAATCATCATCATCTGCATTCATGGATTAGGTCTGTTGACCCGTTCCGACTTCAGCCCATCTCTTTCTAGGTCTGCCCACATCTCGGGTGCCTTTAGGTTTATATTTTGTTATTTGTTTTGGATATCTATCTTCATTCAATCTGTCTATGTGTTGCTTCCATTTTTGTCTATATGTATCTATTTTATCAGTTATTGCAAATATTTCAAGTTCCTGTCTTATTTCTGTGTTCTTGATTCTGTCTTCCTTAGTGCACCCTTTAACAGATCTCAAAAATTTCATTTCTGCCGCCGTTATCCTACTTAGGTCTTGTTTTTTATGTATCCAGGCTTCTGAACCATAGAGCAGTACCGGTACTGCCAACATTTTATAAAATTTCAGTTGGGTCTCTCTTGTTGTTTTGTTATTTAGTGTTCGTTTTATCGTGCCACATATTCCCTGGAATTTTGCTATTTTATTATTTATATCATTATCATAATTAAATGAAATGTCACATCCTAGATAATTGAGATGGTTCACCTGTTCTATGATTTTGTTTCCTATTACTATTTTCGATCTGATTTGATTTTTCCCTTGGAATGCCATTACCTTAGTTTTTTCTATGGATATTTTGAGATTATATTGTTCACATATAGGCCTATTATGTAGTTTAAAAATATTCCTCTGAAGTTCGTCTTCTGTATTTGCTATTATTACCTGGTCATCAGCGTATAATAATGTTTTCAAGTAGTGTGTTTTATCTAATTTTATTCCTTTATTTGTTTCTTCGTTTCAAAATATAAAATAAATTCTGACACGTACAAAATAAAAAAGAAATAATGCAAGAGAAAATAAAATAAAGAACGCAGAATAGAATAGATTAATACTAGAGTGAAGAAAATTAAATATATTAAAAAATAGAATAGGGCCTAATATAAAACAAAACAATAATTTGAAGTTTTTAGATATAGGCCTAGGCCTAACGTTTGGTTCCAGATTTTCTTTAGAAAGTCGAGGATAAAGTTAGAATCCCGGTGGACCAGGATTTTTAAACTAACACAAATCTTGTGACCGCACCATGCCCCTGAAGTTGACTCAGCCTCTAATGGAAATGAGTACCAGACGCTTGTTCTTGGAGAGGGATAACGATGGCCGTCACGCAGACCTGACGATCCGGCTGCCATCAAGTGCAGAGAGTCTAGAAACACAGAAGCCTTACCTCCTTCTTCCCAAGGACCTTCTTAGGTTCCTTATTATCCTTGATAGACTAATAGGCCTAAGCACTTAATTTTTGTCGCCCCGCCACAGTCGAGTGGTTTAAGGCATTATGTCTTGGAGAGCTATGGGACTTGCACTGCTTCGAGTCCCCATGGGGGAAGAAATTTTCTCATAGAATTTCGGCCAATAAGTTATGGGAACGGTGTTCAACCATCATCGTGAGGAAGGTAGTACCTACTTTAAGTAACGGCTCCAGGATGAGTAATCCAACTATTATAGGCTATAACTGCAGGGGATTGATATTCTGAACACATTTCACTCATATAGGGGCCTACTGGCTAAATAATCATCCACTTCTATAGGCCTAAATAATAAGTGGATTTGAGATCAACACCCGGCTGATAGGGCAAGGTCCTTCTAATCCTGTTATTTTAAGGAGTCAGTTTTTATTTTATTTTCATTGGAATTTGGGCTACATGTACAATAATTAGTGATTCCAGGTTGAGAAAACCAGCTATAACACCTAGGGAAGCAGACATGCTGTCCACATTTTACCCCCATACTATCAGGAGCTACAGGATCTTTATGAGAAATCAGTTAGGCCTATAATAAGAAGAGTTAGGCCTAAGTGTCGTGGATTGCGATAGCCAGAGTATGTGGAACGATTGAAGGACGAAAGAGGCTCATGGAAGCTCCTTGTAGGAAAACCAGAGGGAAATAGCCCAATAGGCTGGCGAAAAATGAATTGGGAGAATAACATTAACAATGATTTTATGGAAGTAGATGATTGGAAAACATTAGCTCAGGATAGGAAAGTATGGGGAGCTTAACGCGACCTTGAATCTACGGGTTCGATAGTGTCAGTGGGTTAATTAGGCTAATTAAAATGTTAAAACATTCGACCAAAATTAAGTAGGCCTACCTGTTATAGGCCTATCAGTCGTTCGCAACTAAGATTTCTGTTTTAAAAACCTTAGGCCTATAGCCTACAATTACTCAATTATTATATTTTAAACACAAATCATTTTAGTTGAGGACGACTGGAATGCGATGTACTTCTATTTATTAGGAATATTCCACAATACAGTGGATTTGTCGCCAGAGGTTCCTATCTAAAGCATCTTCTTCCTTGAAATCTCTAGCTTCCATACTTCTCCTCACTCCATCTATCCGACGTTCTCTAGGTCTACCTCTTCCACTTCTTCCATTAGCTTTCCAATCAAGGAACTTCTTTGGTATTCTCTCTTCTTCCATTCTTATGAGGCGCCCATACCATTTCAAACGTTTTTCTTATATTTTTCCTAACATGTTTTTTTTTCAACTTGCATAATTTCCCTTATTGTGCTGTTTCTGACCTTGTCCCTTCTTGAAATTCTTGTCGATTGCCTCCAAAAATCCATTTCTACTGCTACCAGCTTATAAATAAATAGGACAAGTATACCCCCTAAAAAAATTAAGAATAAAATATATGAAAATCAGAACGATTGATAGGTTAGCCCTGTTAATATTGAGATAAATGTAGTTTGAAGAAGTAAAATTATTGGCTTGTTTTCTTCTTACTGTCCAGATTTCGGACCCATGTAATAAAATGCTTTGCGACACAACTTGAAATATAGTTTTCTTCGTTCTGTATATTATATTTCTATTCCAAATCACTGAGTTCATCATACCAGTGGTTCGTCTTCCATCAGTTATTCTTCTTCCAATTTTTGTAGCTAGTTGAATTCTCACTTTTATCAAAAATAGTTGCTAAATATTAAACAATGTTAACATTACGTATTCCTCCCGAGTTACATTCTAGCTCATCTGTTGTAACCAATGAAATATATTCTATTTTATTACCTAATTTATCTGTAATCGTCATTTTTTTGTATTCTATCTCTAATTTCCTTAATATGAAAGATGCATCATTTGGATCCTGAGAAATCATTACCTGGTCATCTGCGAATAATAAATGGTGGGGGTAATAATTATCTTCAATTTGAATTCCCATATATTTGCAGTGTCTTGACCAATTTTCGTACAATTATCAATATAGGCCTAGACCTATATAATATAATTATTAGTATCAATATAATAATAATAATAATAATAATAATAATAATAATTATTATTATTATTATTATTATTATTATTATTATTATTATTATTATTATTATTATTATTATTATTATTATTTTAGGATGGAAAAATCCAAGGAGCAAGTCCTCCGGGAGGGACTTTAAGCCGTGGGCCCCGAGTCTGAAGATTTTCAGGCTCGTAAAAGATCCTTAAGCCTGAATGAAAGGCCTTTAAGAAAAATTTACCGAATTTTCCCGTCCTAGTACTACCTTGATTTCCTAGATGTCAGTATGAGGCGGAACGCTGACCACGGACCACTCAAATGACATCTATACGAAAACATGTGTAACTAAATAAGTATGGTTCAAATTCTTCCCTGTAGGGGGAGAGTGCCTAAATCTCTGTTTAGGGAGACATGGGCTTACAAGATTACAAGAAGAATATTAAAGTGATCCCGCAACAGGCCCGGAGGCCCTTGGGGTAGTAGGAAGTTAAAGCTCCACTTTTTCTAGACAATCGGCACTTTACGTCAGCCGGGTTGTCAGCCCTGCGTGACGGCCGCCTTTACTCCCAGAACAAGCGTGTGGTACTCATTTCCGTTAGAGGCTGAGTCGACCTCAGGGCCATAGTGCCGCCAGAGTGTTTGGGTCAGTTTAAAAATCCTGACCCCAACGGGACTTGAACCCTCAAGAAGAATATTATTATTATTATTATTATTATTATTATTATTATTATTATTATTATTATTATTATTGTCCACCGCTGTGGTCTCGAGGTAGCGTGCTGCCTTGTCACGCTGCGGGCCCGGGTTCGATCCCCGGTCGGGGCAGTTTTTCTGGGTGAGGTTTTTATCGGGGTTTTTCCTCACCTGTAAGAAATGTCAGGAAAACTTTAAGGGCCAAACTGTCCCCGAAAGCATATGGCCATTATAATCATCCCTATCATTACCATTATCATCATCATCATCCTTCACCGGTGTGGAAAGCAACGGGAAGCTACCACACCTACACAATTCCCTAGTAAAGCTGCAAGCATAGCATGAAAATGCTATGATTGCAGTGAAGGACCTGCCTTCGGGCAGAATTACTATGGATGGGATTATTATTATTATTATTATTATTATTATTATTATTATTATTATTATTATTATTATTATTATTATTATTATTATTAGTTGTTATTGAAGGATCTTAAAAAGATTGAAATCTATAAAATTATTTTAAAAAATTTAGAATTACCATGCTCAAAGTCTCCAATTTTATGTTATGTTAATTCTGACCAATCCAATTTCTAAAATGAAAACCCTGCGTTATAATTTGTTATGGAATGAGTTTGATCATAACATGAAAAGTGCTACGTTGTGGTTAGTATAAGAATATTAACAATTCCCGGAATTAGCCAGATATTCCTACGGAAAAGAAATGTCCGGGTTAGAGCAAGACAACTCTAGCGAAATACAGTAAAACTTTTTAACGTTTTGGGCTCCAATGAGGATGCTGCATGGTTGTAACTCGGTGAAACAGTCTTCTTTACCCCTCGGACCCCTCAAAGCGACTACTAAACCAAACCTTACTGAATACAAGGGGCGTGAACAACAGTTAACTTGTCTCCGCCGCTGATTGGCTTACACTAGGTCACGTGACGCCCACATGGAATCCAATATGGGTGACACTTTGGGATCTGTAAAGAAAGGAATTTATGGAGTGAAGAGGAGTTAGGAAAGAGAGAAAAATATGGAAATAAAGCTAGAGTTTTTCTTTCTGGAGAGGGGATGGAAGTTGTTAACAACAAAAAATATACATTTGAGGAAATGTGTGTGGAATTTTTGGCCATAGAAATGTCCTGGTCGACAGAGTAGAGAGGCATGAAGCAGTGATTTGAGGCACTGTACACGTCATTCATAAGAGACGTTCTAATGTTTATGTGCAGAGGTTTGCACTCGCTGGAAAACCTTGAATAACATTGTTTGTTGGTTGAGTATTATATTTGTATATCCAGAATATCAAGTCTGCTTGCGCCCATAACTTGACAATAATGTCAAATATTTAAATAAAGCTATACCCACCTGCAATTGTGGAAACATACTTTCGGAGAGTCCTGTTTACAGTCCCATAAACTTGATTCGTCTTACTTATAGCTTAAGTTGACTCATCCGTTTTCGAAAACGAATAGGTTACCAAGTAAACTGATAGAAAATGAAACACCTCTTTCATAAAAAATCCACAGAGGTTGGAGTCTGTTATTGAGAAATGCTTCTTCTTCTTCTTCTTCTTCTTCTTCTTCTTCTTCTTCTTCTTCTAACTCTAACTAACTCACTGGCACTATCAAACTCGTAGGTCCATGGCCGCGCGGACAAAAGCTCTCCATACATCCCTATCCTGAGCTAATGCTTTCCAATCATTCCCTGTATAATCTACTTCCCTCAAATCATAGTTAATGTTATTGTCCCACCTCATTCTTGGTCTACCAACTGGGCGTTTTCCCTCTGGCTTTCCTACAAGAAGCTTCCATGCAAGTCTTTCATTCCCCATACGTGCAACATGTCCTGCCCATCGCAGTCTACGAGACTTAACCGTTCTTATTTGGCCTATATCTGGCTTCTTATAAAGGCCATGTAGTTCATTGTTATGTTCTCTTCTCCATTCACCTATATGTTCATCTCTCTTTGGTCCAAAAATTTTCCTAAGTACTTTATTCTCAGATAGCCTACTTGTAATCTCCTTTCATCCCTTAAAGTAAGCTTCTTCTTCTTCCTCTTATTATTATTATTATATTTTATTTTTTGTTAAAGGATTGTTTCTGTTATATGCATAGCTATCCTCAAAAAAAAAAAAATACATAGTTTTTTTCTTCCACACTTCCCGGTCTTGCGTGTCTGCTTCTGTGATATTTCACCTCTTCATGTTGTCTCGAATTCCCTTTATTCACGTTCGCTTCGGTCTACCACGTTTCCCTTGTCCAGGAGGTATCCATTTCAATACTTCTTTGTTTGTTTCTGTGTCCCTTCTTCTCATTATATGCCCATACCATCTTAGTTGGATTCATCCAATCTCTTGTACAATATTCTTTTCTGCATTCATAAATCCTCTTATTGTAGGGAACAATTATTTTTTTTATTTTCTCTAATTTTGATATTCTTGCCGATCTTCTTAAAAAGTCCATTTCTGTGACTAATAATTTATTTAGGCCTAATTATGTGTTTTGCTTCATCGTCCATATTTCCGCACCATATAATAAAATACTCTTTACAATTATAGAATTTAATAGGGGCCTCCGCCAATAACTTGCTTAGTCTCTATTATTATTATTATTATTATTATTATTATTATTATTATTATTATTAATATTAATATTAATATTATTAGGCCTATTATTATTATTATTATTATTATTATTATTATTATTACTATTATGCCTGTTATTATTGTTATTATTATTATTAAATTATTATTATTGTTATTGATTAGTCCAGCGCTATGATTTCGATTTAGCGACGTAGCCTCACATGTAGATGGCTCGAGTTTTATCCCCGGTGCAGATAAGTAACCTGGGTGATGTTTTATTTTATTTACTTACACGCTTTCATATAGGCCTATTAGCTTGACCTGTATCTGTCTATCTACGTAACGGAATCTTTCAACACGATTTTCAACCACTTAAAAACATTGGATCGACTTGAAACTTTGTGTACTTGTAAAGGATCAATGACAATGCAATAATTTCATAATTTTTTCTAAGATCCTGGCCAGGATCACCAGGACATGAAAAAAATAAAGACTAGTATAATAGGTTGCGGACTTATCGACTTTTTAGTCCATCGTTGTAAGAAATTAATATTATATCCTCTGGTAGCTCAGTTGTTAGAACGGAGGACTTTAGTGGTATGTAATTTCAGTAATCCACAGGTTGCTGGTTGAAATTAGGCCCGGAGGATTTTTTTTTTTAGAAGAGTATTACTTTTAGCTCATACAACAATAGTATCGAATTTAAAGATATTTACATTTTTATCTTATTCTGTAAAATATTGATGACAATTTTGTAAACTTACCACATTGTAATTTATCCAAAAAATATGAGAAGGATACGATTAACTGTACCTATTTATCTATATTAAAATATTCAAAAATATAATAATGTTAGATAATAATAATTTTAAAAACATTTAATTATATTCGTGCCTAGACACTAAAAATATCGTAAGCAATTAAATTTTCAAGGGATTCCGGTTTATGACAATCAATCAAACTAAAAAATGAAATATAAATAATATTTTAAAAAACTAAAACAACACGCTTTATTAGAAAACCGAACTAAAAATGAGAAATAATTTTTATTTCCAACACGCTTGGGAAAAAATTAAAGTGATCAACAAAAAAATCATCTGCAACACATCTAGACAAAAACTCTCGTTATCTACAAAAAAATACCATCAAAAGCGTGGGGTGCTCTAGGCCTATATCAATCAATATATTTGATAATTAACAGATAGGCCTATTGGTAAAAGTAAAGTCTCTAACAAGAAAACGTAAAAACCGTAAAAAGCACCCCACGCTTTTGATGGTAAAATTATTTTTTTGTAGATAACTCTAGTTTTGTCCTAGATGTGTTGGAGATGATTTTTTTACCACATTAATTTTATCCAAAGCGTGTTGGAAATTAACATTATTTTTCATTTTTAGTTCAGTTTTCTAATAAAGGGTGTTGTTTTAGTTGTTTTAAACTCTTATTTAATCATTAGTTAAATAAAAATAAAACTTAGTTTTATTTGATTTCCATATTTATTAAGATATAATTCAGTGACAGCTGTTTCGGTACACTGTATCTTCTTCAGACATGTTAACAAATTATGAATTGTGTTATTATAGTACACATCAACTGATCTAAGCAACAATACAACAATATTTATTTAAATTTTTAAATTTAACAAAGGGGATTCATTCAAATCAAGTTCAGAATTTAACAGATTATTACTACTTTTATATTTATTTATTTCTACAGCCTCCGAAAGGTCCAACTACCCTTATCTGATATTTAGAATTTACAATATTCATTGTTTCGATCCAAATTCTGAGATTTTACATGTTTGTGATAAGGGTAAGAATTGGACCTTTTGGAGGCTGTAGAAATAAATAAATTGAAAAGTAGTAATAATCTGTTAAATTCTCAACTTGATTTGAATGAATCCCCTTTGTTAAATTCAGATAAAAATTAAATAAATATTGTTGTATTGTTGCTTAGATCAGTTGGAACACAATTCATAATTTGTTAACATGTCTGAAAAAGGTACAGTGTACCGAAACAGCTGTCACTGAATTATATCTTAATAAATATGAAAATCAAATAAAACTAAGTTTTATTTTTATTTAATTAATGGATATGGATTTTCATGTAAACACTAACCCAATTGATTATTATTTATTCAGTTTTTTCTTGTCTTTAAGATAATTGCCAGGATACTTGCAGGGACAAGCGGTCCTCAGATATCACGTGGTCATCATAATAATTATTATCATAGCCACAAGTTTGATAGGAATGTGCCAGTGACTGGCATGTATCGTCATAAATGTTGAGTCTCGTCGGAGGAGTCCTTGATTGAGCTGATCACGTATTCAGGAATGCCATCCATGTCTTGTGTGGTCAAAAAGTACGTATGGAATCCATAGTAAAAATGCTTCATGTTCATCGTTATAATTTTGAGAATTTTTCTCGTCATTGAGGGTTTTCTCCAAGCAATCTTAATAATTAACAAGAGGTTAAAAAAATACATAAATGACTACGGACTTATAGACTATCAGTTTGTAACAAACATTCACATATTTCCCTTAATTAAAGTTCTCCATCGTTCTCTGTCCTCAGTGTTTTCATGCGTTACACGAAATGTTATTCTTCCAGATTGTTTTTGGTCTTTCTTTTCTGTTCTTTCTTTCAATTTTCCACGCATAGACAGCCTTTGGTAGTCTTCCATCCTGCATTCTTCTTACGTGTCCATACCATTTTAGCCTTCTGTGTTCAATCGCATCCATTATACTTCTTCCTACATTCATCCATTTTCTTCTTCTTCTTCTTCTTCTTCTTCTTCTTCCTCTTCCGAATGCAGTGTTGGGTGATGATGCCCGTTCTGCGACTACAAAAACTGATCTTTCCATCGGTTGAAGGGTCTTCCGAGGTCTCTTTTGCCTTTAGGGTTGAGGTGGTAAATCATCTTTGGTAAACGGGAATTTGACATTCTCTGGACGTGTTGGAACCATTTAATCTGACTATTTAACTCATGCCCCAAATGGGAGTCAATGACCAATCACATTTCAATGATTTCTATTTTACAACCAATCAGAGTCGTGTTTCACCAAATATTTATCAGTGTTATAATTACCATATTAAAGAAAGCTCCTCCTTACAATATTGCGTTCCTTTGGCAATAAATAGTATGATCTGGTTGCAGTGATAAACAAAAGAAGCAGTAGAAGCGTACCTATCGTTTCTCATTTGTTTTCAAACATCGCCGTTTACTTTAAATATTTAACTATTTTAAAATAACTATAGTTAAATAATGATTTGTGAGTAAACAGCTTAATGTTATTCGTTAAATAGTCCTAACAAATGCCACTCTTGATTTCCAAATTCTCTAGATAAATTCACTCCTCACTTCGTGAGTCGTGAATTTATCGATAATTTGGAAATCACTCGTGGCATTACTTATGATAATTTTGTATATGTTCAACCATTTCCCTACTATTCCACTGCATCCTTATCTCATCACTTTTCATTCTATCGCTTAATGTTACTCCAGTTAGTGATCCATTTTCTAATTTCTGTATTTCTACACTCAGATTCAACCCTGAAAATTACTGTGTGTTTGGAATAGGGAATTGGGTTGCCATTTTAACAGTATTTACTTGAGAGATATCCTTAAATAAAACTGAAGATTGCAACACAGCAGGTACATAGTTGTAAGTTGTAGTCGTTCAAGCCACTCCCTCTTAAAGAAAAATACACTTACCACTTGTGACTGAGTTTTTGCGGATCTGTACTATCCTGTGTGAAAGTGTCGACTCTCATATTTACTATAAAACTAATTTGCATGCCGTAAAAGATAAACTATATTTTTTAAATGTATAGTAGGCATACATAGATTTGGAAAAAGTACTGCTAACCTTGCCGCTCCACCTCTCCTTAACAAATAATTACCGTTATTATGAGTTTGGCAACATCTACCATCTGTAGGTGGGGGGATACTGGCGTAGCCCATAAGGTCTGTAGTAACTTCCTAGGTTGAATTAGAGTGTAATTCTTTCCAGTCGAGATTTTCTGGCAGCTCTTCTCCAAAAATCCGTTTAAACTGCAGTTATTCAGTTGGCATGTTGTTTCAATTTCCAAACTTCCGATCCATATAGGCCCTAATATTATACTTAATAGTAAACTTTACCATCTTTCAGAAACAAATTGAAAATAAAACTGTTAACAGAAACAACTCACTGACATTACTTTTTAAAAATTAATAATGTGTTTTTTTCATTATTTAATAAAAATAGATTTAAGATTCGTTAATATATTTACCTAATGCCTTATATAAAAAGCGTAGATTAATTCATTGAAGTTTATTACTTTCTTTGTTTTTTTTTCTTTCTTTTCTTTTTACGTATAGTAGATTCGAGCTGTTATTCCTTTCTGAATTCATTCTATCATTAATTTAATTTTAATTATATTTAATTTCATTGTATTATTACTTACTTACTTACTCACTGGCACTATCGAACCCGTAGGTTCATGGCCGCGCGGACATAAGCTCTCCATACATCCCTATCCTGAGCCAATGCTTTCCAATCATTCCCTGTATAATCTACTTCCCTCAAATCATAGTTAATGTTGTTCTTCCACCTCATTCTTGGTCTACCAACTGGGCGTTTTCCTTCTGGCTTTCCTACAAGAAGTTTCCATGCACGTTCCATTGTATTATTAGACATTATTTTCATTATTATTCAATTTGACAGATAGTGAATTGTTTAGTATGTCTATCATTGTAATTTTTTGTATTTATATGTAACATATGTTTGTCCTGGTGAGTGGAAGAGAAGGTCACATGGCCTTAATTCCACCAGCATAAATAAATCTATTCCAAATCTATTCTATTCTAGTAGGCCTATGGGCATATAAATTAGATGGTTGTTTTGTTCTATTAATGATGTTTTTACTCCACAGTAGGCTATAGAGTTTGCCTAATGTTCAAAAGTTATAAACAAATTGTCTATTAATTTTTAACACCAGATTTAGACCAACTAAAATTTGACATATTCGGAATTTGAATTCAGACGGGTCCTGATTTATCATTGAAGACGTGTCATCATTAAGACTACTGAAACTGTTGCATGATAGATGATACATGTAACTACGTGATTCTACATAAAAGATTAATGAGGTACAGCAGGTCCCAATAAACGTTTTATGGTTACAAAATCCAGCTGCCAAATGACACATTAAAGATCTACTTACATCATAATTTAATGTAATTTACTTCTCTGACATCTATAAATATAAATACGCTGTCTTAGATTCCAATTAATTTATTGCTCAGAGCTGTGAGTCAACCATATTAAATTATACATTTTACTCTAAAGAAGAGAAGTCAGTTAGTGCCCGCAGCAATAGATTTTATAACTCACGATTTAACTCTAATATACAAACATTAAGTATAATATACCGACTTAATTGATTTTTAAAACCAGTAGTTAAGATTATGTAATTTGAACGTGAATAAACAACCGTAATCTTATCGTATACTTGATTTCAATTTTACTGTCTTTATAAGCAAACTTAATTACAGATAACATGTTTTATTTATGTTTTTTTTCTTAAGATTGGGAAAGAAAACACAGTGAATGTAATGACTAAAGACCGACCGGATGTTAGGGAAAATGCCTATAGTTATTTATTATAGATATTGTAAAACCTAGTATTGAATGTACTTATTTAGGAACAAAATTAGACCATTCAGGCGATAACACAGTGGAAATTAAAAATAGAATCGCACAAACCAAACAAGCAATAAATGCTTTAAACTCTATTTGGTGGAGCAAAAATATTACAAGAAATAGAAAATTACAAATATATCAAAGCATAATTCTGAGCATTTTAACATATGGTGCTGAAGTCTGGCAAATGCCTACCAGGGAAATGAAAAGAATTTTAAGTACAGAAATGGATGTTTTAAGAAGATCAGCTGGAAAATCTAGAATGTATAGAATACGAAATAAAGAAATAAGGGAAATTATGGGTGTACAAGAGGGGCCGGACATCATAGACATCATAGAAAGGAAGATTGCAGTGGGATGGTCATGTCAAACGAATTCCAGAGCAAAGATTGCCAAAAATTGTTATGGAATGGATCCCAATGGAAAGGAGGAAGAGAGGAAGACCGAAGAAAACTTGGATAGAAGGAGTACAAGCAGCTATGAATATCAGAGGAATGGAGGAAGATCAATGGATGGATAGAGAGGAATGGCGTTTGGTTTCCGGAAGACGGCGGCAGCTGCCATGATACCGGATGATGATGATGATGATGTAAAAGTGACTTCATATAAGTTCATACCAACGGCCCTAGAGTTGTTTTTTATGAAGTTAATTTTGCCTACAAATGCCTATTTCAGCTTACAATGCCTATAAATGCCTATTTACCATTTCTTGTCGAAATTAACTTAGTATTTCAATGAAATTAATTGAAATGGACAAACTTCATGACACGTATCTATTATTTTTTATGTAGATAACACTGAATTCAGTCTGTAGTCCTCGTTCCCAGACAGGTGCTTCAAAGACAAAGTTGTGCGAGAAGTGTGTGTGTTTTTTTTATTTTGCCTTTAGAAGAGTTGTTTCACGGTGTCTAAAGAACGGACAACAGTAAAACAGTAAAAGAAAACTGACCAATTTCGTGAAAGAATTTGGTGCGGAAATATTCTCAAGTGACATTGTTTTGCAAAGTGTGTAACATTTCTGTGAATTGCGCGAAGAAGTGCCATGTTTCGCAGCACATACACACTGCAACTGCAAAACGTAAGTAGGCCCTATGCTCTTTGTAAAAAGGCAAAACAAGTTTCAAAATCATCTTTGATATCTTCGTATGCTATTGATAGCATATGTTTATATTCTTTATGTAAGACTGTAAAATTTTATGTTGTAGTCCATTTTTGTAAGAGCCTATTTTAATTTTTTGAGTGCCTATATTAATGATTTTTAGTGTCTTTTTGCCTGCCAATTTTGAACTTTTTTAGTGCCTAACATCCAGACTCTAGTAATGACATTAGAGACGCCAAATGTAATAATAGGCCTAGTAGGCCTATGCAGCAATAACACTGAGCAACAAAAAAATATTTTTTTTGTATCAGAAAGAAAAATGTGTTATTCTGATAGTATTTTTTCTTCTGAATTCAAATGTGATATCGGTTTTTCTCCGTCACGCAAGGTTTCCCAGAGACAGGAATGTATAATTTCAAACACTTTAATATTTTCGACATTCGTAACTACACAATATTCGAACATTCGGACTCACTTAGAAAGTAAGAAATGACGATTTTTCTGATATATTTCGCCTGTGGAGCATCCGTCTTGATGGTCCAACAATAATCGGCCAGCATATTAGGTTATTTGCCTTGATATCTCTTTTGCATAGTTGAAATTTCCTGAGTAAGCTCATTTGGTTTTATTTTACAATGGACAAATGGACGAAAAAACGTTTATTAAAAAAATTAAATCCATTAATAGAAATTGAAATAAAAAAACTGAGGGTAATGGAGAAATTCCGAATACATATTTGATAACACGATAAAAACTTCATTAAGTACAACTATTGATACTCATGAGACAAAAATCACGTTGACCAGTTAGGCCTAATTAACTCAGGTTTCCCGATGTCGCTAATAAGATATGAAACTAATTTATTAAATTCATTTAGTTAGTAAACCTTTTTTTTTTTTTTGTAGTAGATTGGAGAAATGATCCTGCCAATTTTCCAGACAGGTAGCCTACAACTTTGAATATTTTTTATATCCTGTCCGCCCTTAAAGTGATCTCGTCAAAACTAAACCATGTAACCTGCTCACTTTTTATTGGTTATGGACATCGACGTGGGTTGTAGAAGCAATATCCTTCCGCCATTTGCGCCACAATTAATTTAGTCACTTTTGATTGGGAGATAACGACACAGCAACAGAAGGCTTGATACTTTCAGCCATTTTGTTTCATGAGAATGGACTGAAGCATGATTCAAATGCATCACCCATATGTAATAAACTGTTTAAGATCTAGGGCTAATTATTGATTAGGTATATTTTAGAAAATTTTATAGTCTATATTTTGAATATTATTATTTTCATTCACGAAGAGGATCGCAATGTTGTAAGAATGCATCCTCGTGGAGAAATAATGAAACACATCAAACTGTATATTATAATCAACGTTACAGGGTTTCCATTTATTTTTTAGTAAACAACTCAGTAAAATCAAGGAATCTGTTCATTATTTGCTATATTCAGTGTATTTGTTGGACAAAAATAATGCTCTGAGCTGTTCAGGATATTAAAAAGGACGATCTTTCTTTATCACAAAAGCAGGAGCTGATAAAGATAGATTGATAAAGAGCGAGGTGAAACACGACTGCCATTGGCTGTAAAACAAAATTCAATGATTGATCATTGACTACCATTTGGGGCATGAGTTAAGTTGTGACCATCAAGTGGCCAGTAAGTAAAACAGGTCTTCTAAGAACTCATTTAAAAAATATTTACAGAATTCATAACAGATATAGACTTCAGTAGTCTACAATGGAACATAGATACATCTCCGTAGATAAAAACATATGAACATGGAGATACATAATTTAGGCATTATGGAGCATGCAGTATGAAATTAATCTTAAATAGGTGGTGGTGGGGGGCAAGCGTACAATAATAGCGTGACAGTTATTTTTTCTTCACAATCATCATGACAGGTTAATTATTTGCTTGATGTCTTATGTTTGTATAGTCGGCTCAGTCATTTAGTTTACAGACGCTTTGCTTTGTGGTTAGGTAGATCTACAGTGTGATTATAAAGTCCCAGTACATTTTGTGGATAACGTAGCGCAAATAAAACAAAAAATATAAGGTAGTTTCTACTATCAAGTTACTGTTCAACATAACCTCCATCAATCTCAAAACATGTTTCCCAACGACGCATCGTCGCGTCGCCCGGAAAACATGCACGAACATATCCTCTGTAATCACTTCACTCGCTTGGCGCATGCGTTCTTTCAGCACTTGCAGATTAGGAAACTTGGTTCTGTTCACCTGTTGACTGATGAACCCCCAAGCAAAAAAGTCCAGGGGTGCGAGGTCTGGCGAACGATGTGCCCAGATACGAGGAGATGCCCTTCCAATCCACCTGTTGGGAAACCTGTCATTGAGATACCCGCGTATAGCCAGAGCAAAGTGTGGTGGTGTTCCATCTTGTTGCAACACCACTGTATCAATGATACCATCTTGCTGTAACTGTGGCTGTAATAAAAGTTGTAACATATCAAGATACACGTCTCCCGTGAGGGTTTCCTTTCTTCGTACGACTGGCCTCTTAAACAAGCAGCAACATTCTCTATCCGCTCTTCAATGGTGAACATATTTGTATCTTTCGAATGGCTGTAACAGAAATACGATATGTAAGCGATTTCTTTAAAATGTACTGGGACTTTATAATCACACTGTATTTTGCACGCATAAGTATATAGCATATGAAGCGGTGTTGTCACATTTTATCACACATAGAAATACATCATATAATGGAAATGGGCAACTAATGACAAATGAGCGAAATTTTGAGGAAGTGACTAGATTCAAATAGGTCCTACCTAGGACCAATAATCACAAATAGGAATGACATGCACAAAGAAATTAAACATAGGCTGAATTCTGGAAATGCGCGCTATTACGTGTTACAGAGACTCTTGACATTCCAACTCCTTAAAAAAAATGTTAAACTGAAAATATATAAAACTATTATTCTACCGGTTATAATATTTGGATGCGAAACATGGACTCTTACTTTAAGGGAGAAAAGGAGATTACGAGTATTTGAGAATAAAGTTCTTAGGGAAATTTTTGGATCAAAGATATAACTTATCAACAGACAGGTGAATGGAGAAGACTACTTGACAGTGAACTATATGGTCTTTATAGGAAGCCAGATATAATAAGAACAGTTAAGTCTCGTAGACTGCGATGGGCAGGACATGTTGTACGAATGAGGGATGAAAGACGTGCATGGAAGCTTCTTGTAGGAAAACCAGAGGGATAACGCCCAGTTGGTAGACCAAAAATGAGGTGGAAGAATAACATTAATTATGACTTGAGGGAAGTATATTATGCAGGGGATGATTGGAAAACAGCTCAGGATAGGGATGCATGGAGAGCTTATGTCCGAGCAGCGTTGAACCTACGGGTTCGATAGTGCCGGTGAGTTAGTTAGATAGTTAGAATAAATTTTTACCAACTGAAGATAGGCGTAATATTAAGTTTAGGTTAAGTAGGTATAAGATTAATACTTCCATCTTGTGTAGGTCTATATTATTATTACATTGTATAAGAAACAAAATTAGATTAAGAAACCATAATGTAATATTACTGGAAACACCTTAGATTAAGTTTCAACTAGCCGCACTCTGTAAAAAGTATAATGAATTAAATAAATAAATCACGTTAGATAATAAACAGGGACAAGAACAGACCTGGGGATATGGGCATTAAGCCCGAGGAAACCCAGGGGGATTGTGGTCGGGCTCTTAAATAAAAAAAAAGCCTAAAGCAAAAGACAAAAGTTGCAACGCTGTTAAGATAATTATATCCACTTGAGGTAGACATGGAAACGTCATTTAAAAATGCGAAGACATTATTGGCAGAGAACTGTTTTCGGTATTTGGTTATTGTAGCGGCGTCTTAGAAGCCTCTAAGCACGGGCTCTACCTGGCAGTAACAACGTAACATATTTTTTAAACCAGAGGGAAACAGTTGTCTTTGATGCCACCTGTAAACTAAATGTCTGAGCCGACTATATGTACTTTACGTTTTATTGCTGTTAAACTAATAGACCAATTTCGCTAGGAATACACCCTTGTCTTATTCCAGGATTTCTCAACATATTAGAGCCGATCTTTGGAAAATTTCTCTCAGGGCCGGTTTCACCAACAGAGGTAACTGTATTACGCCAGTTTAAGCTATGCATTATACAGGGGAAAACTAGCGTAATACAGTTACCTCTGTTGGTGAAACCAACCCTAAATCGTGAAATAAACTACAGTTTGTTAAATAGACTAAGGGTCGGTTTCACCAACAGAGGTAACTGTATTACGCCAGTTTTCCTGTGTATAATGCATAGCTTAAACTGACGTAATACAGTTACCTCTGTTGGTGAAACCGACCCTAAATCGTGAAATAAACTACAGTTTGTTAAGTAGACTAAGGGTCGGTTTCACCAACAGAGGTAACTGTATTACACCAGTTTTCCCGTGTATAATGCATAGCTTAACCTGACGTAATACAGTTACCTCTGTTGGTGAAACCGACCCTAAATCGTGAAATAAACTACAATTTGTTAAATAGACTAAGGGTCGGTTTCACCAACAGAGGTAACTGTATTACGCCAGATTTCCCGTGTATAATTCATTGCTTAAACTGACGTAATGCAGTTACCTCTGTTGGTGAAACCGACCCTATATCGTGAAATAAACTACAGTTTGTTAAATAGACTAAGGGTCGGTTTCACCAACAGAGGTAACTGTATTACGCCAGTTTTCCCGTGTATAATGCATAGCTTAAACTGACGTAATACAGTTACCTCTGTTGGTGAAACCGACCCTAAATCGTGAAATAAACTACAGTTTGTTAAATAGACTAAGGGTCGGTTTCACCAACAGAGGTAACTGTATTACGCCAGTTTTCCCGTGTATAATGCATAGCTTAAACTGACGTAATACAGTTACCTCTGTTGGTGAAACCGACCCTAAATCGTGAAATAAACTACAGTTTGTTAAATAGACTAAGGGTCGGTTTCACCAACAGAGGTAACTGTATTACGCCAGTTTTCCCGTGTATAATGCATAGCTTAAACTGACGTAATACAGTTACCTCTGTTGGTGAAACCGACCCTAAATCGTGAAATAAACTACAGTTTGTTAAATAGACTAAGGGTCGGTTTCACCAACAGAGGTAACTGTATTACGCCAGTTTTCCCGTGTATAATGCATAGCTTAAACTGACGTAATACAGTTACCTCTTGATGAAACCGACCCTAAATCGTGAAATAAACTACAGTTTGTTAAATAGACTAAGGGTCGGTTTCACCAACAGAGGTAACTGTATTACGCCAGTTTAAGCTATGCATTATACACGGGGGAAACTGGCATAATACAGTTACCTCTGTTGGTGAAACCGACCCTAGAACTACTGTAAAGATTCTGACATTCGATTATATTGTTATTCACCTTGAAAACTGAGTGGATTTTGTCAGTATTTTATCATAGGCTATACTAAGTTACTTTAGAATCCGGTAGGCCTATAATGCTGAAAATAATAATATTAGTGTACAATAGTTTTATCAGCTTTGACGTACATCGCACACTGCGGTTGGTCTATTACATAATTGAATGATGCAACAAAGTTAAAATCTTTATTAAAACAGTTGATAACAAGTACAAGGGATTTCCCATTGTTTCCTTGAATGATAAAGAGTGTCCATTAAGTTTCAGTAGACCAGGGGGTCTAATATTACAATATGGATTTGAGAGCAAAAAATAACAAAATTAGGATAACAAATTTTAGGTAAAACTTATGTGTATTTTAGTCTATATGAAAATATTATCAGCATTGGCAATGGCATTACAGCCTTGTTCTTCCACAACATCTGCCACCATTCTTCTCCATTCGTAGATTTTTTTTTTAATTCTTCAACACCTGTTGACTATCTTCTTTTACTGCATCCTAACACATTTTCTTGGGTTTTCCAACAGTTCACTTACCAAACAATTGTCCTTCCATGTCCATTGTTTAATGCGTTGACTATCCATTCTCTATAGGTGACTCCTATGGTACCTGACGTAACAATTGGAACAAAATGAAATAACATTTCAATTTTTTTTAGCCTTCAGGTAGTAGGGCACTACTTTTTCTCTTCAAAACATTTATAGGCCCTTGTCTAGGTCTTAGTCCCTTTAACAGAAAACAACAGTTTCTACCGTTAGTAATTTTAGGCTACCTTAAATGTATAGTTTTATGTCGGTAACTGATGTAACTGGAGAATGACATCATGTTTTTCAGAATGAGAGTAATATAATAAACTCTGCAAATTTTGCAATTTTATTTCGACAAGCAATTGTAAATGTAGTATAGGCCTATAACTTGTAGGAGTTAGATCTAAAATACATGTTTAGCTTTTATGTTCCAATAAACTTCAGTCACTAATTTTATAAAATAAACGTAAGTGGCGTAAAAACTATCCCTTTTGCGCGATGTAAGAATTTTAACTAGAATAAATAATTCTTTGTTAGGCCTATGTATGAGTTTGTTAATTTTCTACAATATTTTGGAACATAGGAACTTCAAACATATTTTAATAGTTCATATAGGCCTACCACTTTCTAAAGCAAGGAAGAAACTTTAATTTTCATGTTATACGCTTATCAAATTTTGCATGGAATTTACCTGTAACTTATGCATGTCCAGTTCATTCTAAACCTTTTCAGTCTAGTTACGCTTACCTGTATGCATGTCCAGTTCATTCTAAACCTTTTCAGTCTAGTTACGCTTACCTGTATGCATGTCCAGTTCATTCTAAACCTTTTCAGTCTAGTTACGCTTACCTGTATGCATGTCCAGTTCATTCTAAACCTTTTCAGTCTAGTTACGCTTACCTGTATGCATGTCCAGTTCATTCTAAACCTTTTCAGTCTAGTTACGCTTACCTGTATGCATGTCCAGTTCATTCTAAACTTTTTCAGTCTAGTTACGCTTACCTGTATGCATGTCCAGTTCATTCTAAACCTTTTCAGTCTAGTTACGCTTACCTGTATGCATGTCCAGTTCATCTAAACCTTTTCAGTCTAGTTACGCTTACCTGTATGCATGTCCAGTTCATTCTAAACCTTTTCAGTCTAGTTACGCTTACCTGTATGCATGTCCAGTTCATTCTAAACCTTTTCAGTCTAGTTACGCTTACCTGTATGCATGTCCAGTTCATTCTAAACCTTTCAGTCTAGTTACGCTTACCTGTATGCATGTCCAGTTCATTCTAAACTTTTCAGTCTAGTTACGCTTACCTGTATGCATGTCCAGTTCATTCTAAACCTTTCAGTCTAGTTACGCTTACCTGTATGCATGTCCAGTTCATTCTAAACCTTTTCAGTCTAGTTACGCTTACCTGTATGCATGTCCAGTTCATTCTAAACCTTTTCAGTCTAGTTACGCTTACCTGTATGCATGTCCAGTTCATTCTAAACCTTTTCAGTCTAGTTACGCTTACCTGTATGCATGTCCAGTTCATTCTAAACCTTTTCAGTCTAGTTACGCTTACCTGTATGCATGTCCAGTTCATTCTAAACCTTTTCAGTCTAGTTACGCTTACCTGTATGCATGTCCAGTTCATTCTAAACCTTTTCAGTCTAGTTACGCTTACCTGTATGCATGTCCAGTTCATTCTAAACCTTTTCAGTCTAGTTACGCTTACCTGTATGCATGTCCAGTTCATTCTAAACCTTTTCAGTCTAGTTACGCTTACCTGTATGCATGTCCAGTTCATTCTAAACCTTTTCAGTCTAGTTACGCTTACCTGTATGCATGTCCAGTTCATTCTAAACCTTTTCAGTCTAGTTACGCTTACCTGTATGCATGTCCAGTTCATTCTAAACCTTTCAGTCTAGTTACGCTTACCTGTATGCATGTCCAGTTCATTCTAAACCTTTTCAGTCTAGTTACGCTTACCTGTATGCATGTCCAGTTCATTCTAAACCTTTTCAGTCTAGTTACGCTTACCTGTATGCATGTCCAGTTCATTCTAAACCTTTTCAGTCTAGTTACGCTTACCTGTATGCATGTCCAGTTCATTCTAAACCTTTTCAGTCTAGTTACGCTTACCTGTATGCATGTCCAGTTCATTCTAAACCTTTTCAGTCTAGTTACGCTTACCTGTATGCATGTCAGTTCATTCTAACCTTTTCAGTCTAGTTACGCTTACCTGTATGCATGTCCAGTTCATTCTAAACCTTTTCAGTCTAGTTACGCTTACCTGTATGCATGTCCAGTTCATTCTAAACCTTTTCAGTCTAGTTACGCTTACCTGTATGCATGTCCAGTTCATTCTAAACCTTTTCAGTCTAGTTACGCTTAGTTATTGTTGATACTCTGGTTCTCTATAGTTCATCATTAAATCTCATTTTACAATATCCTCTGTTATTAATAGGTCCGAATGCACTTCTTAATAGGTAAATGCAGGCTTCCACGGCCAGTAATTATAAAATTAAGAGAATCCGGGCTATGTGGCATTGATCCATACCTGGTGTTTCTTCCAGACGTTTCTCCCTCGACGCCTTTTCTGAAATCAGCCCGTTCTTCTGTTTGAATTTTACTTTATCTTTTTTTTTTAAAGTTCATAGGCCCCTATATTCTGCTGAAGGTGTTTGTCATAAGTAGGCCTAATACCACGAGTGATTTCCAATTTACCTAGATGATTTGGAAATCAAGAGTGGCATTTATTAGGACTATTTAACGAATACAATTAAGCTGTTTACTCACAAATCATTATTTAAACATAGTTATTTTAAAATATGTAAGCATAGGCCTATATTTAATGTAAATGGCGATGTTTGAAAACAAATCAGAATCGTGAAATTATGTATAGGCCTATTCACTGCAACTTGATCATATTATTTATTGCCATATAGGATCGCAATATTGTAAGAATGCACCCTATTGGAGAAAAAATTAAACACATCAAACCGTATAGGTTATTATAACCAACTTTGTAGGTTATTAATTAATTTTTTAGGAAACAACTCAGTAAAATCTTTATTTAAAAAACACAATTAGGTATTGAACACACAATTATCAAATGTGTAGTTCGAAGGAATCTGTTCATTATTTGCTATTTTCAACTTAGGCCCTATTTGTTAGAGAGTCAGTTACTGCAAAATAATACTCTGACCTGTTCAGAATATTAAAAAGGAGGAGCTTTGTTTATTTTGATAAACAGAATTCGATAAATATCAAGGTGAAACACAACTGTCATTGGTTGTAAAACAAAATTCATTTAAACGTGATTGATTACTGACTCCCATTTGGGGCATGAGATAGTCATTGAATTCCTATATTACATTGCATGCCTTTATTTCTTAGAATCTTAATAATCTCTGCCTTTAGGCTGCATACTTTCATAATGCTCTTTTGTGCATAGTAGTTGCAGCTCTGTATTTTATTACATTCATGTAAGAAAATAGATGTAAGTTTTATTGGTGTCAATTTATGTAATGTAGCATACATCTCTATTTAGTATTCCTGTAAGTCGTTCTTCCCTTTAAACATGGTCTGTAGAAAAAGAATTCAAGTTATGTGTATGTCCGGCCATTCTGTACGCAGGAATATAAAAATATCCTGTTCAGAGCAATTTTACCGGATTCTCAGCCTTGTTTGAACGAGATGTAGGGTTGGCTTTACTATACATATTCAACTAAAATTTCGACCTTATTGTATAGGAAGGGTAGGAAGTTGATGGTGTCGTGACGTTGCTAACCATTAACAAAGATGTGGCTACTAAACTTGAATATATGAGGGTTCATGTTCTCAAATTAGAGACTAAATAATAAATGAAACTCTCATAAAATCCATAACATATCCGTTCACACATTTTCCAACAGCTTTTTCAGTGAATTAAAGTTTTAATTTTACAACACGGTCATTTCAGAATTTGACAACACATAGCCTATGTAGGCCTATTTAATAAGGTATCTTTCAAATAGGGGGCACGCCGTAGCGTAGTGGTTAAGGCACTGCGCTACAAGTCGGAAGGTCGAGGGTACAAGTCCCGGTGGGCTCAGGATTTTTAAACTGACCAAAACCTTCTGGCGGCACTATGGCCCTGGGGTCGACTCAGCCTCTAACGGAAATGAGTACCAGACGCTTGTTCTGGGGGTAAAGGCGGCCGTCACGCAGGGCTGACAACCCGGCTGACATCAAGTGCCGATTGTCTAGAAAAAGTGGGAGCCTTAACCTCCTACTACCCCAAAGGCCTCCCAAGGCCTGTCGTGGGATTACTTTACTTTTTTTATCTTTCAAATAAGTACTAGGTTCCTATACCAATCCGAGCTAAGTACTAGTTGTATTGTAAACAAAGCCCTACTCCGTTTATTGGGAGAACTGTGTACTATTTTTACCCTCATTACGACTGAATTGTATACGGAACTGCAGTCTGTAGGAATATTTTTCTTAGGCAAGACCGTATTTTACGGGAAGTAAAAGTGAATAGGCCCTACAAGGTAAAATTATAGTAGGCCTATACCAATAACATTGGTTAACATGATTTTTGTCTCATGAGTACCAATAGTTGTACTTAATGCAGTTTTTTATCGTGTTCTCAAATATGAATTCGGAATTTCTCCATCGCCCACAGTTTTTTTTATTTCAATTTCAATTAATGGATTTAAATAATTATTTTTCAATACACGTTTTTTCGTCCATTTGTCCATTGTAAAATAAAACCGAATGAGCTAACTCAGGAGATTTCATCTATGGAAAAGAGATATCAAGGCAAATGGAATCCTAATATGCTGGCCGATTATTGCTGGACCATCAAGAGGGATGCTCCACAGGCGAGATGTAGCAGAAAACCGTCATTTCTTACTTTCTAGGTGAGTCCGAATGTTCGAATATTGTGTAGTTACGAATGTAGAAAATATTAAAGTGTTTGAAATTATAAATTCTTGTCCCTCGGTAAACCTTGCGTGATGGAGAAAAACCTATAGGCCCTATCATATTTGAATTCAGGAAAAAAATAGGCCTACAATCAGAATCACATATTTTTCTTTCTGAGACAAAAAAAAAGTTTATTTTTTGTTGCTCAGTGTAATTAGGAACCTTCTCCATTTCTTATTTAGCCTATACATGACAGAAAGAAGTGATGGTAAAACATTGTATATGGGCCCACCTTATCCGTATAACATACACCATGGATTTCATGAGGTGGATCCTCTTCTTATTCTTCTGCTTCTTCACAGCCGGTTTCTTGTAGATTGATAGTGAGGGGGTCTACATTGGGTGGATTTCTTAACCGAAGTCTAAACCACGATCGCGGTTTTCCGATTTTTTATTGTTTCCATAACAACCATAACAACTGAAAATCTACGGTTGTTAATTCCTAAAACAAATATCTGAATCATGTCTATGGTTTCATAACAATTTCTGTCAATTTTCAGTCATTTTTTTGTGTTATGGAAACAATAAATAATCGGAAAACCGCGGTCGTGATTTAGACTTCGATCGAGAAATCCACCCATTAGGCCTATTAGAATTTTCCTTAGATAGCCTATGTCCTATGCTACATTAGAATGTCTTCGCTATCTATTACCATTTTTTTCGGTTTCTTTCAACAAATTCAAACTCTATCTTGTCCAGAAGCGTACGAAAAGAAGTATTTTTAAAGTTCGGAAAGTCGGGATCACTGTTTACAAAATAGAATAGGCCTATAGGCCTACTATTCGTCAGAGGCTCATTCTTTAAAAACAATAATAGGCTACACCTTAAAGACGCACAGCAGTACTAACAAACTCTTTGCACTGAACTTTAAGCCCAGATTTACGCTTTTTTTTCCTGGTATAGATCCATCCATCCATAGTAATTTTGCCCGAGGGCAGGTCCTTCACTGCAATCATAGCAATTTCATGCTATGCTTGCAGCTTTACTAGAGAATTGTAGATGTGTAGCTTCCCGTTGCTTTCCACACCGATGAAGGATGATGATGATAATGATAAGGATGATGATGGTAATGATGGCCATATTATTTTGGGGACCGTTTGGGTCTTAAAGTTTTCCTGACATTTATCTTACAGGTGAGGAAAAACCCCGATAAAAACCTCACCCAGAAAAACTGCCCCGACCGGGGATCGAACCCGGGCCCGCTGCGTGACAAGGCAGAACGCTACCTCGAGAGACCACAGCGGTGGACCTGGTATAGATAGATAGCCTTTATTTTCAATTTCATTACCACTAGAATTTATGCACAATGCTGTTATTTTCACCTCACTCTAAAGGCCTAATGTGCGATATTTTCACAAAACTGATTAAAAACATTCAAAGTAACTTAATTTTTTTCTCACCCCCTTTTCAAAGGCTTTCTTTTCCATTGTTTTGAAATTGTACAGAATCTGCTATTTTAAAACAATCCAAATTTCAATTTATTTTGCATTGAGCATGTGTAAGAAATAGACAATGCTTAATTAATCTTTTTAATTTATGATTATATATTTTAAGATTATCCCATATAACTTATATAGACATGAGTTACACAATATGTATTTTATTTATTTTATTTTATTTATTTCTAGTGTTAGAGAGTTGATTACATTTTTTTATTGGCTCACAGGTAAAACTGTTATTGAACAATGACAATTTAGTCAAATGTCTGATTTTATCACTGTAAAACTGGTAGGCCTACTTAGCTCGGAGTTAGTAGGCCTACATATAACTTAGTAGCAACGAATGGAGTAGAGCTATAAATTATTGGAGCCGAAAAATGGGCACTAACAAAGATAGATTAAATAGAATTCAAGTTGAACTTTTTAACAAGTATGATTGGAAAAACCAGAATAGACAAAATACAAAACAAACACTAAAGTATGAAAAGCCTGATGGGCAAGTAGTCAGTGCTTCTGACTACAGTTCATGGGGTCCCGTGTTCGATTCCGGTCAGAACACAGGATTATTTTCTTAAAGGGAATTATTCCTGTGGCCTCACATGTTCCGGATTTATGTAACGTTTAGGTTTAAGGATTCTCCTGGCGCTTCATTATTATTTATCACACATCATATTATCGGGGTAACGTAACACCGCCTTCCAGAACGCCTAACTTTAGAAGAGGGTTATATTTCTGCCAATGCCAGGAGAGAAAACCATAAATGTCGTAAGGAAAACCTGGAGGCATTGCTAAACATGTAGGAAATTTTTGAAGTTGGAAAAAAAAAAATACAAGATGAAATGGAAAATAGTAGAATAAATGGTATGACCACCTTAAGAGAATGAGTATGTAAAAAGTTAGGGTACCAGGGGGCTATTTTACGCATGGGGCTTTTTCACGCACTGATAGTGTCATTGACTCTGACAGCTATACCTTGGTCTATTGAAGGTCGAAGTAGGTATTTATAAAAATCCCGTTTTGTCACCCCTTCAGTAGTGAAAATATTTTTTTTGTGAATAGAACCGTTTTTCCGAGAAAAATTCTTTTGTTGTGCGAGGTAAACCGTATTCCGTCTTCTTACCTGTTTGAATAACATTACAGTCTCAATTATTAAGCTATAACATTCGCATTTGAAATTATTTTAGCTTTAAAATAGAGCTGCATGTAGGTTATGGTCTTACTTACTTACTTACTCACTGGCACTATCGAACCCGAAGGTTCATGGCCGCGCGGACATAAGCTCTCCATACATCCCTATCCTGAGCTAATGCTTTCCAATCATTCCCTGTATAATCTACTTCCCTCAAATCATAGTTAATGTTGTTCTCCCACCTCATTCTTGGTCTACCAACTGGGCGCTTTCCCTCTGGCTTTCCTACAAGAAGCTTCCATGCACGTCTTTCATTCCCCATACGTGCAACATGTCCTGCCCATCGCAGTCTACGAGACTTAACTGTTCTTATTATATCTGGCTTCCTATAAAGACCATGTAGTTCATTGTTATGTAGTCTTCTCCATTCATCTGTCTGTTCATCTCTCTTTGGTCCAAAAATTTTCCTAAGAACTTTATTCTCAAATACTCGTAATCTCCTTTCCTCCCTTAAAGTAAGAGTCCATGTTTCGCACCCATATAATATAACTGGTAGAATAATAGTTTTATATATTTTCAGCTTTACGTTTTTGAAAGGAGTTGGGACATCAAAAGTCTCTGCAATGCATAATAGCAAGCATTTCCAGAATTGAGCCTATGTTTAATTTTTTTGTGCATCTCATTCCTATTTGTGATTATTGTTCCTAGGTATTTGAATTCAGCCACTTCCTCAAAATTTCCCTCATTTGTCATTAGCTGTCCATTTCCATTATATACTGAATTTCTACGTGTGACCATATATTTAGTTTTACTGATATTTACTTCCAGTCCTAATTTCTTAGTGTTACTCAATAGTGTGTGCGTGTTGGCCTTAGTATCTCCTCGCTATCGGCCAGTAGTACTACATCATCAGCATAAACTAACAGCTTATTAATACCATTGAGTTGTAAGCCTTCCTCATTCTCTAAAGATTTAATGGCATGCTCTAGTACAAAATTAAATAGTAGAGGAGATAGTGCATCTCCTTGCTTCAACCCATTCTGGATTTCAAAGTGTCTGAAAACTGTTTGCCTACACGCACCCTACTCTTTGAGCCATTTAGACACATTCGTATAAGTCTAACCAACTTTTTAGGAATTCCGAACTCCAGGAGGATACTATATAACTTCTCCCTCTTAATTGAATCATATGCTTTTTTGAAGTCTACATATAGTTGATGTGCAGTACCATTATATTCCCATTTCTTCTCTAAAATCTGTCTTATACTGAAAATCTGATCTGTTGTAGACCTGTTTCTTCTAAATGCACATTGATGATCTCCTAGAATGTCATCAATATAGGGAGTAAGTCTGCTTACTAATATATTTGTTAGAATTTTGTACGAAGTTGAAAGTAATGAGATGCCCCTGTAGTTGTTGCAATCAGTTTTATCTCCTTTCTTATAAATTGGTAAGATAATTGATTCCTTCCATTCATCTGGAAGAGCTTCTTTTTCCCAAATCATACTAAGCAACCAGCGTATCTTGTCCATCAATTTTTCTCCCCTGATTTTATCAGTTCTGCTGGGATCTCATCTGAACCTGATGCTTTATACATCTTCAATTTTTCAATCGCCATTTCAACCTCTAATGCACTTGGCTCTGCGACTAGCATTTCTGCTGTCTGTAACTTATCCTCCTCAATGTCCTGTTCTGTATGTACATTTAATAGCTGATTAAAGTAACCTTTCCATCTATTTAATATACTCCTAGAATCTGCAATCATATCCCCATTTTCATTCCGAATTATGTTTGTTCTAGCCTGAAACCCCTTCTTCTCTATCCTAATTCCCTGATATAATTCTCTAATGTTACTATTTTTTGCATTCATTTCAAGATCATTAATCTTCTCTCTCAAATATTCCCTCTTTTTACTCTTAGTAACTTGGTGGTTTCCCTTCTAACACTACCCAATTGCTCTAAATTTACCTCATTTGGCTCGTGTAACCATTTCATTTTTGCTAGCTTTCTTTTCTTTACAATGTCGGCACATTCCTCATCAAACCATTTCTTGTTTTGCCTCTTTTTAAACAACCAATGCTTTCTGATGCTGACAATTTAATAGTATCTCTTATAGCCTCCCATTCTTTATTATATCAGTTTCTTCTTCGTTTGCCACATTGTCATCTGAAGATTCCAGTACTTCAAATCTATTAGCTATTTTGATTTGGTATTCTTGCCGCATTTCATCATTTTTCAAGTTTTTTAATTCATATTTTACAGAATCATCTTTAGCGTTCGTTCCTCTCATAAGCGATAGCCGTTGTCTGATTTTCACTCTGACCAGATGATGATCCGAATTGCAGTCTGTCCCTCTAACTGATCTAACATCAATGATGCTACTGTGCCAGCGTTTATCCACTAATACATGATCTATCTGGTTCCGAGTTTCTCCATCTGGGGACGTCCAGGTGTATTTATGAATATCCTTATGCTGAAATGTTGTGCTCTTAACAATGAGATTCTTTGATGTGGCAAATGTGACTAATCTAACCCCGTTGTCGTTACTATCTTCATGAAGACTGAATTTGCCTATTGTTGGTTTGAATATATCTTCCCGCCCCACTTTTGCATTAAAATCTCCTAAGACAATTTTCATATGATATCGTGAAAGGGTATCAAATAAGCATTCTAATTCTTCATAGAACTCATCCTTGATCTTGTCATCTTTATCTTCTGTGGGGGCATGTACATTTACAATTATAAAATCATGTCGTTTACCCTTTAGAATTATGTATGATATCCTATCACTAACAAATTTAATATCTCGGATAGCGGATAGGATCCTCCTTCTGACTAAAAAACCCGTTCCAAATGCAGGTCTTTCTGCACCCCCATAGTATAATGCAAAGCTTCCTGATTCCTGACTACCTTCTCCTGGCCACCTAACTTCCTGTAAAGCGACTATATCCAAGGGCGATTTATCCATTCCTGCGTTAATATCTCTAGTGCCCCGCTATTGTATAAAGTCCTAACATTCCATGTTCCTAGGAACATGTCCCTGTGTTTGAGCCTTTGGCATGGGTTCCCTGAAGTAGTCCCCGCCCGGAGAACCGAATGGGGGACTATTTGACCTCCGGAAAATTTTACCCCAGATGAACCCATGTCCGCATTTCTTGACGGTTGTATTTTTACGGTGAAAGATCGTCACTCTTTCGCCCAAGGTACTTTTTTCGTCTGGCTTATCACCTTCGACCAGTCCGGCATGGGTAACCCTATCGGCAGCAATGCTACCGCCGGCATAGCTCTCAGGATCATTTAAGCACGCAAGCCACTCCACCACGACAAGGTAAAGATACCATGGAGGGGTTATGGTCTTAGAATATTAATTTAAAAACAGCAGATAGTGATACTTAAGTGACTTGAGCATAATAAACATTTTATTAACGTATTGTAATATGGGGCTACTTCGCGCACCGATGATGGGGCTATTTTACGCACTAAATTAAGACACATTTTGTATAAAAATTGAGTTACTAACACATTACGTTAATTAAAATTAGTAGAAGTAGTATGTGCCCCTCGTAGCTGAGCGTCGTAAGGCATTATGCCTCGTTGCTAAGCGGTTCCAATCCCCACGAAAAAAAAAGCTATTGGAATTTCGGTCAGTATGGGTCCAGTGCCCACCCAGCATCTTTACAAATGTGGGTAGCTACAATTAGTAGCGGTTGCAGATTGAGAAAACCAGCTTTGGCGACTGGGGTGCCTGGCATGCTGACCACATGTGACACCTGGCAGGATTATCGTTTTCTCTATGATAACACATGTGGATATGAACCCAGCAGTCGGCTGGTAGGCTAAGGGTCATCTACGCTCTCCATGCCATGGAGGAGGAGAAAATGTAAATTAGTAGCCATAATATTTCATTCACAGACGCTCTTTAACAATTCTGGTCATTAGCGTGAAGTTCAAAACTGGGCACCAATGGGCCGGTAAAGTTTGCTCTTATGCCTCTCATTTAAGGCTTGAGGTTCTTTTACTTGTGAATCTACGACAACGGACCAACAATAAATTTACATCCCTTACAAAAAATAATAAACGAATAAATAAATTTGACTGCAGAGCTAAACGCCAGCCTAAGCGGACTTCGAAACATTTGATGTCCGACTCGAATGTGGAAATAACAGCTAAAAGGGCGCTAAAACTGTAGTCTGTTGGTGAAATGAGTAGAGAAGTCTTCCAGTTTTCCGATTAGATATTATTCTCACTTGAAGATCAAGAGCGAAATGAGTAATGCCACGTGATCTGTTCTCCCTCCTGCACTTCCTTCCGCGGCCTCATTGACTGTGATTTTTGCCTTCCTCCTGTGTAGATGGCCTTTTTCAAACAGCTTCTATACAGGTTCTACGGACAGACTCCGTTGCCTCCAAATAACGAGACGGATGAAGGATGTGTCATGCTCTTTTTGTGAACCGAGATACTTCTCTGAGAAGTTTTTAAGAATGGGAGAGTGGATCAGCTGTCAATAAATGTATGAATTCGTTCCACGAACTGTGTGTGGGTGCAGTTGGGAAGAAACAATTTGCATGTGATAATTGTTTATGATGATAAGTTTAGTGCGCGAAGTAGCCCCTCTACATGCGTGGATTAGCCCCACTGTGTTTACATAAGGTGTATAGTACAGACAATTTTATAAGTTTTTTTTATTCAGTGTTATACTAGTATTTAAGGATGATTAATATTACATTATAAGCTTTAATTATAGAGTAATTAAACATATCATTTTTTTAAAAGATAATTATAATACTGATTTAAATTTGAAATGCGCAAAATAGCCCCACCCTACCCTATAGCTAATATCAAATTATAAAATTGTGCTTACCTCATAGCCTATGCAGTCTCCTCAACTTTTAAAATAATTAAAACATTGTAGGCCTTTCGGGAGAAGTCCTATCCTCAGCAGAAATCAGTTTCTAAACCTCCAGCAATGATTTAGGTACTGGAAGCATACCAAGACAATCACTGGAATTTAGATTAGGAGGGAAGACACCAAGTGGTCGGCTGTGATGTAGCCTAAATGGGAAGAAATAGTTAAATAGAATATCTTGTGTTGTATCTTGCAAGCCCGATTCCCTTAACAGAGATTTAAGCGCTCTCCCCCTACAGGGAAGAATTTGAACCATACTAATTTAGTTACACTTGTTTTCGTATAGATGTTATAGGCCTATTTGAGTGGTCCGTGGTCAGCGTTCCGCCTCATACTGACATCTAGGAAACCAAGGTAGTACTAGGACGGGAAAATTCGATAAATTTTGCTTAGAGGGCTTTTCATTCAGGCTTAAGGATCTTTAACGAACCTGAAAATCTTCAGACTCGGGACCCACGGCTTAAAGTGCCTACCGGAGGATTTGCTCCTTGGATTTTTCCATCCTAAAAATCCATCGACACCAGCTGGGTTTGAACCCGCGACCCTCGGGACCAGAGGCAAGGAGCATAACCACTAGTCCACCGCGGCCGATAAAAGAAGTAGAATATCGATAAAAAAAAAAACTAGTTGAATAGGTGGAGGGGCCTAATGATGGATATGTTTCTTCAAACATATCATGACCAAAATAAATAGAGAATTTTATTCAAAACTCGCCCCCTGGAACGGGGACCCGAGACTACATGAAGAAAATCTGTAGTTGAGTAACCTTTGAATACATTACAGAACTACTGTGGTGAAGGAAGCTATATTCATGCAACAAGACTTCCATCTCCACCCCTCGAGGGGAGGGTGACGAAAACCAATGCCATATGTTGAAAGAGATATTATTGTTCTATGCTGGGATGTCATAGGCTGAAATTCCTGAGATAACTGGTTAAGTATACACATGGGGCACATAAAATGGCACCTTCAAAGAATTAACTTGCTATATTGCTTCAGATATTTTTTTCAAATACCAACTCAAATGTTTAATAATACGTGAATATCATTTAATATACCTAAGAGTTAATATTATGATTTCAGAAATTGTGTTAATAAGATTTCCTTCAATAACAGTATTCTTCTTCTTCTTCACTTCCTGGTTTAGGCAAGAGTTGCCTGTTCCGTCTTCACTAATAGGTCTAAGACCATCTCTTCCGAGGACGTCCGACATCTCTTCTTCCTCTTGGAAAATAATGGAAGATTTTATTTGATAATCTTCTTTCTTCCATTCTTTCTACATGTTCTTTCCACTGTATCTTGTTGTTAAATATATTTTCTTTTATGGAGTAGATCTGCAGTTCTTCACGGATATCCTCGTTTCTTATCTGGTCCATTCTAGTGCAGCCTTTTACTCCTCTTAAAAATTTCATCTCGGCTGCTTGGATTTTACTTTTGTTTGGTAGTGGTAATCCAAGATTCACTCACATACAAAAGGACAGGGACAGCCATTGTTTTATAAAATTTTAATTTTGTTTGTTTATGGGCTTTATTATTCAATGTTCTATTTATTGTACCACAAATAGCTTGAAACTGATGTGTTTTGTGTTCAATATCTTTATCATACCCATAGCTGATGTCACATCCTAAATATTTAAAGTGGGATACTTGTTCAATAATTTCGTCTCTAATTACTATTTTTGCACGCAGAGTATTTCTTCCACAAAATGCCATTACTTTTGTTTTACTTATTGAAATTTTAAAATTATAATCGCTACATATTGCATTTAGTTTGTAAGCAGCCAATTATAACAGATCTTCATAATGGTGTAGTAAGACTAAATCATCGGTGAAAAGTAATTTATTAATACTTGAGTTATTGTTCAATCTAAGGCCATTGCCCATTATAATTTTCAATTGTTTCACAATGTCGTCGATATATATATTAAAAAGAGTGGGCGATAGACTACATCCTTGTCTAACTCCTTGATTTATAACAGTATTTTCTTATAATTTTACTAACTAACCATCTCACTGGCACTATCGAATCCATAGGTTCATGGCGGCGCCCACATATGCCCTCTATATAGGCCCTATATTCCTGTCCAGAGCTAATGTTTTCCAATCACCCTCTATATAATCTGTGTCCCTCAAAATATGGTTAATATTGTTGTCCCACCTCATTCTTGGTCTACCAACTGGGTGTTTTCCCTCTGGTTTTCCTACAAGAAGCTTCCATGCCCCTCTTTTATCGCCTATTCGTGCCACATTCCTGCCCATCGCAGTCTACGAGACATGACTGTTCTTATTATAGGCCAATAGGCCTATAGTTTCCTATAAAGATAATAGGCCTATAGCTCACTGTTTAGTAGTCTTTTCCATTCCCCTGACTGTTTATCTCTCTTTGGTCAAAAAATGTTTCTAAGACATTTATTCTCAAATACTTGTAAACTTTTCTCCTCCCTTAAAGCAAGAGTCCATGTTTTGCATCCATATAATAAAAGTGGGAGAATAACAGTTAGATGTAGCCTATATTTTCAGTTTAAGTTTTTTTAGAGAAGTTGGGACGACAAGAATCCCCTGTAGGCCTAATGCATAGGTCTAATATCATGCATTTCCAGTATAATTTAATTTGGTTATAGACTAATTGTTGTTCCTAGGAAGACTATTTGAATTCAGCTACTTCTTCTAATTTTACTTTAAAATATTAATTTGATGTTGTTAAACCCTAAAATCGTTTTATAACTAACTAGCTAACTAACCAATTAACTAATTCACTGGCACTATCGAACCCATAGGATCATATCTTCCACACATGCTTACTTACTTCCTTACTTACTCACTGGCACTATCGAAACCGTAGGTTCATGACCGCGCGGACATAAGCTCTCCATACACCCCTATCCTGAGCTAATCCTTTCCAGTCATTTCCTGTATAATCTACTTCCCTCAAATCATAGTTAATGCTATTCTCCCACCTCATTCTTGGTCTACCAACTGGTCGTTTTCCCTCTGGCTTTCCTACACGAAGCTTCCATGCAAGTCTTTCATTCCCCATACGTGCAACATGTCCTGCCCATCGCAGTCTACGAGACTTAACTGTTCTTATTATATCTGGCTTCTTGTGAAGACCATGTAGTTCATTGTTTATGTAGTCTTCTCCATTCACCTGTCTGTTCATCTCTCTTTGGTCCAAAAATTTTCCTAAGTACTTTATTCTCAAATACTTGTAATCTCCTTTCCTCTCTTAAAGTAAGAGTCCATGTTTCGCATCCATATAATATAACTGGTAGAATAATGGTTTTATATATTTTCAGTTTAACGTTTTTTGAAAGGAGTTGGGACATCAAGAGTCTCTGCAATGCATAATAGCACGCATTTCCAAAATTGAGCCTATGTTTAATTTCTTTGTGCATCTCATTCCTATTTGTGATTATTGTTCCTAGGTATTTGAATTCAGCCACTTCCTCAAAATTTCCCTCATTTGTCCTTAGCTGTTTACCTGAGCTAATGTTTTCCAATCATCCCCTGTAAAATCTACCTCCCTCAAATCATGGTTAATGTTATTCTCCCATATCATCCTTGGCCTACCAACTGGGCGTTTTCCCTCTGGTCTTCCTACAAGAAGTTTCCATGCACGTCTTTCATTCCCCATTCGTGCCACATGTCCTGCTCATCGCAGTCTACGGGACTTAACTGTTCCTATAGCTTAAAGACCATGTTGTTCATTGTTATGTAGTTTTCTCCATTCAACCATCTGTCCATCTCTCTTTGGTCCAAAAATTGTCCTAAGAAATTTATTCTCAAAGGGGTACGCCGTAGCGTAGTGGTTAAGGCACTGAGCTACAAGCCGGAGGGTCGAGGGTTCAAATCCCGTTGGGGTCAGGATTTTTAAACTGACCCAAACCCTCTGGCGGCACTATGGCCCTGGGGTCGACTCAGCCTCTAACTGAACTGAGTACCAGACGCTTGTTCTGGGGGTAAAGGCGGCCGTCACGCAGGGCTGACAACCCGGCTGACATAAAGTGCCGATTGTCTAGAAAAAGTGGGAGTCCTAACCTCCTACTACCCCAAGGGCCTCCGGGTCTGTTGTGGGATCACTTTACTTACTTACTTACTTACTTACTCACTGGGACTATCGAACCCGTAGGTTCATGGCCGCGCGGACATAAGCTCTCCATACATCCCTATCTAGAGCTAATGCTTTCCAATCATTCCCTGTATAATCTACTTCCCTCAAATCATAGTTAATGTTGTTCTCCCACCTCATTCTTGGTCTACCAACTGGGCGTTTTCCCTCTGGCTTTCCTACAAGTAGCTTCCATGCACGTCTTTCATTCCCCATACGCGCAACATGTCCTGCCCATCGTAGTCTACGAGACTTAACTGTACTTATTATATCTGGCTTCCTATAAAGACCATGTAGTTCATTGTTATGTAGTCTTCTCCATTCACCTGTCTGTTCATCTCTCTTTGGTCCAAAAATTTTCCTAAGAACTTTATTCTCAAATACTCGTAATCTCCTTTCTTCCCTTAAAGTAAGAGTCCATGTTTCGCACCCATATGATAAAACTGGTAGAATAATAGTTTTATATATTTTCAGCTTAACGTTTTTTGAAAGGAGTTGGGACATCAAAAGTCTCTGCAATGCATAATAGCACGCATTTCCAGAATTGAGCCTATGTTTAATTTCTTTGTGCATCTCATTCCTATTTGTGATTATTGTTCCTAGGTATTTGAATTCAGCCACTTCCTCAAAATTTCCCTCATGTGTCATTAGCTGTCCATTTCCATTATATAATGAATTTCTACGTGTGACCATATATTTAGTTTTACTGATATTTACTTTACTTTATTCTCAAATACTCCCTTAAAGTAAGGGTCCATGTTTCACATCCGTGTAGGCTAATATAACTGGTAAATTAATAGTTTTATATATTTTCAATTTAACGTTTTTTGAAAGTAGTTGGGACGTCAACAGTCTCTATAATGCATAATAGCACGCATTTGCAGAATTGAGCCTATGTTTAATTTCTTTGTGCACCTCATTCCTATTTGTGATTATTGTTCCTAGGTATTTGAATTCAGCCACTTCCTCAAAATTTCCCTCATTTGTCGTTAGCTGTCCATTATATACTGAATTTCTACGTGTGACCATATATTTAGTTTTACTGATATTTACTTTACTTTATTCTCAAATACTCCCTTAAAGTAAGGGTCCATGTTTCACATCCGTGTATGCTACTATAACTGGTAAATTAATAGTTTTATATATTTTCAATTTAACGTTTTTTGAAAGTAGTTGGGACGTCAACAGTTTCTGCAATGCATAATAGCATGCATTTCCAGAATTGAGCCTATGTTTTATTTCCTTGTGCATCTCATTCCTGTTTGGAAATTGTAGGCCTACCGTGATTATGTAATAAAATATTGTTGTGTGTAGCTGAAATTCAATGCCGAACGCACATAAAGAAATGATGTGTGGGTTCAGTTAATATCACGATCGAAGTTCACAAAAAAGGAACGGGTCAACATTTCAATGACCTGAACGGGGATATAGAGACGGCCTTCCGCCTTAAGAAGAAAGTGAGATTAGTCACGGCTTACATGGCGTGCAGTTGCATTGTATTGCAGGATCATTAACCCCGTACACAAGACACAAGAACACTCATAAAATATTGCACATTAGGTTAGGCTGTCTTGATTTATAGCCTATTCTTTCAGATCTCGTACACATTGAGAAGGCTCTTAATTTTCTTCTTTGTTATAATTAGGCCTATATCTTCACCCCAAGAAACTTCTACTTCAATTTGTGAATTTTCTCAACAATATGCCTAATCTTCCACAATTTCTTATTCCTGGTGAAGCTAACCAGTTTATATTTTTCGATATTTTTCAAATGAGGTAGACCTATAGGCTATATCGGCCGCGGTGGACTAGTGGTTATGCTCCTTGCCTCTGGTCCCCAGGGTCGCGGGTTCAAACCCGGCCGGTTCGATGGATTTTTTAGGACGGTAAAATCCAAGGAGAAAGTCCTCCAGGAGGGACTTTAAGCCGTGGGTCCCGAGTCTGAAGATTTTCAGGCTCGTAAAAGATCCTTAAGCTTGAATAAAGAGGTCTCTAAGTAAAATTTACCGATCTCCTTCATCCTAGTAGCTGACTCCTTAGTTTCCCACTAGATGTCTCATTGTGTCGGTATGTTGACATTATAGGTCCACATTCATGACGAAGGCCCAACATTGGACTGTTACGTCATTGTAGAGAGAGATAGGCCTAATTTAATATATTATAATTTTAAATTAGCGTCTTCTAAATTAGTCCCGCGCCGTAGCCGAGCGGTTAATGTAGGAAGCCTTGGCGCAGAGCTACGGGACTTGCGCTGGTTCGAGTCTCCATGGGGGAAGAAATTTTCTCATGGTATTTCGGCCAGTATGGGACCGGTGCCCACCCAGCATCGTGAGGCAATTGGGTAGCTACAATAAGTAGCGGCTCCAGGTTGAGGAACCAGCTATAACGGCTGGGGGACTCGACATGCTAACCACATGTCACCCCTACACTGGCTGTTGATCATCTACCTCTGTGATTGACACATGTGGATGTGAAGGGCCAGCAGCCGGCTGGTAAAAGGGCAACCGCTGAAAAGTGGAAAGACCCTCAATCGGATCGGTCTTCTAAATTAAGGTCTTAAGCACGTAGTTCTTGAAAAGGTTTCTTCATAATCCTCAATGACTGATTCATAAAAAAGAAAAAAAAACAAGAGGGGAAATAACCATACACATATATCCAATTTCGTCAATTTGATTGACTATTTAACTTATGCTCCAAATGGTGTCTATGGCCAATCACGTTTCAATGAATTTTGTTTTACAACCAATGACAGTCGTGTTTCACGTCGTTCTTTATCGATTTATCTTTATCAGCTCCTGCTTTTGTGATAAAGAAAGGCACTCGAAAATCCGGATAAATGCACGCATTTTTCGAAAAATGGCTTAAAACTCGAAAATTTTGGGACGTTATAACTTTATGATTATATCTAGGTAGTTTAATAATGAAAATTCTAATCTGTGGCATTATTCTCCTTTTTAATATTCTGAACGACTCAGAGCATTATTTTTCTCCAACAAATACATTGAATAGGCCTATAGCAAATAATGAACATATTCCTTGATTTTACCGAGTTGTTTACTAAAAAATAAATGAAAAACCTGTAACGTTGATTATAATATACAGTTTGATGTGATTCATTATTTCTCCACTAGGATACATTCTTACAACATTGCGATCCTACCGTATTTGGCAATAAATAATATGATCAAGTTGCAGTGAACATACATAACCTCACATTTTTTGTTTTCAAACATGGCCGTTAATTATATAAATATTTTAAAATACCGGTAACTATATTTAAATACTGACTTTTGAGTAAACAGCTTAATTGTATTCGTTAAATGCCATTGTCGATTTCCAAATCCTCTAGATAAATTGGAAATTACTCTTGGCATTACTTATAATAATAATAATAATAATAATAATAATAATAATAATAATAATAATAATAATAATAATAATAATAATAATAATTATTATTATTATTATTATTATTATTATTATTATCTTCTTCTTCTTTACTTCATGGGCTAGGAAAATTACCTGTTCCGCCTCACAGTTGTTCTGTCCATCTTTTCACTGGCCTTCCTATATTCCTTGTAGTTAAATGCTGCTTTCGGCAATCTTGTTACGCTCATTCTTTCTACGTGTCTAAACTATTTTTCTCTATATTTATTTATTTTATCATTCAATGGATATATATTTAGCTCTGTTCTTATATCTTCATTATTTGTCCGATCCATTCTTGTGCAGTCTTTTGTTCTTCTAAGGAAGTTCATTTCTACGCTTTGTATTATAGACCCTACTTTGTAATAATGATAATATGATAAATTTGACGAGATTGAATGCCAAACAGTTACTATGACAAACTTAGAAGTAAAATCTGCACAAAATAAGATTTTAAATGGTAGGCCTATACTCCCCATACAGAGACTCTTGACTTCCCACCTCCTTTCAAAAAACGTTAAACTGAAAATATATAAAACTATTATTCTACCAGTTATATTATATGGGTGCGAAACATGAACTCTTACTTTAAGGCAAAAAAGGAGATTACGATTATTTGAGAATAAAGTTCTTAGGAAAATTTTTGGACCAAAGAGAGATGAACAGACAGGTGAATGGAGAAGACTTGCATAACAGTGAATTACGTGGTCTTTACAGGAAGCCAGATATAATGAGAACAGTTAAGTCTCGTAGACTGCGTTGGGCAGGACATGTGGCACGAATGGAGAATGAAAGACCTGCATCGAAGCTTCTTATAGGGAAACCAGAGGGAAAACGCCTAGTTGGTAGACCGAGAATGAGATGGGAGAATAACATTAACAATGATTTGAGGGAAGTAGATTATACAGGTGATGATTGGAAAACATTGGCTCAGGATAGGGTTATATGGAGAGCTTATGTCCGCGCGGCCATGAACCTACGGGTTCGATAGTGTCAATTAGTTAGTTATACTCTTTCCATACTCCAGTTAAAGCAACAAAGACCTTAGGTTCCAACGTGTCTCATGATACCCTAATTCCAACGCTATAGCCTAAAACTTGTAGACATCTTATGCCATTGTACTGTGTTAAGGCAATAGGCTACAAACCATGTGATTGAGGGTTAGGGTCCCGGTGAGGTCTGATTTTTAAACTATCCTAAATCTTCGACGTCACCATAAGCCTGGGATTGACTCAATTTCTAATGGCAATGAGTTCAAGATACAATGTTGACCCTGCTGATATCTAGAGTCGATTGTCGAGGAAGAGTGGGAGTTTTAACCTTCCATTATGTATGCCAAAGTCCTCCTAGGGCCGGTAGTGAAAATATTTTACTCTTTGGGGATACACCGAAGCATAGTTGGTTAAGGCACTATGCTACAAGTCAGATGGTCGGGGGTTAGAGTCCCAGTCGGGTCAGGATTTATAAACTGGCTTCAACCTTCCGGCGGCATTATGAACCTGGCGTCGACTCAGTTTCTGACGGAAATGAGTATCAGACGCTTGTTCTGGAGGTAAATTCGGCCGTCACGCAGTGCTGATGGCCCGACTGTTTAGAAGAGTGGCAGCCTTAACCTTCTAGCCAAATGGCCTCCTAAGGTCTGTAATCGGGATTTTTTTTTATATATCCAGGTATAGGCCTTAGTTAAGGTCATGTCACCTTTTCTTCTATTCACCAGGACAAATATATATATATATATATATATATATATATATATATATATATATATACCTATATTGCAGATTTTCGCGGATATATGTATGAATAAGAAAGTTTTCTTGGGTTTTCCGCGTCTTGGATTCAAGTTCGACCTCTGAACAATGATTCCGACGTTTCGGCAGGTGGGATCGTAACAGGCCTATAGGCCTAAGACTTAGTTGGATGAAGAAGAAGATATAATAAATTAATAAAGTTAAATGATAATTAAAAATCTTCTTCTTCTTCTTCACTTCACGGGCTAGGCAAATTGCCTGTTCCACCTCACAGTTGTTCTGTCCATATTTTCACTGTCCTTCCTACATTTCTTGAACCTCTTGGCTTGTAGTTGAATGCTGCTCTAGGTAATCTTGTTACATTCATTCTTTCCACATGTGTAAACCATTTCTCTCTATATTCTCTGATTTTCTCATCCAATGGATATATATTAAACTCTGTTCTTATATCTTCATTCCTTATCCGAACCAATCTTGTGCAGCCTATTGTTCTTCTAAGGTAGTTCATTTCTGCGCTTTGCATTCTACTTTGCAATTTTTTGGTCATTACCCAAGTTTCGCTCCCATAAAGTAATGCAGGAACTTCCAATGTTTTATTAAACTTCAATCTAGTATCTCTTCTTGTTTTATTCTTTAATGTTTTATGTAGCCTATAGTTCCGCATATCATTTGAAATTTCAACAGAAGTTAAAGGATAATTATTAAAATTAAAATCAGTAAAAAATACGCACAAAGGAAGTACATTTCCTATCTTCTACCCTATACATTAAAAAATACAAGGAAAATGATAGAATATAATGAATTAATCTATCTCTTATATTATAGGCCTATTCGTTACAATGCATTAGTAATTGAATGCAGGCTTTCGCGGCCTGTAATCATAATATAAAGAGATTTCAGATATGTAGTCGTGGTCCATGACTGGTGCTTCCTCCAGACGTTTCTCCTTCGACCTCGGAGGGCATCTTCAGTGACAAGTACTTATATGTTCCGTGGTTATTGTGTTCGTCTCGGACTCCCTGGTCGAGCAGGGAACGTAGAAGAACTTGACACTGAAGATGACCTCCGCAGTCGAGGGAGAAATTTTTGGAAGAAACACCAGTCATGGACCACGGCTACCATAGGCCGGAATATCTTAATAGGCCTAACCATGATGTAGTCTACTAAAGTAATTTAGGGTTACATTTTAACAACATCAAATTAAAATGTTAGGCCTATAGGTATAACTAGAGTCCGGATGTTAGGCTCTTGAAAAGTTGAAAATAGGCGGGGAAAAAGGCACTAAAAATCATTAATATAAGCACTAAAAATCAAATAGGCTCTTACAAAAATGGACTACAACATAAATTTTTACAGCCTTAAGTAAAGAATACAAACATATCCTATCAATAGTATACGAAGATATCAGAGATGATTTTGGAATTTGTTTTGCCTTTTTACAAGGAGAATACATATGTTTTACAGTGTGTACGTGCTGCGAAACATGGCTCTTCTTCGCGCAATTACCTGAAATTTTACACACTTTGCAAAACAATATTGAACCGTCACTTGAGAATATTCTTCTTCTTCTTCACTTCCTGGTTTAGGCAAGAGTTGCCTGTTCCGTCTTCACTAATAGATCTAAGACCATCTCTTCCGAGGACGTCCGACATCTCTTCTTCCTCTTGGAAAATAACGGAAGATTTTATTTGGTAATCTACTTTCTTCCATTCTTTCTACATGTTCTTTCCACTGTATCTTGTTGTTAAATATCTTTTCTTTTGTGGAGTAGATCTGCGTTCTTCACGGATATCCTCGTTTCTTATCTGGTCCATTCTAGTGCAGCCTTTTACTCTTCTTAAAAATTTCATCTCGGCTGCTTGGATTTTACTTTCTTGTTTGGTAATGGTAATCCAAGATTCACTCCCATACAAAAGGACATTGACAGCCTTTTTTTTTTATAATTTTAATTTTGTTTGTTTATGGGCTTTATTATTCAATGTTCTATTTATTTTACCACAAATAGCTTGAAACTGATGTGTTTTGTGTTCAATATCTTTATCAAACCCACTTGAGAATATTTTCGCACCAAATTCTTTCACGAAATTGGTCAGTTTGTCTTTTACTGTTTTACTGCTGTCCATTCCTTAGGCACCGTGAAACAACTGTTCTATAGGGGAGGGGACACAAAACAAAAACAAAACAAGCCACATACACTTGTCGCACCACTTATCTTTGAAGCACCTGTCTGTGAACGAGGACTACAGACTGAATTCAATGTTATTAACATGAAAAATAATATTGTCAGTCAATTGAAGCTTTCTATGCAATGCTATATGTCATGAAGTTGTCCATTTCAATTAATTTCATTGAAATACTCAGTTAATTTGGAGAAAAATGGCAAATAGGCATTTATAGGCATTGTAAGATAAATTAGACATTTATAGGCAAAATTAACTTAATGGAAAACAACTTTAGGGTCATCGATATGAACTTATATGAAGTCACTTTTACAATAGGCTATATATAATAAGTAACTGTAGGCATTTTCCCTAACATCCGGTCTCTAGTTATAAACTAATGATAATCACTGTAATTAACTAAATTCAAATCCCTTAATTAGAGGGGGAACAATTCAAAATAGAGGTCCAATTAGGCTACTCGAAGTTTCTCTATAATAGCCTATAGGTATTCGAACGGAGCCTGGGCAGGTTCATCTCGGGAGTTTCTCTCGTTTTCCCATGACACAAATTTCATTCCACCATTTCTGCATACCCATCTCACCCATTTCGTTTATCCGCCCTGACACTGTGCGTCAGGAGTGATCGGCCGGCAGCTTTGTAGTTCACAGACCCCTATTAATATAGGGTCTTCTTCTCATCTAATTCCTCGACCGACCCTGAGTTGGACACGAATTGAGGACATTATTATGTGGAATCAGAGAGAGTCACAGTTTAAATTTTCCAGGATTTATAATAATATATTAGGCCTATATGATATAGCACAATTGGATGGAGAATTGGTGTACGTGTATTTTTAGATGGAGTTTATTTTTTAACAATCTGTAAGTTCCCCCTTGTTCTGGAACAATACTCCATATGTTCTATTTTCAGCACGTTTCTTCAGAGCATTACCTGATTTTTCTGCTCCAGACCCAACTATAAAAACTTTACAAGATATGTTCGAGAAGAACTTTGGTTGGTTAGAAAACCATTAAAAATAGTAAAAAAAAAAGAGTTGGTATGCTAGTATATTTTTAGTGGCTATTTTAAAATCATATCCATTGTTTTCATAGGTGGTACATTGCTCTGTGTCCCTCCTCCCTCTCTCCTCTTTTCGCTCATTTTATGAGCAAACGTTAATAACAGTTTTAGAACTGTTTAATAGCGAATGAAATAAAGAAAAGATATGGCGTGTTTGGTGATTGGCAGTGGTACGCTTAGGAATATTGTTAGTATGGGGGTTATAAGAGCACATACGCTGGTCAGAGAACAGTTGCTTTGCAAACTGTCTGTGGTTTAGCGACTTCTGCACCCTCCGGTCATCAGGTGATTCTTCTGCATCCATTCATTCAAGTTAGATTATTTTATAATTTATTTGTCTTAACATAGATTTTAAGCTAACTTAATTCTTAACTTCATAATTTCTATACCCTGTTATCAACTTTTTTCTGAAATTTATTCTGTGTGTAGGCCTTCAATATAAATGTAATATAAGCTTAAGTTTTTAGATTGATAATTTGGTAATTGTGTTGGCTATACTGTGCCAGGAGTCAACCTGTAGGCTACTCCTTTTATTTCGTTAGGAAACATAACAGTTTCTTAGCATAAGATAGATTTTAGAAAGTAAATAGTATTATAATGGCACTGCGTATCGCTTTAGGCGAGAAAAGTTATAGGGCCTATAGTATCCTGCTGGAGTTCGGAATTCCTAAATAGATATTCGAATGTGCTTAAAAAACACAAAGAATATGGTGTGTGTAGGCAAATAGTTTTCAGATTCTTTTGAAATTCATAATGTTGAAGCAAGGAGATCAGAATCTTAGTTGCATATAAGACATAGGATTTTAGAAAAGAAATGGGAATATAATGGCACTGTACGTCAACTATATGCATACTATAGCCTAGGCTATAGTATTCTGCTGGAGTTTGAAATTCCCAAAAAAGTTTGACTTATTCAGACTTATTCGAATCTGTCTAAATGGCACAAAGAGTTGGTTATGTGTAGGCAAACAGTTTTCTGACACTTTAGAAATTCACAATGGAATAAAGCAAGGATATAGCCTACACTATCTCCTCTACTATTTAATTTGACACTAGAGCAAGCCATCAAATCTTTAGAGAACGAAGAAGGCTACAGCTCAATGGTATTAATAAGCTGTCAGTTCATGCGAATGATGTAGTACTATTGGCCGATAGTGAGGAGATACTAAGGGCCAACACATGCACTCTATTGAGTAGGGCCTAACACTAAGAAATCAGTAGTTGAAGTAAACATCAATAAAACTAAATTTTACGGTCCACTTAGAAATGAATTACGGTATATAGGTAATGGAAATGGACTGTTAATGGCAAATGGGGGAAATTTTGAGGAAGTTGCTGAATTCAAATTACTAGGAACAATAATTACAAATAGGAATGAGATACAAAAATAAATTAAACATAGGTTCAATTCTGGAAATGGATACTATTATGCTTTCTCTCAAAAACATTAAATTGAAAAATATATAAAACCGTTATTCTCTTATAATGTTATATGGATGCCAAACATGGATTCTTACTTTAAGGGAGAAAATATATTTATGAGTAATTTAGAATAAATCTCTTAGCAAAAAATTTGGACGAAAGAGAGACGAACAGAGCGGCGTGTGGAGGAGACTACATAACAGTGAGCTACATGATCTATAGGCTATAGGAATAAATTATAGGCTTTAGTTGGAAAACATTAGCTCAGAATATCTATGTAGCACTGATAACTTAGGCCTATATCCGCGCGACCATGAACTTCCAGGTTCAATATTGCCAGTGAGTTAAAGTTACGTCACTCATACAACCAATCTTCAAATTTTTATAAATGTCAATTTTTCAAGCACAAGGAATCTTGCAAACTAATTGACCGAAATTCAACTTAAGAACATAAGCTAGATAAAACAGGGCAAATATTGGAAGGTTAGTGCGGTTCTTGTAACCTTTTTTTTTAATTAAATACCTGTGTGTGTATGAGAAATGAAAATAAACCTATTAGGGGTCTATTCGTGAATAGTAGTCATCTTGAAATCGCTCACTAAAGTGAACTAGTTCAAACGCGGCACCTTTCTATGGGGAATAGGCGTACTTATTGTTTATTTCGCTTAGGCTAATATGAACGTCAAATTACACTGGTCGACAAAAATGAACATTTTTTCTTTCACAAGAATAAAAATATGAGATTTTAGAAGTATTTTTCATCCTAAAGTTAAATATCATTTCAGTTTTTTCCTATCAGGCAAGAGTTTTCTATATATTCATTTACATTTGTTATAATTTTTTAATAAAATCCATCTAACTCTCTCATTCTTACTTGCCTAGAAAGTGGTAGATAGTGATTTTCAGGCATATTTTCCATCAGGAACATCTCTCTTCTTGGTCCAACAGTAGTCAGCCAGCATATTAGAACTCCACTTGTCTTGGTACCTCTTTTCCATTGTGGAAATTTGCTGATGAAAACGCTCACCGTGTTCATCAGAGACAGCCCTTAAATACAGTTTGAATAAAATCGCTACATATAATGTGACAGGTCAAGGCGAACGCTAAAATCAATTTTAAAAAACTAGTGCCACAAGAAAACTGTGCCTGATGGAAAAATTCTGACTACATAACCTATCTGAATTCAGTATGAAAAAATGCACTAAATTCACTAATCAGATTTCTTGTGAAGGAAACCTTGTCGACCTGTGTTATAGAAACTTACGGTACTTCAGTTCATATCTGTTGATACAGCTTCATAGTTCTTGATTTCTACGCCTTCAAATCGTCAGGTTATTGTTTTGTTTTCATTTACAGTCTCCAGTGCTATAATGTTGACATAATATTGGTTTGTATACAAGCTTTCTGCAACATGTATTACAATTTATTTATAATTGTATGAATAATTGCTTATTTTTGTGTTCACTCTATAATGGAATCCTCCGCCTTCACTCATTCAGAGTACTACTGGAATTGTAGGCCTAAATATATGTGTTATAAGTAAATACCTGGATTTGGCAATTAAACTTTAACTTGAAACTTTGAATTAGAAATTAGGCCTATAGTAGGCTACCTAACAATAACACTGAGCAACAAAAAATAAACTTTTTTTTTGTCTCAGAAAGAAAAACATGTGATTCTGATAGTATTTTTTCTCCTAAATTCAAATATGGTATCGGTTTTTCTCCATCACTCAAGATTTCCGAGAGACAGGCATTTATAATTTCAAACACTTTAATATTTTCTACATTCGTAACTACACAATATTCGAACATTCGGACTCACCTAGAAAGTAAGAAATGACGATTTTCTGCTATATTTCGCCTGTGGAGCATCCCTCTTTATGGCCCAACAATAATCGGCCAGCATATTAGGATTCCATTTGCCTTGTATCTCTTTTCCATAGCTGAAATTTTCTGATGAAAGTATTCCCCGTGCTCATCGCTCACTGCGCCAAGATTTTCCGAGAAGAAATCTAGGTTTATTAAAAAAATATTTAAATCCATTAATTGAAATAAAAAAAACTGTGGGTGATGGAGAAATTCCGAATACATATTTGAAAACACGATAAAAACTGCATTAAGTACACTCATGAGAGAAAAATCATGTTGACCAGTGTTATTGGGGATTACATGCCCGAAGTCTATCTACATAAATTGAGGAGCATAGAAGCAAAAGGGCGTCAGTGTAAGTTTTGCAGTATTGAGAAAAATAAGTTTAAGTTAAAGTTGTAGGCCCATAAGAAAACTATGTTAATTGAAAATTATAATACTCCTTCTTTTTTTTTTTTTCCACTCGTACCGCTTACATTTATATAATTTTGTCACTAAATAAAATTAGCCGATGCTTTAGGATTGCAATTATGCAGCGAACTCTTTTTTTTTAGAAAATATAATCACTTACACTCCTTTACTTCTAAACGTCTCAATTGAAATAAAAAAACCGAAAAAAAATCGCACAAATAACACTGGTCAACATGATTTTTGTCTCATGAGTACCAATAAAGTAAAGTAAAGTAATCCCACGACAGGCCTCGGGAGGCCCTTGGGGTAGTAGGAGGTTAAGGCTCCCACTTTTTCTAGACAATCGGCACTTGATGTCAGCCGGGTTGTCAACCCTGCGTGACGGCCGCCTTTACCCCAGAACAAGCGTCTGGTACTCATTTCAGTTAGAGGCTGAGTCGACCCCAGGGCCATAGTGCCGCCAGAAGGTTTTGGTCAGTTTAAAAATCCTGACCCCACCGGGACTTGAACCCTCGACCTTCCGACTTGTAGCGCAGTGCCTTAACCACTACGCTACGGCGTGCCCCCATGAGTACCAATAGTTGTACTTAATGCAGTTTTTTATTGAGTTTTCAAATATGTAGGCCTATTCCGAATTTCTCCATCACCCATGGTTTTTTATTTCAATTTCAATTAATGGGTTTAAATAATTATTTTTTAATAAATCTAGATTTTTCCCGGAAAATCTTCGCGCAGTGAGCGATGAGCACGGGGAACACTTTCATCAGGAGATTTCAGCTGTGGAAAAGAGATATCAAGGCAAATGGAATCCTAATATGCTGCCCGATTATTGTTGGAATATCAAGAGGGATGCTCCACAGGAGAAATATAGAAGAAAATCGTCATTTCTTACTTTCTAGGTGAGTCCGAATGTTCGAATATTGTGTAGTTACGAATGTAGAAAATATTAAAGTGTTTGAAATCATAAAAAAAACCTGTCTCTCGGAAACCTTGCGTGATGGAGAAAAGCCGATTATCATATTTGAATTCAGGAGAAGAAATACTATCAGAATTAAATATTTTTCTTTCTGAGAAAAAAAAGTTTATTTTTTGTTGTTCAGTCTAATAGATAACAACTAAACACACTCCGCACCTGAAAACCTGAAGGAATAAGTAGGCCTACACTTTCTCATAAATATATGTTGCGTGGGTCACAAGTTTATAAATCACCAACATACACACTTTCCTTTTAGCTATTTGTTTATAACCAAAAATCTACACAACAATAAACTAGAAACCGGCATCTACCGGAAACCTATAAACAATGCTCTGGTCATAAACAAAAACTCTACACATTCTTTTCAACAAAAAATAAGTAACTTAATCTTAGAATGTTAAAACTCCCATTAAGCAAAGACATTATATTCATTAAATATAGGCCTATGGCAAAAACCAATGGCTATAATGAAGAAATCATAGATAAACTGGTAAATAAACAAAAACTGAAGAACAATATAACCAACATAACTAAGCTAGGAAAAGAATCTGACAACAACAAGAAAACATGGATAACACTTACATATACAGGAAAAGAAACGACAAAATTAGCCAATACACTAAAGAAAGCCGATAAAAACGTAAAAAATAGCATACAGAACTAATAAATTAAACAACATAATAAACAATAACATTTGAAGAAAATAACATTTTCAACAGCAAAGGAGTTTATAAACTGACATGTAAGGACTGCAACAAATGTTATATAGGAAGGACAAACAGGAGTTTTAACATCAGATTCAAAGAACATTTTCGAGACTTCATTCACGCAGAAGGAAAATCAAGCTATGCAAAACACGTTATCCATGAAGGACATCGCATGTTAAATATTGAAAACACCCTAACAGTAATGCACAGAGAAAATAATCCAGCAAGATAAACGTAGGGCCTACTCGAAGAGATGGAAATCATGAAAGCAGCTCACAACAACGACAATCTGATAAACGAAAACGAACCCAATACATGTAACCCCCTCTAACAGATCTTCAGTGAAACACCAGTTTTGAATTCTGCCGATGATGGGACAAGTCTCGAAAGCGCTATAGTTAAATGATTAATTAAGTTGAGGAGACGGACCTTTCAGGTGAATATTCCATAATTTTATATTTTAATTTTTATGTAGGCCTAATAATGTTTGACTATTGAGATAAATTGCTAAGTCCTTAAATCTCGTTGTATAGGCCTACTCATCTGTCATCACGTGACATTTCCGTTTTAATTCATAACTTCCATCACATTGAAATTATTACATGTCTTCTTCTTCTTCTTCCTTTCCAGGATTAGGTCAATGCGACCTGTTCCGGTCTCAAGTCCATCGTTTCCTTGGCCGTGCCAAAGATCTTTTCCCATGTGGTTTGTAGGTGTTGATCTTTTTGTCTAAATGTTCTTTCCATTGGTATTTGCGCCCTTCTAGTTTATCAACTATTGAAAATATATCCAGTTCACTTCTTATTGATTCATTGTGTAATCTATCCATGCATGTACATCCTTTTACAGATCTTAAAAATTTAATTTCAGTGGATTGAATGTGTAAGATATTTTGTAAGTACCCAAGATTCAGATCCATATAAAAGACCAGGAACAGCCATAATTTTATAAAACCTGAGCTGAGTTTCTCTTCCAGTCTTTCTGAGGGTTCTTCTTATGGTGCCACACATCATTTGATATCGGTTTAATTTATTTTGTACATCCCAATCATAGCTATTATCTGTGTTTTATAATTTATTTGGAATTAGATTACTTTATTGGGGCACGCCGTAGCATAGTGGTTAAGGCACTGCGCTACAAGCCGGAAGGTCGAGGGTTCAAGTCCCGGCGGGGTCAGGATTTTTAAACTGGTCCAAACCTTCTGGCGGCACTATGACCCTGGGATCGACTCAGCCTCTAACGGAAATGAGTACCAGACGCTTGTTCTGGGGTAAAGGCGGCCGTCACGCAGGGCTGACAACCCGGCTGACATCAAGTGCCGATTGTCCAGAAAAAGTGGGAGCCTTAACCTCCCACTACCCCAAGGGTCTCCTGAGGCCTGTAGTGGGAATACTTTACTATTAGATTACTTTATTGACGCCTGTTGTCTCGGGGTAGCGTCGCTGTCTCCTTAGCAGCGGGCCCACTTTCGATCACCGGTCGGGAAAAATTTCCTGGGTGATCCTCTTTTGTTACGGGTTTTTCCTCACTTGTAAGAAGAATTACAGGAAACTTTAAGATCCGAACTACTGTACTTACCTTTTCTCTTAGTGTCCATATTTCGCTATCATATTCCATTGAAATCACATGACCTGGCCCTCCAGATTGGAGGTTGGGCGCAGGGTTGACACCCCTATGTAAATAACTAACTCTCTGGCTCAATCGAACCCGTATGTACATGTCGGCACAGACATACGCTCTCCACCCTACACTGAGCATAATGTTTTCCAATAACACCCTGTACAATTCACATCCCTGAAGTTATGGTTAATGCTATTCCCCTACTTTATTCTTAATCTACCAATTGGGTGTTTTCTCTCCGGTTTTCCTACAAGAAGCTTCCATGTCTTTCTTTCATTCCCCATTTGTGCCACATATCCTCCCATCGCGGTCTTCATGACTTACCTGTTCTTATTATATCTGGTTGCTATAGGCCCTAAAGAACATGTAGCTCACTGTTACAGTCTTCTCCATTCGCCCATCTGTTCATCTCTCTTTAGTCCAAAAAATTTTCTAAAGACTTTATTCTCAAATACTAGTAATTTTTTCTACTTCCTTAAAGTAAGCGTCCATGTTTTGGATCCATATATAATAGAACTGAGAGAATAACAGAGGCATCCCTACCTAACAAAAAAATAATAATATTTGACTCTCGTACCCCGGAAAACAAATAGCAAGACTGATAAAATGGTACATCGAACTTATCATAAGTAACGCCACGAGTGATTTCCAAATTATCGATAAATTCACGACTCACGAAGTGAGGAGTGAATTTATCTAGAGAATTTGGAAATCAAGAGTGGCATTTGTTAGGACTATTTAACGAATAAAATTAAGCTGTTTACTCACAAATCATTATTTAACTGTAGTTATTTTAAAATATTTATATATTTAATGTAAACGGCGATGTTTGAAAACAAATGAGAAACGATAGGTACGCTTCTACTGCTTCTTTTGTTTATCACTGCAACCAGATCATACTATTTATTGCCAAAGGAACGCAATATTGTAAGGAGGAGCTTTCTTTAATATGGTAATTATAACACTGATAAATATTTGGTGAAACACGACTCTGATTGGTTGTAAAATAGAAATCATTGAAATGTGATTGGTCATTGACTCCCATTTGGGGCATGAGTTAAATAGTCGTGTTAACCCTTAAATTGGCAAAGCAGTAATTTTTCGAGTCAGTTATTTGAATGTGACGGACCGCACTGAAAACTATATTATGCATAGCGTAGGCCTAACTATTTTTATTGGATACTAGCTAATGCTCGGCGTGCGCTGCTACGCCTAAATAAATGAAAATATAAACGTGTTCTTGTGTTTAGTTAAGTAAAAGAGAAAATAATCATAAATTTATATTTTTTAGATACCCCGTGCTGATTACCAGGTGATGGCGTTACCCGGGAATCTACTTATCCCGATCTTCTTGACATAAATGAGCTGAAATACGAAAATTGGTGTGTTTTATATTTAGTTAAATAAGTATGAGGAAAAATGTATAACGTAATTATTTTTAGATAGCCTACGCCGTGCTGTTTACCCGGCGTTGTCCGGAAATCTACTTATCGGATCTTCTTGGCATAAAAGAGCTGAAAGACAAAAATTAATGTAACTTACTTCTTATGATCAATTGAATAAGTAGAATTAAAAATAATTATAAATGTGTATCGTAATTATTTTAATATTCCCCGTGCTGATTACCCGGTGTTGCCCGGGCATCTACTTATCTCGATCTTCTTGGCATAAATGAGCTAAAAGACAAAATTCGTTATTGTGAGCTATCTATAAAAGAATACCCGCCATGTGCTGCTATGCTTGCACAGGAATCTACGTATTTGTCTCGATCTTCTTTATTGTGAGTTATCCGTAAAAGATGATCATATGCTGTCGTGGACTTTTTTTTAGAGCTTTTTTGAGATATTCAATTCTGTGTACAATAATTTTGTGTATTTGTTATGGTTTAGACAGCGTTTAAAAAAGTACTTTTTCACGTTTTCCACTACAAAGGGCGATTTTAGGGTGTAGGAGTTGGGTATCACAACTCTCTTATAGTCTGTGTTCATCCCGGGAATCTCCTGAACATTTTGCAAAAAGCCCTATCACAATCGGATCGACGGTTTGGCCGCGCATGAAGTACGTACAAACAAACAAACATTCATTTTTTATATAGACCTATTAGATAGCGTAACTATTTTTATTGGATATATTGTATAATTCGATAAACATTTACGAAACCTACTTTCTACTCGTTCGTTTTCTTCTGTTTTGTTAAAAATATTAAATAAAATATACCAATTGATTTATCTTATGGGATAATTTGCCAATTTTAGGGTTAAACCAAATTAATGAAACAAATTTTAATTTAAATCATCCTAAGGCGCGGCAATTTCAAAGGTGAATGTTTTGACCTTCTCAACAATTCCCCTCCAAGCCAATCTGTCTCTTACTATATTCAAATTAGTCACTTTCATTTTCTTTAGATCGTTCATTGTGTCATCCTCCCATCTTATCTTCGGTCTTCCAACTGCTCTGCCTCCTATAGGTTTCCATTTAGGCCTATAGAGTTTCTTAATCAATCTCTGATCATACATTCTTATTAAATGTCCCAACCAACCAATTCTGAGAGATCTTACATGGTTTACTATGGGGCCTATTCTGATTTTTGATTAATTTGTTTAATTCGTTATTTGTTTTGATTCTCCGACAGTTAGGCCTATCACTTCCTCTATTTGGTCCAAATATTCGTCTTAGAATTTTCCTTTCAAAAATTAATAATTTCTGTTTTATTGTTTCATTTAGGACCCAAGTTTCACTAGCATATGTAACTACTTGTATAACGAGTGATTTGAATAACATTATTTTTGCTGTTTTTGACATTAATTTTCTTTTAAATTAGTTTCAGTTTGGAAAATAAGCTTCATTTCCATTTACCAATCTTTCATTGCAATTTTAGAGTTATAGAGTTCTTTCCCGTCCTATATCAGGTCTATAGTACGAGTTTGTTCTCTATTCATTCAGAATTTCCATTACATTGAAATAACCTGAATCCTGTAGTTTATAGTTTATTTGGCTTAATATTGATGTTAAGTTAAATGATGTTAGTCCATAACTCTCGTTAATACCTCATAGTTCAGAATAAGATCTATTTGCTTTACGATGTAGTTCCTAGAATTGCTTCAAGGTTCGTTAAGGCTGGCTTGCTGTTATATAGAAGTAACCGTTACATGAGTAAGTTTTTTAGCAAGTGATTTATATCCAGGACTCGAACATAATAATGATAGTAAAAATGTGTGAGTGTGTCTTTGTTTGACGACTGCACCTTATTATCTAATATAAATTTTAAAACACTTAGAACTAAACTGTTCTAAGTTTTATATATTCTCTTCTTCTTCATTCCAAGTATTAGGCCAAGGCCTGTTACTATCCTATAGAAAATTTTCCCTCCAGCGTTTCATAGGACGGCCCAGTGATCTTCGTCCTCTTGGTATATAGCTTTGGGGATCAGATTTGAACACATTCTTTGTAGATGGTGTTTCCAATTTAGTTGGTACTGTTTAATAATATATTCCAAAATTGGCGTAGTCTTCAATTGTTTTAAGATATCGGTGTTCCTTTTCCGATCCCATCTGGTGTAAGCCGCTGTTCTGCGCATGAATCTCATTTCACAAGCCGTTATTCTGCTTTCATGTTGTCTTTTTAGTGTCCATGCTTCACTACCATAGGTCAACACTGGTTTAGCCGAAGTGTTATATAGCCTAAACGTAATCTGGTGTTTTTTTGTACAAGGGTTGGTTTCATAACTTGATTAATAATTCCCAAACTTTTATTATAAATAGTAATTTTTTCAGGGATATCCAATTCATCCCAGATAGAGAGATAATATCCAAGATATTTAAATTAAGTTTTATATAGCCTACACAATTGCCTTTCATTAGTCTATAGGTTCTAATTGTGGAATGGTCTTTATTATTTTCATTTTTCCATTGTTAAACTGTTACTTTAAGGGAGGAAAGGAAATTACGAGTATTTGAGAATAAAGTTGTTAGGAAAATTTTTGGAGCAAAGAGAGATGTACAGACAGGTGACTGGAGAAGTCTACGTAACAGTGAACTACATGGTCTTTATAGGAAGATAGACAAATAAGAACAGTTAAGTCTCGTAGTCTGTGATGGGCAGGACATGTGGCACGAATGGGGGAAAGAGGTTCATGGAAGCTTCTTGTAGGAAAATCAGAGGGAAAACGCCCAGTTGGTAGACCAAGAATGAGGTGGACGAATAAAATTATCCATGATTTGAGGGAAGTATATTATACAGGGGATAATTGGAAAATATTAGTTCATGATAGGGATGTATGAAGTGCTTATATCCGCGCGGCCATGAACCTGCGGGTTCGATAGAGCCTGTGATCTAGTTAGTTATGTGATAAAGAGTATAAAATCGTCTTCTAATAGGTTGTTTCTTTTTAAGGACCATGTAGCGTGGGGCATATACTTGCAAAAGGGAGAGGTTAAACTAAGAAAAACAAATAATGAAGAAATATCTATACAGTAGGCTATAATTTCTACTTCGCGTTAACATGTAACTAACTAACAAACTAACATACTGGCACTATCAAATACGTAGATTCATTGCATCGCGAACATAAGCTCTCCATTCATTCCTCTCTTGGAAATAATATTTTCCAATCATCTCCTATATAGCTAATCGACTTCCCTCAAATCATGGTTAATGTTATTCTCCACCTAACGACTTGGCGATTTCGCTCTGGTTTTCCTGTAGTTTGCAAATCCCTCTTTAATTCCCCATTTGTGCCACATGACCTTCCCATCGCAGTCTACGAGACTTAGGCCTAACTATTCTTATTATATCTGATTTTCCGATAAAAATTATGTAGCTCACTCTACGTAGTCATCCTCATTCACATGTCTGATCATCTCTCTTTGTTAAAAAAATTTCCCTAAGAATTTTATTCTCAAATTCTAGTAATATTTTCTCCTCCTTAAAAGCAATAGTTCATGTTTCGCAACCTTAGGCCTATAGGCCTAACAGTGTGAATAACACATGGAAAAATATCTTTGGCAGACCGTAACAGGTCGCATTGACCTAATCCTGGAAAGGAATAAGAAGAGAAGAAGGCCTATACATATAGGCCTATTTTCATTTTAATTTTTTTTGTGAGAAGTTCAGACGAAAAGAGTACTTGTAATGCATAATAGGCCTATCGTATATTAAGTCTAGGTCCTATGTTTAATTTATTCTGCGCCTCATTTATGTTTGTAATTTTTGTTCCTAGGTGTTTGAATTCAGTCACTTCTTCAAAATCGCTCTCGCTTGTCATTGACTTTCCATTTTATTAGATAATGTATTTTGTATGTATTCACATATTTAGTTTACTTTTAAAATTAGTAATTAAAATGTTCAAGTTTTATTTACATTTTGGCTTTATTTAAGAAGAATAAGAATAAATTTTATTCATAAATAAATTTTATACACAGTATTGACAAGGGAATGAGCAAGTGCCCGTGCTCGGGTGCAGTTCAGTTACACAAATTTGTAGATATATTATATATATTTATATATATTATATTTATTATATCAATAATCATGTAGGAAGCTACTTACTTTATTTTATATAATTTTAATTTTATTATATTCTATGTTTTTGTTAGCATTAGCTAGTATTAGATCCATTATCATTGTATTTTGTTTAGTCTGTATTTTAATATCTTAAAATTGTAATATGTACGTAATTTTTGTATAATTTTACTATTCGCTGGTTGAGTGGAAGAGAAGGCCTTATGGTCTTAACTCTGCCAGCTAAAATAAATCATTATTATTATTATTATTATATATAACTTTCCTCATTAGAGGATTGCCTCAAGGACAAAGTGATACAGACAATTAATTTTTTGAACTTATGAAATACATTTGTTAAGAATGAGTGTTCTGATCGGTATGGGCCTAATGGTGTTGGCCGCCATTGTTTTATACAATTTTAAAAGTGTCTCCTTTCTAGTTCCTTTGAGACTTCGTTTTATGGTGCCACACATATAGGGCTAGCCTAATTACATTTATTTATTTTGTTTTCAATGTCTTCACTTTTTCTATATGACACATTGTATCCCAGGTAATTAAAATTGCTCACTTGTTCTATTATTTTATTCTCTTCTTCTTCTTCTCCCTTTCAAGTATTAGGCCAAGGCCTGTTAGGATCCTATAGAAAATTTTCCCTCCAGCGTTTCATAGGACGGCCCAGAGATCTTCGTCTTCTTGGTATATAATTATAAACAGCTTTGGGGATCCGATTTGAACTCATTCTTTCAAGATGGTGTTTCCAATTTAGTTGGTACTGTTTAATATATTCCAAAATTGGCGTAGTCTTCAATTCTTTTAAGATATCGGTGTTCGTTTTCCGATCCCATCTGGTGTAACCCGTTGTTCTGCGCATGAATCTCATTTCACAAGCCGTTATTCTGCTTTCATGTTGTCTTTTTAGTGTCCATGCTTCACTACCATAGGTCAACACTGGTCTAGCCAAAGTGTTATATAAACGTAATCTGGTGTTTTTTGGTACAAGGGATGGTTTCATAACTTGGTTAATAATTCCCAAACTTTTATTATAACTAGGCGTAGTAATCTTTATTTCGGGAAATTCTCGTTTAAGACTTGAAAGCATAATAATAGTCCCTTCGATTGGTTGCTGGCCAAAGGAAGGCAAGACCAGTGATGGGGCTGCCATCTTATAACCTCTGGTCATTTTATTCTCTAATTGGATTTTTACTCTTAGTGGCTCAAAACCTCGAAAAGCTAAAACTTTTGTTTTTACAGTAGATATTTTCAAGTTGTATGTTTCACATGTTTTACTTAATTTGTAAACTGCCCGTTGAAGAGGTCATGAAGTTCTAATATCGTACATAATTTGAAGTAAAGGTGGTCTGAGCACAAACAACCAATGAGGTCTAACCCTTCCAAGTAAATCTACCAATTGTAAATAGCTTGTAATTTGGTTTATTCAACATTCTGTAAGTCGTATCAGTTGTGAACTGCAGGCAGATAGATCGGTCGAAAGGTTATTATTACGTAAGTACTGCAACATATACTTTGTCTCTTAGTGCAAGTGACGTCACTACTCTCTAATGAATGCAATTTCAGCGTTTATTGCTATGACGTATGCATTCCAAAGTGCATTCTTTTATTTACAATTCTTATAACTCGCTCATATTGTTTATCCTTTTACTACAGGCCAGTTCATCTTTACGTAATTTTACATGCAAATTAAGTAATAGTTTAGAAATACATAAATTAAATTCTGGCACATAGAAAATTAAAAAAAACACAAGGGGAAATAAAATGGACAAAACAGTGTAGAATAGATTAATACCAGACTGAAGAAGGTATTAAAGATATTAGGAAAGAATATTAGAGTGAAGCAAATATGGGGGAAAATTTCAAAATATATGTCACTCTAACTTAAGCCTACATAAAGAATTAATGAAATACTTACTTACTTACTTACTTACTCACTGGCACTATCGAACCCGTAGGTTCATGGCCGCACGGACATAAGCTCTCCATACATCCCTATCCTGAGCTAATGCTTTCCAATCATTCCCTGTATAATCTACTTCCCTCAAATCATAGTTAATGTTGTTCTCCCACCTCATTCTTGGTCTACCAACTGGGCGTTTTCCTTCAGGCTTTTTTCCTACAAGAAGTTTCCATGCACGTCTTTCATTCCCCATACGCGCAACATGTCCTGCCCATCGCAGTCTACGGGACTTAACTGTTCTTATTATATCTGGCTTCCTATAAAGACCATGTAGTTCATTGTTATGTAGTCTTCTCCATTCACCTGTCTGTTCATCTCTCTTTGGTCCAAAAATTTTCCTAAGAACTTTATTCTCAAATACTTGTAATCTCCTTTCCTCCCTTAAAGTAAGAGTCCATGTTTCGCACCCATATAATATAACTGGTAGAATAATAGATGAAATGGAGATTTATATTAAGAAAGTAACATAAAGAAAATAATGTACAGGCCTAATATTTTAAATATGAAAATCTATAATAGTTTTATTTTTATTTAATTTATAAAATGGATTTTCATCAAATAAGCACCAATTCAATCGATTACATAATGTATGCTAAAATATATTGATACCAAACAAAAGAAAGTAATTAAATACATCAAGAAATAAATAATAATATAAACCAAAATAGATTACAAATTTAATATTTCAAAATATTTAAATAAATAATTAGATTAAATTAATTAATTTAATTACTTAATTTTAATCAATTCATTTTAATTACTTAATTTAAATTTAATTACTTTATTAAATCTGTTTGTTTAGTTTTTTCTAGCTCTGGATAGGATCTAATTAATTATTTGTGTGTAAAGGTCCTATAGGCACGCAGCGGGCCCGGGTTCGATCCCCGGTCGGGACAGTTTTTCTGGGTGAGGTTTTTATCGGAGGTTTTCCTCACCTGTAAGACAAATGTCAGGAAAACTTTAAGGCCCAAACGGTCCACGAAATCATATGACCATCATTATCCTTATCATCATCATCCTTCACCGGCGTGGAAAGCAACGGGAAGCTACCACACCTACAATTTCCTAGTAAAGCTACAAGCATAGCATGAAAATGCTATGATTGCAGTGAAAGACCTGCCCTCGGGCAGAATTACTATGGATGGATATATAATAGCCTATATTCATTCACACACACACATAGGGCCTACATACACAAACAGCAACAGTCTTGTTTGTAGCCCTCCAACAGGTTGTAGGCCTATATCAAAATTCTTTTAAATGGAACTTATTAGGAAAAATTTTTGTTTTTATAATATCTAGTGTCCATCCGTAGTAATTCTGCCCGAGGGCAGGTCTTTCACAGCAATTACAGCATTTTGATGCTATGCTTGCAGCTTTACTAGGGAATTGTAGGTGTGGTAGCTTCCCGTTGATTTCCACACCGGTGAAGGATGATGATGATGATAAGGATGATGATGGCCGGATGATTTTCGCGGACCGTTGGGCCCTAAGCTACCTGACATTTGTCTTACAAGTGAGGAAAAACCCCGAAAAAACCTCACCCAGGAGCATGTACCGACCGGGAATCGAACCCGGGCCCGCTGCCTCGAGACCACAGCGGTGGACATATCTAGTGTATAGCAGTCTAATTCTTACATAACTATCAATCCTAGAAACAATTTAAAACATTTATTTGTATTTGATAAATGATATTTACAATAATAAAAAATTAGATTTTTGTAACGTTGTTTAAACAGAGATATTAAAAACAAATTAAAGACAAAATAAATGTCGGTTTGTATATATTCTCAATAGTTCAGTAAGAGGTTGTACATCCTATTGCTTTTAACATACCTTTTACATCTTTTGTTCATTACATTTAATTAGGAAAATTTCTGGCTTAATTTCACTCCATTATTATATCAAGCTATACTTTTAACTCTTCTAGTGACTATTTAACTCATGCCCCAAATGGGAGTCAATGACCAATCACATTTCAATTATTTTTTATTTACAACCAATCACAGTCGTGTTTCGCCTAAAATATATCAACTAAAGTTTATCATAAGTAATGCCACGAGTGATTTCCAAATTATCGATAAATTCACGACTCACGAAGTGAGGAGTGAATTTATCTAGAGAATTTGGAAATCAAGAGTGGCATTTGTTAGGACTATTTAACGAATAAAATTAAGCTGTTTACTCACAAATCATTATTTAACTATAGTTATTTTAAAATATTTAGGCCTATATATTTAATGTAAACGGCGATGTTTGAAAACAAATGAGAAACGATAGGTACGCTTCTACTGCTTCTTTTGTTTATCACTGCAACCAGATCATACTATTTATTGCCAAAGGAACGCAATATTGTAAGAATGCTCTCTAGTGGAGAAAAAATGAAACACATCAATCTGTATATTAATTCATTTTTGATGTCGTATGATGTAAATATGACAATTATATTTTTCTCGATTATTACCTGGGAAAAAATACATTTAAGAAAGTGCAAACAGTGGTTTCTTTTTTTGGTGGTATAATCAATTGCTACAAATGTTGACATGTAAGCACTATTATATACAATCTGGTAGCCGTATTTGTTATAGGCTCAGTCACTGCAAAATAACGGTCAGACCTGTTCAGAATATTAAAAAGGAGGAGCTTTGTTTAATATATGATAATCCTAACACTGATAAATATTTCGTGAAACACGACTCTGATTGGTTGTAAAACAGAAATCATTGAAACGTGATTGGTCATTGACTCCCATTTGAGGCATGAGTTAAATAGTCATAATAAAGAAAGCCCTCCTTTTAACATTCTATATAGGTCATAGCATTATTTTGCAGTGACTTGCTCTCCATAAAAGAAAACTACCAGATTGTAGGCTACAGTGCATGAATGTCAGCAGAAAGCGCATACGAGAGATAATATAAAAAACATTTAGGCCCCTATAACAATTGATTATACCACAAAAAAAAGAAACCAGTGTTTGTACTTTCTTAAACGAATAATTTTCCAGGAACTGATATTTGAGAAAAAATATAATTGACATATTTACATCAAAGGACATCAAATTAATTAATACCTATAACGTTGGTTATAAATTTCTCCACTAGGGTGCATTCTTACAACAATGCGATCCTTTGCAATAAATAATATTATGATCCGGTTGCAGTGATGAACAAAAGAAGCAAATGAAGCGTACCAATCGTTTCTCATTTGTTTTTTAAAACATCGCCGTTTACATTAAATATTTTAAAGTAACTATAGTTAAATAATGAATTGTGAGTAAACAGCTTAATTTCCTTCGTTAAATAGGCCTAACAAATGTCACTCTTGATTTCCAGATTCTCTAGATAAATTCACTCCTCACTCCCTGAGACGTGAATTTGTCGATAATTTGGAAATCATTCGTGGCATTACTTATGATGGCTAAGTTTCTTCTTATAGCTTCTTGTTTTGAGAATGGATCACAGGTGGTCAATAGGGCTTAAATCGGGAGATTAAGTTGGAGTGTGAAGCTGTTATAGCCATATTTTAGAGGACCCATCTCCTATTAGGCCCAATAATCAGCTATTATGATTTGGGTAGCGATTCTGCTGAAATAGGCCTACGAGTGTTTTCATTTCTGTCGACTTCATTTGCTTTTCGCCATGTGCCATCTATTATCAGAATCTTCTTCTTGATCTTGTAGGCCCTCGTTTCCCTTAACAGAGATTTAGGCACTCTCCCCCTACAAGGAAGAATTTGAACCATACTAATTTAGTTACACTTGTTTTCGTATAGATGTCATTTGAGTGGTCCGTGGTCAGCGTTCCGCCTCATACTGACATCTAGGAGACCAAGGTAGTAGGCCTACTAGGACTGGAAAATTTGGTAAATTTTGCTTAAGGGCCTTTCATTCAGGCTTAAGGATCTTTTACGAGCCTAAAAATCTTCAGAATCGGGACCCACGGCTTAAAATTCCTCCCGGAGGACTTGCTCCTTGGATTTTTCCGTCCTAAAAAATCCATCTATCCCGGCCGGGTTTGAACCCGCGACCCTCGGGACCACAGGCAAGGAGCATAACCACTAGTCCACCGCGGCCGATTTTATTAGAATCAAAATTTTAATCCAAGACTCATCAGACCACGTGACATGATTGAAAAATTTTTGGTTTGATTGTTGTAAAATATAGGCCTATAGGCCCTGACAGTTTACTAACGTGAGTTTTAAGTGAAATTTAATTTTTCCTTGTTTTGATGTTGGCCTATTTTACCAAATTGAAATCTGACCATTATTTTCTTTATAACATAGGCCTACTAACAAATTGCCTTTTTTGTGATATTAAACCATGATAACCATAAGGTAGGCTGTGGGCCTACAGTTTGATTAGACATTTGTTTTTTTGAGACTCCTTTTGGTATTTCACGGATTTCACATGATTTAATGTTATTTACTAACCTACTTACTCACTCACTGACTGGCACTATCGAACCCATAGGTTCATGGCTGCACGGACATAAGCTATCCATATACCTCTATCCTGAGCTAATGTTTTCCAATCATTCCCAGTATAATCAACTTCCCTCAAATCATAGTTAATGTTATTCTCCCACCCCATTATTGGTCTACCAACTGGGCGTTTTCCCTCTGGCCTTCCTACAAGAAGCTCCCATGCACGTCTTTCATTCCCCATACGTGCAACATGTCCTGCCCATCGCAGTCTACGGGACTTAACTGTTCTTATTATATCTGGCTTCCTATAAAGACCATGTAGTTCATTGTTATGTAGTCTTCTCCATTCACCTGTCTGTTTATCTCTCTTTGGTCCAAAAATTTTCCTAAGAACTTTATTCCCAAATACTCGTAATCTCCTTTCCTCCCTTAAAGTAAGAGTCCATGTTTCGCACCCATATAATATAACTGGTAGAATAATAGTTTTATATATTTTCAGTTTAACTTTTTTTAAAGGAGTTGGAACATCAAAAGTCTTAATTTTACGTGAATTAATTTCACGTTTATTTAATTTTTACGTGACGAACTAGGAGCTTCTTTTGCTTTGCTTTTTTTTATTTTTGCTTGTTTTGGCAAATTTTTGGTAGCACTACAATATTTTAATTTATAAACTATGTAGTTAACAGTTGAATGTGACTTACTGACATCTCTACTTAATATTATGTAAAGAAAATTCTCTTAGAGCTAATTTATAATTACCGTCTTTAAATCATCACAGTATTCTTTGTTCTGCTCAATTTTGGACTCCCCTGAAAGAAATAGTAAACAATACATGCACTCCGATACTGATACAAGTCGCTCGTACAGTCTTAGTGTGGATGAATCGTATAAACAAAGCGAAGTGTGCATCATTTTACTGTTACAACTTTTACGAGCGCAAACAACTCTGTTACCTAAAATCTGCACCGTATTCAATAAACGATGTTTATAATCAAAATAATATATTTTTTAAATATTTATTACTGTATGTTCTAACTTCTCTCTTTACCTATGATCTGACACACATTCATTTCAATTTAAATTAATTGTAGGCTACGTTTTTATAATGAAAAATGTAAGTTATACCTTTTGGGCCTTGCGTGTACAAACAACGTTTTTAATCACCGTATAATATATAGGCCTATATATATATATATATATATATATATATATATATGTATGTATATATATATATATATATATATATATATATATATATATATATATGGTATGATAAGAAAAATAAATGCCTGGATGGGATTCGAACCCGGATCTCTGAGTCTGTACCTCAGTGTGATATCCATTACACTACCAGGCGAATCCAATTCAAACACTTATTTTTCTTATATATGTAATTATTATACTCTCCATTATTACTAGATGTCGCGAGAACACTGTCTTCACTGCCATCTAGTAGCTGACTATAACAAGTAAGCAAATTAAAGAGAATATTTATTTTACTTTATAGCAGTGACGCTTTATAGATGTTATAATTAAATGTTTAACATTGAGCAATGCAAGCTTAATATGGTATGATAAGAAAAATAAATGCCTGGATGGGATTCGAACCCGGATCTCTGAGTCTGTACCTCAGTGTGATATCCATTACACTACCAGGCGAATCCAATACACTGAGGTACAGACTCAGAGATCCGGGTTCGAATCCCATCCAGGCATTTATTTTTCTTATCATACCATATTAAGCTTGCATTGCTCAATGTTAAACATTTAATTATAACATGTATCTATATATATATATATAGATATATATGTAGGCCTACACCCCTATATATATGTTATATATATATATATGTTCGCCGCTGTGGTCTCGAGGTAGCGTGCTGCCTTGTCAAGCAGCGGGCCCGGGTTCGATCCCCGGCCGGGGCAGTTTTTCTGGTTGAGGTTTTTATCGGGGTTTTTCCTCACCTGTAAGACAAAATGTCCTCCATACTCGTCACATGTCCTGCCCATCGCAGTCTTCGAAATTTAACTTATTATTATTATTATTATTATTATTATTATTATTATTATTATTTCATCATCATCATCATCATAGTACATTCACGAATTTAGGCCATTTGTTGACCTGTTTCGGCTTCAAGAGAAACACCATCCAAAAGTCTTTTGAGTGGACGTCCTGGTCTTCTTCTTCCTGCAGGTTGATATCTTAACATTTGTTTGGGTATTCTGTGATCTTCCATTCGATGAACATGTATCCATCTTGACTTATAATCAGAAATTTTGTTTTCTAAAGATTCCATGTGTAATTCTTCTAAGATGTCTTCATTTTTTTGTGATCTAGTAGTGTGTATCCTGCAGTCCTCCGAAGGTATCTCATTTCAGCAGATATCAGTCTCTGTATATCCTTCTGTTTCAACGTCCATACTTCGCTGCCATACAAAAGAGTTGGAAGAGCCAGTCTTTTATACACTTTTAATCTTGAATGCTTTTGGACTAACTGTGGCTTGAAGATAGAATTTATTAACCCTAAAATTCTTAAAAATTTAGATGTTTTTACATTTACATCCTTTTCTTCTTCATATGAGATATTGCATCCTAGATATGTAAAATTATTCACCTGCTCCAAAATTTTATTGTCCAGTACAATTTTACTTCTGACAGGTTATTATTATTATGTAACTGATCTTATTATGTCTGACTTCCTATAGGCTACATACCATGTAGCTCACTATTTAATGTAGTTTTCTCCTTTTATCTGTTTGTTCATCTCTTTTTTGAAGTGCCTGAAGAGATTACCTGAAATATCGTAAGACAGCTTGGTGGCATACGAGAAATAACTCCAGATGATGGTTAGGCGATTCATTTTTAAAGTAACTTATTTTTTATAATCTATCAGAATCCATTTTATGACGATAAGAAGGGCATGCTACATTTCAGATAGGCCTATATCAATAACATTGTTCAATAGTAAATTAAGTCCATACATCAAAACACTTGCTCAATAGCCCTATCCCTCAACAACCTGTGAAAGTTCCTAGGTGGACGATCATCAGCCAGTACAGGGTGACATATGGTCAGCATATAGGATCCCCCAGCTGGTATAGTTGGTTTCCTCAACCTGGTACGAAAAGTCTTCACCATGCTAGGTGGTCACCGGTCCCATAGGCCCACTGGCCGTAATTCCATGAGAAAATATCTTCATCCAAGGGGACTCGATCAAACCCAAGTCCCGTAGCTCTGGTGCTACGGATCTCGCCTTAAACCATTGGGCTACGGCGCGGGACAGAGCTGAAAAAGGGGGACGGGAGAAATTTCAGGGTAAATAAAGTAAAAAAAGAAATTAAAAACTTAAATTTGTTGATTATTTAGATTACATTTTTTCTTCCTTATTCTTAGTTTATTCTCTCCCATTTAGGCACTTTTTTGTGTGTCCCATACAACCTGGACTCTACAGTGGCACTACTTGTCGGAGCAAATGTTTAAACTATAATAATAATAATAATAATAAGTAATGTTTTACCACATGGAAGGACTCCCCGGAGAGGAATCATATCAAACCGAGGCCACCTCTAAGATCGCACGAAAATTTAGGACAAAAAGTATCAATCACTCAATCATTCTTAGGCCTGTTAAACAAGATGAATATGTAAGGGTGATTCTTGTGTTCAGAGATTATTTGGGCCTAAGTTTCCCTACATTTGTATCACTAAAACTAAACTTTGATTAGCACGTGTTATGTTAAATTCTACGTGGAATTCACCAGTATGATGATTGATGCCCAACACCATCACATAAAATTGTCTCTTTAATAAATAAATAATATTTTTAAAAAACTAAAAGAACACGCTTTATTAGAAAACTAAAAAATGAAAAATAATTTTAATTTCCAATACGGTTGGGATAAAATTAAAGTGGTCAACAAAAAAATCATCTCCAACACATATAGAATAAAAGTAGAGTTATCAACAAAAAGAAAATAATTTTACCATCAAAAGCGTGGGGTGCTCTATATCAATTAATATATTTGATAATAAACAGATATTGGTAAAAGTAAAGTCTCTAAGAAGAAAATGTAAAAATCATAAAAAGCACCCCACGCTTTTGATGGTAAAATTATTTTCTTTTTGTTGATAACTCTAATTTTATTCTATATGTGTTGGAGATGATTTTTTTGTTGACCACTTTAAATTTATCCCAAGCGTGTTGGAAATTAAAATTATTTTTCATTTTTGAGTTCGGTTTTCTAATAAAGCGTGTTGTTTTAGTTTTTTAAAACTATTATTTATTTTTTATTTTTTAGTTTTAATATTTTACAGAATAAGATAAAAATGTAAATATCTTTAAATTCGATACTATTGTAGTATGAACTAAAAGTAATACTCTTCTAAAAAAAATCCTCCAGAGCCGGATTTGAACCAGGGACCTATGGATTACAGGAACCACATTCCACTAAGAGCTCAACGCTCTACCAACTGAGCTCTTACAACGATTGACTAAAAACTCGACAAGTCCGCAACCTATTATACCAGTTTTCATTTTTTTGATTTTCTGATGATTCTGGCCAGGATTTTAGAAACAAAATATGAAATTATTGTAGTGTCACGGGTCCTTTATAAGTATACAAAGTTTCAAGTCGATCCAATGTATCTAAGTGGGTGAAAATCGTGTTAAAAATATTCCGTTACATAAATACAAAGACACTTTTTTTGATTTTCTGATGATTATGGCCAGGATTTTAGAAAATAAATATGAAATTATTGTATTGTCACGGGTCCTCTACAAGTATACAAAGTTTCAAGTCGATCCAATGATTTTAAGTGGGTGAAAATCGCGTTGAAAGATTCCGTTACATAGATAGATAGATGGATAGATAGATGGATAGATAGATAGATAGATACATAGATAGATAGATACAGGTCAAGCTAATATAAAGCGTGTAAAAATGGGCTACCTTATTAATACAAACATATTAGAGACTTATCTGTTAAAACAATGTTTGTATAGGGCATATTCTTGGATGTGCTTTCTGTAGATGTGGCGTTTAGTATTAGGTGGGATAGGATACATGACATAAGGAATGATCACAAATTAAATTATGTATTTTTATTGCACAAAACAAAACAAAAAAAAATATATTCTTGATAAAAAACTTGAAACATTTGTGATGGTCCGTCACAGATTAGGCATAAGCCTACTACATTGTTTTGGCAAAATATATATTTTTCTGCTGATGTTCATGAACTTTAGTGGAATGAGTGAAATGGCTATAAGGGATTGTGGCACAACTGAATTAACTATTGATGCAGGTGATTCAGAAACTCAATAAGAATATTAATTAAATAAAAATAAAACGTAGTTTTATTTGATTTTCATATTTATTATATAATTCAGTGACAGCTGTTTCGGTACACTGTACCTTCTTCAGACCTTCTTCGTCTGAAGAAGGTACAGTGTACCGAAACAGCTGTCACTGAATTATATAATAAATATGAAAATTAAATAAAACTACGTTTTATTTTTATTTAATTAATAAATATGGATTTTCATCAAGTAAACACCAACTCAATTGATTAATCAATAAGAATAAATTGTCTTAGTGGTTAATTTTTTTATTAAGATCATTCTGTTTCAATCTAACGAATAGCCCTATAGCACCTTTAAGTTTAATTAGGCTACATCATCAGTGAATAGGCTTGCTCAATTATAGATTAGTTCTATAATTCTACGCAATAGTTCTAACCTACATCCATCCATCCATCCATAGTAATTCTGCCCGAGGTAAGGTTCTTCACTGCAATCATAGCACTTTCATGCTATGCTTGCAGCTTTACTAGGGAATTGTAGGTGTGGTACCTTCCCGTTGCTTTCCACACCGGTGAAGGATGATGATGGTGATGATAGGAATGATATGATTTCGGGGACAGTTTGGGCCTAAAAGTTTTCCAGACATTTGTCTTACAGGTGAGGAAAACCCCCAATAAAAACCACACACAGAAAAACTGACCCGACCGGGGATCTAACCCGCGCCCGCTGCGTAACAAAGCAGCACGCTACCTCGAGACCACAGCCTAAGCTACATATGATAATTTTAGTGATTATTAACCCTTACGCCTAGGTTTTATTTTTTCATAATGGAATAAACTAAAGTCAAGAAAAGTTACAGGCCAAAATCTTACATAGAATAAGTATAGGCCTAACTGTACCTAAAATTCCGATTTTACCCATTGGTAAATATAAACGACCTCCATGTTGTATAATTTAGTTCCTTGACTATAATACCAGTGTGGAAAGCAACGGGAAGCTACCACCACCTATAATTCCCATGTAACTTAATACTATGATTGCAGTGAAAGACCTTCCCTCGGGCAGAATTACTATGGATGGACTATAATCCCGAGTTCAAATCCGCTAAAGTAGACCATAAGCCTATATGGATTTGTTAGGATGGAGAAATCCAAGAGACACGTACTCCAGGACGGACTTCAAAGCAACTAGTTCCGAGTTTGAAGATTTCCAGGCTCATAAAAAAGTCAAACCTAAATTAGAGCCCCTGGAAAAAATTAAATTGCTTTTCCCTTCCAAGTAGGCCTATAGTCCATATTTATAGGTCTTACTATATTGCAGCTACTGATTCTCTGGCCTTGACGTTTCCACGACAGTGTTGCCGATGTGGATATTCAGTGGGAGTGGCCGCTTTGTGTATGCGGTTAGCAGACATACAGATGACAACATCTCAGCAATTTTAAACCTTACTAGTGCGTTATAACTGCGTCAAGAGCAGTGATTGGTTGTGGCAGACATCTATTCCTACTACAACCATATCGTTATTGGCAGCAGAGAGCGAATTCTCCCTTTACCCCTCGTATAACCTAAACGTCAGGGCCGGAGATATGGCGGCTCAGGTACACAGTCCAGCCGCCGAGACTCCGACTGTGAAGTTTAGGTTGTACGAGGGATAAAAGGAGAAACGCGCCCTCTACTGCCAATAAGGAAATAGTTGAATTGAGAGTGGACGTCTGTAACAACCAATCACTGCTCTTGACGCCGCTAGTAAGTTTCAAATTGCTGCTATGTTGTCCACTGTATTTTTACTAACCGCGTGGAACATAAAGCGGCCCGTCCACTGAATATCCATATCAGCAACACCGTCGTGAAAACGTCAGGGCCGGAGACTGAGCGGCTGGATTGTAGAGATATCTTTTAAGAGATGAATTAGCCTAGCCACTTTTCACTCGCTCGTATCTGAAGGTAAATAGAGGTAACTAAATTACCTTGATTAAGCAACAAGGGGAAATTTGTTTTTGTCGTTCCTGGTGGACAAGTGGTTACCATCTTAACCCCTAGTTCTAAGGTTCCCGGGTTCAAACCCAAATGAAGTCGATGCATTTTTCACGGAGAAAAAATCCTAAGAATGGGATTCATCGGAATAGGCCTACAACTAATTCCGTGGGCTCCGTGACGTAGATTCATGGCACGTGAAAGGACTTCAAGCAGAAAAATAAGGCCTCTAAGAAAATGTGTCAAATCTTTCACGCCCATAAGTTGCGAAACTTGTAAATTTGCTACTTATAAATTTAGATTTATGAGTTACGGATAGGGTTAGAAATAAATTTACTCTTATTTATTCCCCTAATAACAAATAAAAATATTTTTTTTAATAAAACAATATTAGGCCTATTTATTAAATAATTTATAACTAGTAAAATTGTTTTGGATGATGAAATTTTAAAACGAGTAAACGATTTCAATTATTTGGGTTATAATTTAACATTTCAAGATGAAGCTGATATATCAAAGAAAATCACAAATTTTACAAAAACAACGGGGATAATTAACAGTATAATGAAACCTTCTTTAGTACAGAAGAACACAAGATTACGGCTTTATAAGGTTCTCGCAAGACCAGTATTAAGATATGGTAGTGAAGCATGGACAATACGAAGAACAGATGAAAGCAGAATAACAGCAAATGAGATGCGATTTATGCGCCGTACAGCAGGCTACACAAAGTGGGACAATAAAAGAAATGAGGATATTATGGAATAGTTGGATGTAGAACCCATTCTTCGGGGCACGCCGTAGCGTAGTGGTTAAGGCACTGAGCTACAAGCCGGAGGGTTGAGGGTTCAAGTCCCGTTGGGGTCAGGATTTTTAAACTGACCCAAACCCTCTGGCGGCACTATGGCCCTGGGGTAGACTCAGCCTCTAACTGAAATGAGTACCAGATGCTTGTTCTGGGGTAAAGGCGGCCGTCACGCAGTGCTGACAACCCGGCTGACATAAAGTGCCGATTGTCTAGAAAAAGTGGGAGCCTTAACCTCCTACTACCCCAAGGGCCTCCTGAGGCCTGTTGTGGGATCACTTTTAGAACCCATTCTTCACCATATACAAAACTACCAGAACAACTGGAAAGCCCATATTCAACGAATGCCGTCTCATAGAATTCCAAAAGCCATACTTCTTTACTGCCCCCAAGGCAAAAGATTGCTGGGACGTCCAAAAAGCGGTGGATGGAAAATTCTTCTTTGATACCGTAACAGGCCACACGGCCTAATACTTGCATGGATGATGATGGATGTAAAGTGAGAAAATTCCGATCGTGGAGTAATTCCTATCACGATGATGAACTAATTGTATGTCTATTTTGCTTTTAATTGTAGTGATATTAGATAGTATTAATCTATTTGTCCCATGATTTTTTTTTTTTCCATCCGAGAAGTCCATCAACCCCGGCCGAGTTTTAACCCGCGACCTCGGGGCAGTAGACTGGGAAAATAACTACTAGACCACCGAGGGCGATATCTGCATGATAGTGTTTGGATAATCAATTAATTAAATTATTTATTTATTTGTTACATAATGAGTCTATTGCCGTGGTTTAACCTCCCATTTGAGAGATCCAATTTATATTCCTGGCAGGGAAAGAATTTTAATCCTTCCCTTTCAATCTGGGTGGGTATCTGTTACATCATAATGTACTGTGATGTCTCTGGCATCTGCTAACCACAGATCCAGTGAGATCCGCCACTGCGGTTCAGAATGCTCAATTTCTCCCAAGAAATTAACTTGTATGTTCCTAGGTAGCCTATGTAGGCCTACAAGTTCTAAATAAAAGACAGAAAATATTTAACACATGACTATTTAACACATGCCCCAAATGGGTGTCAATGACCAATCACGTTTCAATGAATTTTTATTTAACTTAAAACCAATCACAGTCGTGTTTCGCCTAAAATTTACCAACTAAAGTTTATCATAATAAAAAAAGTACCTCCTTTTTAACATTCTGAATAGGTCATAGCATTATTTTGCAGTTACTGACTCCTCAAGAAATACGGGTACCAGATTGTATATATATTGCATGAATGTCAACACATAGCGCATGCGGGATATAATATAAAAACATTTGTAGCAATTGATTATACCCCCAAAAAAAGAAACCAGTGTTTGCACTTTCTTAAATGTATTTTTTCCAAGGAAATAACATTCCAGAAAAATATAATTGTCATAGGACATCAGAAAGGAATTAATATACAGTTTGGTGTGTTTCATTTTTTCTCCACTAGAGACCATTCTTACAATACTGCGTTCCTTTAGCAATAAATAATGTGATATGGTTGCAGTGATGAACAAAAGAAGCAGATGAAGCGTACCAATCATTTCTCATTTGTTTTTAAACATCGCCGTTTACATTAAATATATAAATATTTTAAAATAACTATATTTAAATAATGATTTGTGAGTAAACCGCTTAATTTTATTCGTTAGTGAGAAGTGAATTTATCTAGAGAATTTGGAAATCAAGAGTGGCATTACTCGTGCCACAAATGCTAGTCAATGACCAATCACGTTTCAATGAATTTTGTTTTACAACCAATGACAGTCGTGTTTCACCTCGCTCTTTATCGATTTCTCTTTATCAGCTCCTGCTTTTGTGATAAAGAAAGCTCCTCCTTTTTAATGTTCTGAAAAGGATAGAACATTATTTTTCTCCAACAAATACATTGAATAGGCCTATAGCAAATAGGTTAATGAACAGATTCCTTGATTTTACTGAGTTGTTTACTAAAAAAATAAATGAATAACTCATAATGTTAATTATGATATATAGTTTCATGTGTTTCATTATTTATCCACTTGGGTACATTCTTACAATATTGCGATCTTATTTGGTAATAAATAATATGATCTAGTTGCAGTGAATGAACATAACCTCACATTTCTGATTTGTTTTCAAACATCGCCGTTTATATTAAATATTTTAAAATAACTATATTTAAATAATATTATGTGAGTAAACAGCTTAATTTTATTCGTTAAATAGTTCTAGCAAATGCCACTCTTGATTTCCAAATTCTCTAGATAAATTCACTCCTCACTTTGTGAGCCGTGAATTTATCGATAATTTGGAAATCACTCGTGGCATTACTTATGATAAATGAGGAGATTAATGTATGTAGTATATTTCGGAGCAACGTGTAGCAAAATATAGATTTAATTTCGAACTTCAATCCCTTTTTGTATTTCAAATTTCCATTACATTGTTACAGGAATGATCATAAATGTACAATGTTCAGTCTTTTGTCTGTAAAACGTTTTAAATAGCCTACTTTATTCATGTTAGGACGTACTTGAAGAGCACAAGAACGGCTGAACTATGTAGAAGCTGTGTTATTTTGAAGTTCAGAATTCAATCGATACTTGGTTACACGTTGCTCCGAAAATATGCACACATTAATCTCCACATTTAACACAGTTTTGACTCCCTCTCCCTCCTTCAATCTTTTTTTCTCAATTTTACTTAGAGCTTGTACACCCCTTGGGACTTACAAGTTAATTTATTGGGAGGAATTGAGAATTATGAATCACAGTGGCGGATCTCCCTGGCTCTGTGGTTAGCTGTATGCCAGAGACACCACAGGACAATATGAGATAACAGATATGCACCCAGATTCAAAGTGAAGGATTAAAATGTTTTCCTTGCTAGGAATGGAAATTGGGCCTCTCAAATGGAAGATTAAACCATGATAATGGACTCATTATTTAATAGGTTATAAATGACTCTTAAGTTGGTCTTCCGGGCTGGATGGCCGTTGTCCAATTTTGTTTAAACTTGACGTTTCGTCTACTACTGCCGCAGACATCTTCAGGAGATACTGCGCTCTCTGTGAACTCAACTTTCGGCTGCAGGGGAACATATGCCTGTGTAGTGAGAGATGTAGGTCTATAGTCAAAGCTGGAATGTAGGCTACAGTGAGTTTTACTCGACCTACGGCCGACAGCGGGAAAAGTGACTGCAAACATTGAGTCATCAACTCGCGCTGCCCATGTAGTGTCCACGCTAGTGGCCGCAAGTCGAGCGAAACATGCTGTATTATCACTTCATTCTTTTCGCTGGCAAGCAATAGGCCTAGGCCTAAAATTATATAGGCTAAGGATTTATAAGTTAATGATTTTTCTGTTAAGTTAACTTACTGCTACTAGTCTCATGTAGCCACGCGATAAAAATATGATTTGGTGAAGAGCTAAGGGTTTTCAGCGGTTGGAGTTCCCCATGGAAAACAAATTTTCTAATGGAATTTCGGTCAGTAGACCTATATGGCAGTTACCTATTCTCAATTACGGGGAATTTAACCCATTCGCTTCAGATTTAAATACTCAATACATTTTCCCAAAAATCCGATTTAAGTTACCGAAAATTATATGGTCTATTTTCAGACATTCAAAACAAACAAAAGATAACGGTACTTCAGATCACAAAAAGGGTGAAGGCCAAAAACACTTTCCTCTACTATTCATAAATGTTAACAAAAGATTACCCTGCCAAGGGATGTACAAAATATTGCAAAATATATAACAGCAGAGTTAAGCAAGTGTACCTCGTCTTTTGAGGCGAATGGGTTAAGTAGAATCTGTAAGTATCTAGTGGTTTCTTCTTCTTCCTTCCAAATATTAGGCCAAGGCCTGTTACGATCCTATAGAAAATGTTCATTCCAGCGTTTCATAGGACGGTCCAGTGATCTTCGTCCTCTTGGTATAGGCTGTAATTATAAACAGCTTTGGGGATCCGATTTGAACTCATTCTTTCTAGATGGTGTTTCCAATTTAGTTGGTACTGTTTAATATATTCCAAAATTGGCGTAGTCTTCAATTCTTTTAAGATATCGGTGTTCCTTTTCCGATCCCATCTGGTGTAACCCGCTGTTCTGAGCATGAATCTCATTTCGCAAGCCGTTAATCTGCTTTCGTGTTGTCTTTTTAGTGTCCATGCTTCACTACCATAGGTGAACACTGGACTAGCCAAAGTGTTATATAAACGTAGGCTGGTGTTTTTTTTGTACAAGTGGGTTTAGGTTGGAAAATACAGCTCTAACGGCTGGGTGACTTGGCATATTGACAAGATGTCACATGTGGCTAGATCAGGCCAGTAAATAAGTAGGGACTCATGAAGTGTGAAAAGACTTTACATGGTTGAATTACATCAGACAGGTCACCGCATGCTGGGCATTAAAATACACTGACTATTATGCACAAATATATGACCAGAGGCTATAAGATGGCAGCCCCATCACTGGCCTTGCCTTCCTTTGGCCAGCAACCAATCGAAGGGACTTTTATTAGGCCTATGCTTTCAAGTCCTATACGAGAATTTCCCGGAAAGATCAAACTTACGACGACCAAAGTTAAAAATTTACAGAGATCTAATCATAAGTAATGCCACGAGTGATTTCCAAATTTGGAAATCAAGAGTGGCATTTGTTAGGACTTTTTAACGAATAAAATTAAGCTGTTTACTCACAAATCATTATTTAAATATAGCTAGATATTTTAAAATATTTATATATTTAATGTAAACGGCGATGTTTGAAAACAAATGAGAAACGATTGTTACGCTTCATCTGCTTCTTTTGTTTGTCACTGCAATCAGATTATACTATTAATTGCCAAAGGAACGCAATATTGTAAGAATGATCTCTAGTGGGGAAAAAATGAAACACATCAAACTGTATATTAATTCATTTGTGATGTCGTATGATTTAAATATGACAATTATATTTTTCTGGATTATTACCTGGGAAAAAAATACATTTAAGAAAGTGCAAACAGTGGTTTCTTTTTTTGGTGGTATAATCAATTGCTACAAATGTTGACATGTATGCACTATATATACAATCTGGTTCTTATAGGCACAGTCACTGCAAAATAACGGTCAGACCTGTTCAGAATATTAAAAAGGAGGAGCTTTGTTTAATATGGTAATTATAACACTGATAAATATTTCGTGAAACACGACTCTGATTGGTTGTAAAACAGAAATCATTGAAACGTGATTGGTCATTGACTCCCATTTGGGGCATGAGTTAAATAGTCAATGTAAATATCTTGGATATTATCTCTCTATCAGGGTTGAAAAGGATATTACTGAAAAATTACTAGTTATAATAAAAGTTTGGGAATTATTAATCAAGTTATGAAACCATTCCTTGTACAAAAAAAAAACACCAGATTACGTTTATATGACACTTTGGCTAGACCAGTGTTCACCTATGGTAGTGAAGCATGGGCACTAAAAAGACAACATGAAAACAGAATAACGGTTTGTGAAATGAGATTCATGCACAGAACAGCGGGTTACACCAGATGGGATCGCAAAGGAACACCGATATCTTAAAAGAATTGAAGACTACGCCAATTTTGGAATATATTAAACAGTACCAACTAAATTGGAAACACCATCTTGAAAGAATAAGTTCAAATCGGATCCCCAAAGCTGTTTATAATTATATACCTAGAGGACGAAGATCTCTGGGCCGTCCTATGAAACGCTGGAGGGAAAATTTTCTATAGGATCGTAACAGGCCTTGGCCTAATACTTGGAAGGAAGAAGAAGAAGATAATTATTTATCACGCCGCTTCATCAGACTATCCGACACACATAATCTTGACACTCGATCCCATCAGCACATTGTCCTTTATATCCCGCCTCATCACACTGTATATTATTCATTATCTTTTACGGTGTCACTTACCAAAACATGGAATTCCCTTCCACCCTATGTCAGAGACTGTCAAACTATAACATCCTTCAAAAACAAACTAAAGAATTATTTAATAACAAACTAACTTATACACCTCACTGATAGTATTCTTTTAGCAATATTAATATATTTAATTATTTATGTAAATAATATTAAGAATAACAAATATTTTTATTTGTTTTGTTTTAAATATTGTATAATCGTAAAATTAGTTTTCTATATCTCATTATTTTCCTGTTTTTTATATACACTAGACAGGGACAATTTAATATGTCTTGCTTGTAAACATTTTATTATTAGTTTTAGTCTTAATTTTAACTAATATTAACTGGTTGTATTATAGATCGTAATATGTATATTAGATATTATCTTTTGATCAAATTTTTACTTAGTGTTTAATATTAGAGTTAATTAAGATTGTTATATTCTTATGTAATATATGTTTGTCCTGGTGAGTGGAAGAGAAGGCCACATGGCCTTAACTCCACCAGGCTAAATAAATCTTAAATCTTAAAAATCTTAAATATTAAGTTATCCAAATAGAATCAACCTACTGGAGGAATTGGAAATATTTAAACAGATCAACAATGACCTGTTACTAAACGAAAACGCTTCCAGTAATTCAAACCCACTCTTTATAAAGTTATAACGGACATGCTAGTCTTACATTCAAAGCCAATGGTTGCAGCCGCACTTTCTGCTGATAATGGGACTAATCGCGAAAGGCCTACAATAATTTCATGTTTCAACGGTTGACGAGACGAGCTAAAGGTATATAAATTTATATTATAATTCTAAACTGTGAATAACATCTCAACAGAGTTTATAATGAATCTTATTAATGACTATTTAACTCATGCCCCAAATGGGAGTCAATGACCAATCACGTTTCAATGATTTCTGTTTTACAACCAATTAGAGTCGTGTTTCACGAAATATTTATCAGTGTTACAGTTACCATATAAAAGAAAGCTCCTCCTTTTTTAATATTCTCAACAGGTCTGACCATTATTTTGCAGGGACAGAGCCTGCGAGAAATACGGCTACCAGATTGTATATATAGTGCATGAATGTCAACACATGCCGCATGCGGGAGTTAATGTAAAAATGTAAAAACATTTGTAGCAATTGATTATACCACCAAAAAAAGAAACCACTGTTTTCACTTTCTTAAATGTATTTTTTCCCAGGTAACAATCCAGAAAAATATAATTGTCATATTTACATCATACGACATCAGAAATGAATTAATATAGAGTTTGATGTGTTTCATTTTTTCTCCACTAGAGAGCATTCTTACAATATTGCGTTCCTTTGGCAATAAATAGTATGATCTGGTTGTAGTGATAAACAAAAGAAGCAGATGAAGCGTACCTATCGTTTCTGATTTGTTTTCAAACATCGCCGTTTACATTAAATATATAGGCTAAGCTACCACACCTACACAATTCCCTAGTAAAGTTGTAAGCGTAGCATGAAAATGCTATGATTGCAGTGAAGGACCTGCCTTCGGGCAGAATTACTATGGATGGATAGTTAAATAAAGATTTGTGAGTAAACAGCTTAATTTTATTCGTTAAATAGTCCTAACAAATGCCACTCTTGATTTCCAAATTCTCTAGATAAATTCCTCACTTCGTGAGTCGTGAATTTATCGATAATTTGGAAATCACTCGTGGCATTACTTATGATAGTAGCAGCTTATTTTTAAAAATGAATATTTTAAAATTAGAATATCATAAAATATGCCAACAGATTTTTGTAAGCGTTGATGTATTGAGCAGACAAACAAATGGCGAAAGTGTAATAATTGGGAGGGTGAGGTGTGTTTTTACTCCCCCTACCGCATTTTTCTCCGCAAAGTTGTGTACAGGTTCGATTGGCGTACCCGCCATCCGTTTTGTTGAGGCTATAACTAGGAATACGAGACGGAGGAAGTCTGCTTTATGGGTTTCCATCCTACAGTCTGACACTCGAAGCATCTCCATACGGTTCTTCTCCTTTCTTTTCTTTCCCTTAACGAAGCTCATGATGGCTTCTAAAGAGGGAGCTCTTCCATCTTTCTTCCCTTGTATAGATTTTTTTTCCTCGACCTCTTTACCCCTCCTGTTGAATGTAAACTAACACATAACTGAATCTTTGTAAGCAGCATTTTTTTTTCTTCTAAAGATGGCGAAAACATGATGTTCCTTACTTTTTTTATTTTTAACTCCCTCCCCCTAAAATACAACCACTACCACCGCCCGAAAGTCTTCAGTTGTTTCAAGTACATGAGGTTAGATGTGCGAAGTGCAATCCGTCGTGTGACTTTTTTTTTATTAACAGCTGATTGCCCCCATTTTTCTTGTGGGTAAGTTGGTAACACTATTTTGTTGGTATTTATATAGGGGTTAAAATAAGACATCACATTTTTTCATGAATTTTTCATGCCTGGTTTCAATGTTTTAGAAAGAAGAAGAAAACATTTGTTATTCGTTTGTTTTTATTATGGTGTTTCTCCTTCCATGTCTTCTTCAGAAGATAAACATATGGATCTTGCTTTCTATTTCCGTTGCAGCGTTGATAATTCAAAATGTCACCTAGAAAATAGAATCGTCAACAAGTGAAAACAAAATCTTATTTAAAGAGGGGAATTGATGAGTGTGTCTTAGTGCAGTGTGACAGATATTACTGTGAAAAATGTGTTGTGATAACTTAAAGATATTTAAGGTTATGGCTGTTGTAATAATGTCTTCAAGTGTGTGAACAGTGTACTATTTTCAAATACAGATCCTACATATGGGTTTAGTCCTACCAGATATATAAGAAATTCTAAGTTTAAGTTCATATCCGGTTAATCATGACGAGATATGATATTTTCAACTAGGCTCTACCCTAATAAAAAATACTTCTATACTATAAAGAACTTCTGGGACTAATGAAAGATTATGTACTTAATTCTTTCATACCCTTTCAGTTCTTTGTGATAGTTTTTTCTCGCTCTACAAACAACTGGTTGGTTTTATTAAGATATTACGTAACTGTTATTGATGCTCATATCTTCATTATATTTCTATCTATTGACGTTAGATGGCAGCACTGTGTAATTCGTGAAATTTAATAAAAATATAATGTATCATAAATGATAAACACTTAACACCTAAGTTATTAAATTTTGTTTTAGTTTATTTTGTAAAAATATAAAAAACTATGTTATTTGACAACTCATTTAATAGGCCTACTTGAACAAAATTAAAACTCTGTATAGGCCTATATGTTTTGGGCTCACATAAAGATTATCAAATTTGGAGCTAAAGAACAATGTTTAGGCCTACTTTCGACATTTGTATTTGGCGTACTTTGCATTCATTTGTTACAAAAAATATAATTTTGTCACAATTTCACTTAGGCCTAATATGATGAGTTTAAACATTTATAAATAGACCCTAACTAAAGCTTTAAAATTTCTTAATATTAGCCCTATGTAATATAGTAAACTAACTGATATTAAATTTTAATAATTTCATATAAGGTGTTAAATACTAAAGCACAAATTACCGTCAGGCCTATCATAGAGCCTATCTATACAGTCTGAATTCTTTTAAGAACTTCTCGAAGAAAATATTTTAAAAATAAAACTTGTTTCAGTAATCAAAAGTTTTCAACTTAATTAAAATATAAATAACTAATTAATAAAATACTATTTTTGCCATTATTTATTTATTTTATATTCTTCTTCTATTGGCCACCCTGTTCCAAGATGGCGTTGTGCGCACAGAACGACTGCAAGTAATTTTTTATAAACAATTCGAAAATTAAAGATTGTGTATATTAATACCCTATTATGTATTTTCTTACAAGAATTTCTGATTTGAATTATATTTTTAAAGCTACAATTTGGGATAAGACATTCAAAAAGTGTATCTAATTATATATCTTGAAGACAGTAGGCCTACCAATAATAGCATATAGTAATAACTGTAAAAATTTTACTTAACATAGAAGTAACTCAAGTGATTTAGCATGTTCAGCGTATTTTTCTACTTGAAGTATTTGAATTCAGATTATATTTAGGCCTAAGGGCTAATAGATAATAATAACAGTATTAATAATAGTAATAATAATAATAAAAATAGTAATAATATTCTTTAGGCCTATTAGGGATTTACTAGTTTACCTATAACCATTTCTAAATTTTACTGCTCCACAAATCCGTATTCTTTGCATCATTCTCTGTTAATCCTCTCGACACCATATTCCTATGCACTCCTTGAATCTACTGTATAATAATAATAATAATAATAATAATAATAATAATAATAATAATAATAATAATAATAATAATAATAATAATAATAACTAATAATTACACTGAGCTACAAGCCGGAGGGTCGAGGGTTCAAGTCACGTTGGGGTCAGGATTTTTAAACTGACCCAAACCCTCTGGCGGCACTATGGCCCTGGGGTTGACTCAGCCTCTAACGGAAATGAGTATCAAACGCTTGTTCTGGGGGTAAAGGTGGCCGTCACGCAGGGCTGATAACCCGGCTGACATAAAGTGCCGATTCTCTAGAAAAAGTAGGAGCCTTAACCTCCTACTACCCCAAGGGCCTCCGGGCCTGTTGTGGGATCACTTTACTTTACTAATAATAATTAATGATAATAACGAAAATGATAATAATAATAATAATAGTAGGCCTAATAATAATAATAATAATAATAATAATAATAATAATAATAATAATAATAATAATAACAATAATAATAATAATAATAATAATAATAACAACAATCATAATCATAATAGGCTAATGATAATAATAATAATAATAATCATCATCATGACAATCATAATCATAATCATAATAATGATAATAATGATAATTATAATGATGATAATACACAGTCAAGAATCATTAAACTTAATTCCCATTAATAATTTAACAACCTTACCATTAATCAAGTTATATAATTTTCCTACAAACATTATTAATAACGAGAATGATAATCATAATGATAATAATAATAATAGTAATAATTATAACAGTAATAATAATAGGCCTATTTATAATATAGTATTTAGGTTAAAAATAATGATTGTTTATTTGAAAATTGGTCACTAATCTCTCTCTCTGTCTCTCTATGAATCCCTTACTTGTCTCTTCACTGGTCCAATGATTTAGTTAGGCCCTACATTCAAATTCATCTTTTATTAAGTCAGCCTAAATGGAATAAGTTTGAGACAAAATTGAAATTAAAGAAAACAAGAAAAATGTCTTTTACTATAGAACTCTCATTAGGTAATTGAGAAACAATTCTTGAAATGATAATTATATCCTTATTCGGGTCAACGCATCTAAACATAAACATTAATTTAAAAACCAAAAAGAGATAATTGGCCTACATTTTTTCTAAAAATATAAATTCACATTTCTATGAATTTATTATAAATTCACATAGGCTATACCGGCAACGGGCCCTCTAGACTACTAAAATATTTATTACTAATAACTGCACTCTAATAATTAGGCCTAAATGATAATTTTTTCTGATCTTTTATCTCATCTCATCCATATTACTGTAATATCTAGTGTAGGCCTATATCTGAACATAGCAAAATAACTCAATTTAAATACAATAGGCCTAGAAGTTTTAGGAAAGGATGTCACCTGGAAGTTAAATTAGGCCTATACCTAAATGACTATATTATCCATAGATCTTTGTATCTATTTTTTAGTTTCTAGAACCTAAAATTGTAATTTTCAAATTAAATTCACTTATAATCATGCCAAGCTTTGATTATGGATTGATACGTTGTTACTAAATTTTTGGTAGCTAGAATAGCTAAATACGTTTTATTGTCAACTCATGTGCATTAAATAGGCCTACATACAATTAAGTTTACCTAATTCGTCCCAGTTCAGTGCTGCCAAGACTTCAAAATCTTCCGAAAGATATCTGAACATCAAAATAAAATAAAAATAAACACTATTCTATGTGTTCAATAGACAGATTTAGGTTTCTAGGTTACAGTTATTTTTTTTATTAACTCAATAATTATTACATCCATTTTGCTGTCCAAAACTATGTTCGGCCTACACATTTTAAAAAGTGTAGAATAGTAGGCCTATTTTATAATCTATTTTACAGTTTTTAAAATAGGCTATATATTTTAGGTACGTAATTAATTGTTTTTATAGCCTAAAAACCTTATGTCCTCTCATGACACATATTCTAGTTTAGCCTATAGGTCCAATAACTATAAGTCTATATTTAATAATAATAGGCCTAATAATAATCATCATCCGGTATCATGGCAGCTGCCGCCGTCTTCCGGAAACCAAACGCCATTCCTCTCTGTCCATCCATTGATCTTCCTCCATTCCTCTGATATTCATAGATGCTTGTACCCCTTCTATCCAAGTTTTCTTCGGTCTTCCACAGTTCCTCCTTTCCATTGGGATCCATTCCATAACAATATTTTAGGCAACCTTTTTTCTGGCATTCTTTTGACATGGCCATATCTTTTCTTTTCTATAATGTCATAATAATAATAATAATAATAATAATAATAATAATAATAATAATAATCATGTTTTATTTATTCTGTCAGAGTTAAGTCCACAAGGCCTTCTCTTCCACTCAACCAGCACAAATATCAACATTTTAAAAATTGAATTTCATTGAGGACGATCACTTACCAGGTAGGGCTTACCAATTTTATATTTGACATCAGCACAAATACACGAATGCATATTTACAATAGTCTATAGATTATGTGCATTTTACAGTACACTAATTATGAAGGATTAAAAGAACTTAAAAAGTTTACAATGTAAATCTCATTTAGGCCTATAGGCTATACAACACTTTATAGGATAGGTCTAAGCATATTGATGATAATAATAATAATAATAATAATAATAATACTTACTTACTTACTTACTTACTCACTGGCACTATCGAACCCGTAGGTTCATGGCCGCACGGACATAAGCTCTCCATACATCCCTATCCTGAGCTAATGCTTTCCAATCATTCCCTGTATAATCTACTTCCCTCAAATCATAGTTAATGTTGTTCTCCCACCTCATTCTTGGTCTACCAACTGGGCGTTTTCCCTCTGGCTTTCCTACAAGAAGTTTCCATGCACGTCTTTCATTCCCCATACGCGCAACATATAATAATAATAATAATAATAATGATAATAATAATCATCATCATCACTCCAGGGATTAGACAATTGTCCGTTCCGACTTCATAATGCATCAGCCCAACGTCTTCTAGGTCTTCCAACATCACGTCTTCCTCTTGCTTGATAATTTCTTGCTAACAACGGATATCTCTCCTTACTCATTCCATCCATGTGATCAATCCATTTCTGTCTGTAATTCGTGACTTTATCCAATAAAGGCTGTACTTTCAATTCTTCTCTTATATCTTCATTTCTTATTCTATCAAGTCTTGTACATCCTTTTACTTGTCTTAGGAACCGCATCTCTGCCGTCTGTATTCTATCCTTCTGTCTTTTCACTGGAGCCCAGGTTTCACATCCATACAATATTGTGGGAACCGCCATAACATTACACATTTTTATTTTGGTTTCTTTTCTAATTTTATTTTTGAATGTTCTCTGTATTGTTCCACACACCGTCTGAAATTTATTTATTTTGGAGTCAATATCTCTTTCCACATTGTAGTCAACATCACAGCCCAAATATTTGAAACTAGACACCTGTTCATCATGTTTTATTTATTAAGATCATAATGCTTTCTCTTCCACTCAACCAGCATAGGCCTAAATATAAAATATAGTCTATAATTACAGTATACAATATATTAATTATAACTAATTCTCTTAGACTGTGGAACGCATAAGTTCAAGTCAGCGCGGACATAAGTTCTCCATGCATCCCTATCCTAAGCTAATGTTTTCCAATCATGCTCTGTAAACCTAGTTCCCTCAAATCATGATTAATGTATTCTAATATTATATTGGATTAAGAAGACATAAAAATTGTGATGTAATTTTCATGTAGGCCTACATACAACATTTAAACGATAAACATACTGATGATGATGATGATGATGATAATAATAAGCCCACCGCTTGCTCTCGAGGTAGCGTGCTGCCTTGTCACACAGCAGACCCGGGTTCGATCCCCGGTCGGGGCAGTTTTTCTGTGTGAGGTTTTTATCGGGGTTTTTCCTCACCTGTAAGACAGATGTCAGGAAAACTTTAAGGCCCAAACGGTCCCCGAAATCATAAGGCCATCGCAATCATCATCATTCATACTCATCTTAGATTAAGCTTAGGATTAGGAACTATCCTGGCGCACCATTATCATCATCATCACCCATCATATCATCAGGGCAACCTAACCCCGCCTTCCAGGTAGGCCTACCCCAACCTCAGAAATGGGTTACAAGTACGCCATGCCAGGACAGAACAACTGGAATGTCGAAAGACAACCTGGGGTATTTGCAAAAAAAAAATTAGGCCTACATATCTTTCTGTGCCTAAAGTTTTATTTTCGTTCTCCACTCGTCTCTATTCATCCACTCCATGTCCTCCAGTCCTCTTGTTCTCATTTCAGTCCTTATTTCTTGCATATAATTTAATAATAATAATAATAATAATAATAATAATAGGCTAATAATTGTAGTCGATTTAATACGATAAATTACACGAAACACCATTTAGGCCTAATATATCTACATTAGGCCTACACGGATTAATGAAAAAGACAAAGAATAAATAGGCCTATAAATTTAGATTTATTTTAATTCACACTAATGTTTAATATTAAAATTATAGGATTAGGCTAAATAGCCGCGTAGAACAAGATTGTAACTTCTTTCTTTCTTTCTTTCTTTCTTTTTATTTATTTCTTTTTCTTTATTTCTTTTTATTTATTTCTTTTTCTTTATTTCTTTTTATTTATTTCTTTTTCTTTATTTAGTTTTGTTTATTTCTTTTTCTTTATTTCTTTTTATTTATTTCTTTTTCTTTATTTAGTTTTCTTTATTTAGTTTTCTTTATTTATTTTTCTTTATTTATTTTTCTTTATTTCTTTTTCTTTATTTCTTTTTCTTTATTTCTTTTTCTTTACTTCGTTTTCTTTACTTCTTTTTATTTATTTCTTTTTATTTATTTCTTTTTATTTATTTCTTTTTCTTTATTTATTTTTATTTATTTCTTTTTCTTTATTTATTTTTCTTTATTTCTTTTTCTTTATTTCTTTTTTCTTTATTTGCTTTTTCTCTATTTTTTCTGTATTTCTTTTTTTTATTTATTTTTCTATCTTTCTTTTTCTTTCTTTATTTTTGTTTCTTTCTTTCTTTCTTTCTTTCTTTCTTTCTTTCTTTCTCTCTTTTCAAAGTCAGTTTTACATGTGAAATGGTTGATAATGGCACATGGGACCATTTTCCGCGTAAAAATCAAATTTGGAAAACAAAAGTGTTACAACTTTGCGCTAAGCGGCTATTCAATTAAGCCTATAAAACTATAAATGTCATGAAGTGTTAGTTGTGTGAATAAGAGAAACGTGTTCATCATATAAGGCCTACACGCCATAACGTATCATTAAAACCGTTTATCTCATTTATTACAAGATTACAAGATATTTAAAAGAATCGAGCTTTTAAATTTTGCTTTGCTCTGAAGAGTTTGAATTATTTATGTGATATATAATCATGTCAGTTTATAGTTTCCGTGCAGCTTTCTCTGTGGTTTTATTGCTTGTTTTTATGTTATCTGCACAATCAATCTTATTTTCCCTTCATATTAAAACGGTTGCAACTTAGTGATGCAAATTGTGAACATGTTTACATTACATAGGTCATTAGGGATTTTTATTGTTTTAGGAACTACTTTTCTGCTTCAATTCACACTTCCCCGTACCTGCATTTGGATGTCTTCATTTGCAATTGTGTCATTATTATAACAACATTATAGGCTAGTCTAGGCCTATAAGAATCAACTAATTGTACTAGAACAAATCATCAGATAAAGAAGGTCCAGAACTCAGTATCATTCATAAGCTGTTGGTGCTGTTGGTATGTATAGGCCCTATATTGATAATATAGGCCTACATGTATTTTTAGGCGAAAAAGAGGAGCTACTAAGGGTCAACCTGGACATTTTATTGAGTAACACTAAGAAATTGGAGTTAGAAATAAACATCAATAAATTTGAATATGAGCCCTTGAGTATTATTGTCCCGCGCCGTAGCCGAGCGGTTAAGGTAGGAAGCCTTGGCGCAGAGCTACGGGACTTGCGCTGGTTCGAGTCTCCATGGGGGAAGAAATTTTCTCATGGTATTTCGGCCAGTATGGGACCGGTGCCCACCCAGCATCGTGAGGCAATTGGGTAGCTACAATAAGTAGCGGCTCCAGGTTGAGGAACCAGCTATAACGGCTGGGGGACTCGACATGCTAACCACATGTCACCCCTACACTGGCCGTTGATCATCTACCTCTGTGATTGACACATGTGGATGTGAAGGGCCAGCAGCCGGCTGGTAAAAGGGCAATCGCTGAAAAGTGGAAAGACCCTCAATCGGAAATCGGAGTATTAAAATAGGCCATGTCAACTTTTGGTTCATTTACAAGAGAGCCCATAGGCCTATACCCATAACTCAAAAGTTTATTTACGTTTATAAATTTTTCATAGCGGTATCAAGTTTATTTTAAAACAGACCTAAGTTAAATATTTATCCATAGTAATTCTTCCCGGAGGCAGGTCTTTCACTGCAGTCAAAGCATTTTCATGCTATGCGTGCAGCTTTACTAGGGGATTGTAGTTGTGGTAGCTTCCCGTTGCTTTCCACACCAGTGAAGGCTGATGATGATAATGAAAAGGATGGTGATGATGATGGCCATATGATTTCGGGGACCGTTTGGGCCTAAATGTTTTCCTGACATTTTTCGTAGGCCTACATGTGAGGAAAACCCCGATAAAAACCTCACGCAGAAAAACTGCCCCGACCGGGGATCGAACCCGGGTCCACTGCGTGACAAGGCAGCACGCTACCTCGAGACCACAGCGGTGGACTAAGTAAAATATAAGAATTTATAATATATGAATTAAACTATTATAAAGAAGAAAATTTCAGCTTTTTCGAAATCTGACACAACGGACCTTTCCCATTTTAATACTCAAGGACTCATCCTATAGGGTTACACGTAGAAATAGTCAACATTATTTTAAAAATAGAAACGGAAAATTAATGCATATGAGATGATTTTTTGTCCCGCGCCGTAGCCGAGCGGTTAAGGTAGGAATCCTTGGCGCAGAGCTACGGGACTTGCGCTGGTTCGAGTCTCCATGGGGGAAGAAATTTTCTCATGGTATTTCGGCCAGTATGGGACCGGTGTCCACCCAGCATCGTGAGGCAATTGGGTAGCTACAACAAGTAGCGGCTCCAGGTTGAGGAACCAGCTATAACGGCTGGGGGACTCGACATGCTAACCACATGTCACCCCTACACTGGCTGTTGATCATCTACCTCTGTGATTGACACATGTGGATGTGAAGGGCCAGCAGCCGGCTGGTAAAAGGGCAACCGCTGAAAAGTGGAAAGACCCTCAATCGAAGATGATTTTTTAATAAATGGTGAGTTCACCGGAAATTCAAAATGATTCTTAAAATAATAATAATAATAATAATAATAATAATAATAATAATGATGATAATAATGATATCCTCAACTTGTCCAACTCAGGGTCGACCACTTCTAAGACGTCACAAGGGCGAATGAATTAAATGGAAAGAAATGAATGAGTTAAGTATGGAGACAAGATGGAATGATTTGTGGCCGGGAGAAACCCTGAAGAAAACTTACCCAAGCTCAGTTTTATCTATCACTAAACCTACATGCAGTGACCGAGATTCGATCTCGAGACTCCAGCAGTGAAATGCCAGCGTCTAACCGCTATTTACGTTTTTTTTTAATTTATTGAAACAGGCCTATAATAAGAAGGTATTCTTGTAATCTTGGATCACAAATGTATGGATTCCTCAAAAAGAATATTTTTGTGCAGAAATATAGGCTATCAGCGTACTTGGCCTACCCTATAACAATGGCGAATAACCTAGGCCTACTGGTCAAATTTTTTCGCACTTAAGGGGACGTGAAATGAATAACATTTTCATTTAGTATTTTTTTAAACAAAATGCCCAATACCCATCTTTCCTAATATTATCTAAACAATAGGTCCTATTTATATTCAGTGTCTTTTAATTTGATGTGTTACAACACAAGTCATGGGATCAAAAAATACCAAATTATAGGCCTAAAAGTGTTCTATTTCATGTCTCCTATCTAATTAATGAAAATCAGACCGAAAATTGGGATTATCATTAAGCCTATATGCCTAAAGAAAGAGTTTGCTATAATTTTTCATTTTGGGTGAATATGCAAGAATTATTTTTATTAATTAAATAAAAATAAAACGTAGTTTTATTTGATTTACATATTTATTATAGGTACACTGTACCTTCTTCGGACATGTTAACAAATTATGAATTGTGTTCCAACTGATCTAAGCAACAATACAACAATATTTATTTAAATTTTTTAATTTAACAAAGGGGATTCATTCAAATCAAGTTGAGAATTTAACAGTTTTTTACTACTTTTAAATTCATTAATTTCTACAGCCTCCAAAAGATCTAGCCTAACTTCTTACCCTTATCACAAATATGTAAAATTTCAAAATTTGGATCGAAACAATGATTAAATTGGAATAGGTGGTTAGCATACTTTGAATTTTCTAAGTTAAGCCTAGATCTTTTGGAGGCTGTAGAAATTAATAAATTTAAAAGTAGTAAAAAACTGTTAAATTCTCAACTTGATTTGAATGAATCCCCTTTGTTAAATTAAAAAATTTAAATAAATATTGTTGTATTGTTGCTTAGATCAGTTGGAACACAATTCATAATTTGTTAACATGTCTGAAGAAGGTACAGTGTACCGAAACAGCTGTCACTGAATTATATAATAAATATGAAAATCAAATAAAATTACGTTTTATTTTTTTATTTAATTAATAAATATGGATTTTCATCAAGTAAACACCAATTGATTAATTATTTTTATAATTTATGAGTCAAAAACTTGACGCACCACAAAATGTTTTATCTGAGATGATTGAGAAAACTTTCTGATATGTGTGTCAGAAATGTGTTTTGAATTTTTTTCTTTCACAACTAGTCAGAAAGAAATTTGATTATTTTTTTAAATGTACAAATAAAAATATACTATGCATAAAAGTCATTTTTCTGAGAAATGTTTGGGTTATCAAGGTTTTTCCTCCAAATCCCTCAACTAGGCCGATGTTATTTTTAAAATCTATTATTTTCTGAGTTCTGACGTAAATTCTGAGCTTTTTTGTATATAAAAGTAAGGTTTATTTATTTTATATTTGAGTTTGTCCACCGCTGTAGTCTCTAGCAAGTGTTTGTGTGTCTCGTAGGTAACGGACAAGTTTTTCTGGGCGATTGCTTTTTTTTTGCACCTGTAAGACAAATGACAGGAAATGTTATACACAGGTGCTAAATGGTTCCCAATCATCATGCCATCATTATTATACAATCCCCTATGCATAATTTTAGTGTAATTATTTTTATTGTATTATAAATAAATTAAACAAAGGCTGGATAACGGAAATTTGTAATTTTATGTATTAGGACCTACATGACCTCTTGTCGTCCCAACATCTCTCAAAAAAGTTAAACTGAAAATATAAAAAACTGTTATTCTCTCAGTTAAGCCTATATTATATGGATGCGATACATGGACTCTTACTTTAAGTGAGGAAAAAAATATTTCAAGTAGCCTACGATATTTGAGAATAGGTCATAAAGTTCTTAGGAACATTTTTGGAGCAAAGAGAGGTGATCAGACACCTCGAGAATAAGTTAGACAACTGTACGTTAATGATCTTTATGGGAAACCAGATAGGCTATAATAAGAAGAGTTAAATCTCGTAGACTGCGATGGTCAGGACATGTGGCACGAATGGGGAATGAAAGAGGGGCATTGGAAAACCTGAGAGGAAGCAGCCAGTGAGCAGACCAAGAATGAGGCGGGAGATTTAAATTACTCATGACTTGAGGGAATCAGATTATAAGCTACAGGGGATGATTGGAAAACATTTGCTCAGGATAGTGATGTATGGATAGATGATGTCCGCGCGGCCATGTAGTCACGGGCTCAATAATGCCAATGAGTTATTTATTTAGTTTTTACTAAAAAGAATGTAGCCTTTACATAAGATCTAGGCATTTTATACTTCTGCTCTGTATGATTAAGAATTATAAAACAGTACCTGATATCTCAGTCGCCCTCAATAATTCACAGTGTTGTTTTATAGGAGGCCTTTCGATAACTTAACTATCATCTTCTGCTTTCATTTTGGTACTGAGCAGAAAGCAGAAGATGATGCTTAAGTTATCGAAAGGCCTCCTATAAAACAACACTGCAAATTATTTGGGACGACTGAGATATCAGGTAGGCCAACTGTTTTATATTTCTTAAAACTTTAACACAGTGATCACAACGGAGTTTCGTAATGTATCTTAACCCATTCGCTTCAGGTTTAACTGCTCAATGAATCTCTCCAGTCACCGTGTTTTAAGTTACCGAAAATTATATTTTCCATTTTCAGACCTTCAAAACAAACTAAAGACAACGGCACTTGAGATCACAATAGTGAAGGCCAAAACACATTTCTCCCCTGTTCATAAATGTTAACAAAAGATTGCCCTGCCAAGGGATGTACAAAATATTGTAAAATATATAACAGCAGAGTTAAGCGAGTGTACTTCGTCTTGTGAGTTGAAGACCATTTAACTGCCGGCGAGTCTATCTCGTCTTTTGAGGCGAATGGGTTAAAAGTGTTGTACTCTGTATTATGGTTGCTTCAGCATGATTTGAGGAAGATTAGACAGAGAATGATTGGGAAATATCAACTCAGGGATGTATGAAGAGCTCATATCCGCGCGATCATGATTTCAGGGTTTTAATAATACCAAAGAGTTAATTATTTATTTTTTACTGAAAATAATTTATACTTAAAATCTAGGTATTTTATACTTCTACTCTGTATGATGGTTTTTGAGGAGATGGTATACAATTTTCATAGGGATCCATGTCACATCATAATATTGTTTGAAAACTGCTTTTAAAAGAAAAGAACCTCCTACAACATCACTTATTTTCAGCTGGCGAGTTATAAAAAAAGTGATGCTCCTTAACTTTTGACAAGTTTATTATTACAGACCTTAAAATAATAGCCATTTTTATTTGAGTCTCAACTTGAGCAATCTTCATAAAGACAGAGAATTGTGGGCCATTTGTTCTTCCAGAAGTAACCATACTTGATCTGAATATCTTATTTTAGAGCCAGTGCATTAGCATGTAAGTAAAATTTACCTTATTTGCACATGTAACACTGTTTATTTCTCTCTTGCAGGGTCGCCGGTATCAGTGTATTTTCGGGTCGTGTTCTCGGTGGTGTACTCCCTCCCGGTCCGTCAAACATACGTCTTCTTCCGCTCATTCGAAAAGTAGGTCGCTCACACCGGCATGTTGTTACTCAATATGGCTCCTTCCTTGTGTCGTCATTGTGTCATCAAGTTGAAGGAAATACCTGGAAATGAATCGTTTAAGGTATGTACCTGTTCCTGTCTTATTTATTGTGTGTGATATTTGATTGATGTATGGGAGAATGCTGGGTCAATATCTGCACCAAGCCATTAGCGAGACAGGGCTGATTTACCCCCACCAACACGCCTCGTCTACCGGTATAAAAAATGTCGACCCGCCATTTACAAATCCAAAATCCTTGCTAAGTTATAAATTAACATTCATATAGGCCTATTAGACCTTACAACAAGATTTGTTTAGTCAACAATTTTCATCATTATTTTTATCTTTATGTTAATATACCCTTATTAGTATTGCTGAGGAGGACAGGGGTATATTTTTGGATGTGACTATATTTCTTTTGGACTTACTTTGTTCACCAAAAAACATAAACTATAAATTTAAATTATCGACTTTGATATTAGGGCCTAAGTGTTTTATATTTACAGGTAGGTTTAAATAGAATAATAGGCTTAAATTTAAGGTAGGCTATCTCAATATTCTTATAACAAGAAGTTGGACGAAAATATTATAAACCTATAAATGTACATAATAATAATAATAATAATAATAATAATAATAATAATAATAATAATAATAATAATAATAATAATAATAATAATAATAATATAATACTTTATTTATTCTGGCAGAGTTAAGGCCATAAGGCCCTCTCTTCCACTCAACCAGCACAAATACAAATAAATATTTGACAAATATAGATATACACTATACTAATTATAAACAGTTAAAGATACAATAAATGTAGCAATGTAAATGTCATGTACAAACAACATTTTATAGGGTAATAACAATAATGATACGATGATAATAATAATAATAATAATAATAATAATAATAATAATAATAGCCTACTTACTTACTTACTCACTCACTGGCACTATCGAACCCGTAGGTTCATGGCCGCGCGGACATAAGCTCTCCATACATCCCTATCCTGAGCCAATACTTTCCAATCATTCCCTGTATATTCTACTTCCCCCAAATCATAGTTAATGTTGTTCTCCCACCTCATTCTTGGTCTACCAACTGGGGGTTTTCCTTCTGGCTTTCCTACAAGAAGTTTCCATGCAAGTCTTTCATTCCCCATACGTGCAACATGTCCTGCCCATCGCAGTCTATGAGACTTAATTGTTCTTATTATATCTGGCTTCCTATAAAGACAATGTAGTTCATTGTTATATAGTCTTCTCCATTCACCTGTCTGTTCATCTCTCTTTGGTCCAAAAATTTTCCTAAGAACTTTATTCTCAAATACTCGTAATCTCCTTTCCTCCCTTAAAGTAAGAGTCCATGTTTCGCACCCATATAATATAACTGGTAATAATAATAATAATAATAATAATAATAATAATAATAATAATAATAATAATAATAATAATGTGATACATTATACGGGAAACACCAATTAATATATATATATATATATATATATATATATATATATATATATATATATATATATATATATATATATATATCTTGTACTGGATAATAATGAAGTCGAGTTTAGAGCAAATATAAATTTAGATTTCTTTTAAAAGATGCCAATGTCCGGCAGCCCCTTATTTCTTGTGGTAGGGAATTCCAGTTGCGAGAAGTGGAGATGGTATATGACATGGAGCGATGTGATGTCCTATGTTACGGTATATTAAGCAAGAGACTATGTTGTGATCGGCCTATTGTAAATAATAATTGTATTAGGCCTATAGATATAGCCAACATGTAATAATTTTAATTGTAATTTAGATGTAAGAGTAGGCCTAAATTTTGTATATTTTTCTCTAACCTGATTAAATGGTTGACAAGCCCTTAAGGCCTTACTCTGCCTGGTAAAATAAATCTTTATAAGCCCATTAAAGCTATCATTAAATTTAAACTATGCATTCGCAGGTAAATAGAATAGCCTATTAGGCGTAAATTTAAGTTATAATTGATAATTTCATAGCTCTTTCTTATTTTTTCACTTCTCACTTTCCTTTTATTATAATTAGGCCAAACTACAGCTGGAAATTAAGAGTTGCTGATCAATAATCTCTTTCAAGCAAAAATTGATAACATTTCTAAAAGTTCTACCTTAGTGTTTCTATATAGGCATATTTGAATGCCATGAGTTAGAATTTGTTCGTACATATATTTACGATTACTCTTTCATCAAAATCAAATGTAGGCATATTTATTTTTTAGGTCCACTTTTCTGTTAATAGTAATAGGCTTAATCTAGTATTAGGTTTATAAATAATTGCAGTATAGAAACACATAGGCCTAGGCCTAATTGGATGTCTCATTACATTGGTTAAATCGAAGAAAAGTCATAATGACCTTAACTCTGGCAGTTTAAATAAAACTATTAGGCTGTTAGGCTTACTATTATATTGTAGGCCTATTTAGTTTAGTTGGATCAGCATTACGTTAAATAATATTTCATAGTATATTTTACTGAGCTTATAAAAATCGCAATGAAAACTTGACATAATTAGGGCTATTTATATTTTACTTCGGTTCATCATCATCATCATCATCATCCAGGGATTAAGCCTGTTGGCTCGTTCCGGTTTCATGAAAGCTAGAATTGTTAAAATTGTTCAGACCAAGTTATATAAAATAATTATATCTCTTTTAATAATAGACCTAATAATAATAATAATAATAATAATAATAATAATAATAATAATAATAATAATAATAATAATAACGATATTAATAATAACGATAATAATAATAATAATAATAATAATAACGATAATAATAATATGCTATTGATTATAATGATAGGCTAATAATAATAATATTATTATTGATATGATAATGATGATAATAATAATTATTATCAATTAACAACAATTAATAGTAATAATAATATTATTATTATTATTAGACCTATATAATCATTATTATTATTATTATTATTATTATTATTATTATTATTATTATTATTATTATAATATAATCATTATTATTATTGTTATTATTATTAAATTCATAATATTTCAACAATTCCCATTTATAAAATATAAACAAGCTTAGCCCTATCTATTTTAAACTAAACTAAAAAATTAAAGAAAAGTTTTAAATTGAATTTTTTTCCCATAAAACTATTATATAATCATTATTATTATTATTATTATTATTATTATTATTATTATTATTATTATTATTATTATTATTATTATTAGTATAACTGGGTGTAAAAATCATATTAATATGGACTATTTTATTAAAACGCCAAATTAAACATTACATACCAATATTTAAAACATAAAGCTTATTTTCTTCTTCTGATTCTTATTTTTTTATTATTGCTATTATTATTGATATTAATGTTAGGGTCTAAATCATTTGCATAGTCATTGTAGCAGAAAACTTGTATAGCCTACACTGAATTTGCTCTATCTTGCAGTTATAATTTAGGGCTATTATAGGCCTATATGACCTTACAACATATTCCATTATTCATAACCAAAAAATAAATTGAGCAATATTCCAATTTATATAGAGATATCTTAAGAATTTTTAATAATAATAATAATAACAATAATAATAATAATAATAATAATAGGCCTAACTTTATTTTACTTGACAGAGTTTACTTTAAGGCGTTGTCTATCATTCAACCGTATTATATAAAGTTTTCAATAATTTGTCTCAGGCTATATTTAAATCACAATCAAAGTTAACAATAACACAGTATACCTACAATACAATTATTATTTAGCCTATAATAAATAGGCCTACTGATTTAGTTTAGACTTGACGAATAAAATGTACAAGATATAAGAATGAAAATAGAACTATTTATGACTTAGCCAAAAATGTATTTTACAATAAGTATGCCTAGTTGCATAAGCTTGACTTATCTTGATGGAGGGTATTCCAGGAATTGGCAGCAGCTACAATGAAAGTAGCCTACATTTGGAAAATTAATAAACCTTCTAATTTTTTAACATTTCTTCGTACTAAATTAGTCATATAGGCCTACTGTACAACTAATAGGCCTATTTGGTACTTACTCTATTCTTCAAGCACATCTGTGTCTTGGGGCAAAATAATATTAAGCTCCAACATCATTTGTTAATTTTCAAATTAACACCTATTCTGAAAAGAGAATAGGGAATTTTTTATTTAAGCATTCAACTTGATTACTATTGTGGCTGCCACTTCTTAATAAATAGATCAATGGTAAAGGAAATAGGCCTATAATACTTCTATAAATCTTTATTAGGCCTAACTTGAAATAATCAGATAGGCGCGTAACATTTCCTTTCTTCAACGCACCAAATTGTAAATTATATTTTTTATAATGAAGTACTGAGAATGGACCCATTTTTGAAATATTAAATAAATTCCTTCCTGTCTTGGTGACTCATTGGCTCTATCTAGAGTAGTTAAAAAATGTTGGTTCTATAAAAAAAGGATGGAAATAATTCCCCTTCCAGGCCAAAGTCTTATTTTTTAAAAATTGTAGGCTAAATATGACTTTGCACAAGTTCCGAAAAATTAAATGGATTTCACATACGGTATAGGCCTAATTCTAATAAAATTTAACTTAAAAAATTGACAAAAGTAAGGTATTGAACCTATCTTATATGCCCATAACTTAAATAAGTTTTTATGCTGATAGAATTGGGCCAGACTGTGAGCGTTGTTTAAGAAATCGACGATGTAGTAAACTGCATGTCGACGAGCAGGATTCGATCCCAGGCAGCAGCTCAATTAGAACATTTGTTCAACCCTCTGATCACACACACCCTCCTGTAAAATAATAAGCTCAATTACCTTTCAAAATCTTTGTGATTATTTTAGAAACAGGAATTATTGATATAAAATTACTTATTTTAAGAATAGAGACACAACCACGTCGGAAACTTTTTGATGATCTATCCATCCATAGTAATTCTGCCCTAGGGCAGGTCTTTCACTGCAATCATAACATTTTTATGCCATGCTTTGCAGCTTTACTAGGGAATTAGGCCTATAGGTGTGGTAGCTTCCCGTTGCTTTCCACACCGGTGAAGGATGATAATGATAAGGGTGATGATGATGGCCGGATGATTTTCGGGGACTGTTGGGCCCTAAGCTTCCTGACATTTGTCTTACAGGTGAGGAAAAATCCCTTTAATGATAGCCTACTATATTTCAAATGCCTAGAATTAATCTGTATGATAGCTATGGATGCCAATAATTAAGATTTCACATTTTAAAAATAATAAATTGGAAGAAACTTAATTTAACAATCAGAATCGGCTTAAGTTACCCATGTAATAATATTCTCTAAATCTAAAATATAAGTTTATGCATTATTTAACCTAAAGGTAATAAGGGGGTACACCATAGCGTAGTTAGTTGAGAAAATAGCCTATGATACAAGCCAAAGATCGGGTTTATAACTCAATAAGCTATATTCCTATAGTGACATTTGAATTACATAGGCCTAATAGTTCAGAGATATAATAATAACAATAATAATAATAATCTTTGAGGATGCCAGACGCAGTCTCTAGCGAAACGTTGGGGAAACCTTCATCAAGATGATGATGATGATAATAATAATAATAATAATAATAATAATAATAATAATAATAATAATAATAATAATAATAATAATAGTAATAATAATAATAAATTAACCAATCAAATCGTGTGTCATAACAGCTGTCACCGTCTTCCGGAAACGAAGCGATATTCCTCTCTGTCCACCTACTGCACTGGTTCGGTCCCATCCTCGAGAATTCATAACTGCTTGTACTCCCTTCATCCAAATCTTGCTAGGCCTTTTAACCTGTTTTCACATCAAGTGGGATTTAGTCAATCTTCCCATCTAGTAATTGGGCGTCTATATCTTATTGGTTTGTACTTTAATAACAGCTGAAGGCTTTCTTTTTAACATGTTCATACCAGTCGTTTGTCATATTGTCAATTCTATTTGTTAAATTAAAAATATGTAGGCCTAATTCTTATATAATATCTTCATTTCTTTTTCTGTCCAAAATTGTTACATCTGCTACTGAACGTAAGAACTTAATTCTGCGTCAGTTTCTATTTTTCTTCTCTCTGAACAATTAAGAGTCCAATTCTTACTTGCATAGCCTATGTTAAGATAGGCCATAATCTTGTGACATTTTAATTGTGTAGTCCTCAGTGTTTTATTTTTCGGTGTCCGTTTTATAGTGCCACACATTCTGTAAAAGTTATTTTATTCAATATGAATACCTTCCTTCTGGCAGTATGATTTATAATAATGATCATAATTATAATAATAGCCTATAGGCCTAATTACTGTATAAAGCTATAACAATTATTATTATTATAGCCTATATTATAATACTCTAATTGATCCGGCACGTGTATGTTTCATACATTTGAGTTAGTTTTTGTCTTGTTTTATCACATTTACTGGTATCTCTGTTGTTAAATGGACATGTTTACATCCCAGATTGTTTGCTGATTCTTTTAGCGAAATTACTATTAAGGTAAATTGTTTTATTTTATTTATAATGAATTTCCGCGAAGTTACGCCTGACTCTATTATTATAAATAACATAATAAAATTAATAATAATAATAATAATAATAATAATAAAATTAATAATAATAATAATAATAATAATATCTCGTAGACTGCGATGGGCGGGACATGTGGCACGAATGGGGAATGAAAGACGTGCATGGAAGCTTCTTGTAGGAAAACCAGAGGGAAAACGCCTAGTTGATGGACCAAGAATGAGGTGGAAGAATAGCATTACCTATGATTTGAGGGAAGTAGATTATAAAGTAAAGTAAAGTGATCCCACAACAGACCCGGAGGCCCTTGGGGTAGTGGGAGGTTAAGGCTCCCACTTTTTCTAGACAATCGGCACTTTATGTCAGCCGGGTTGTCAGCCCTGCGTGACGGCCGCCTTTACCCCCAGAACAAGCGTCTGGTACTCATTTCCGTTAGAGGCTGAGTCGACCCCAGGGCCATAGTGCCGCCAGAGGGTTTGGGTCAGTTTAAAAATCCTGACCCCAACGGGAATTGAACCCTCGACCCTCCGGCTTGTAGCTCAGTGCCTTAACCACTACGCTACGGCGTGCCCCGGGAAGTAGATTATACAGGGAATAATTGGGAAAGATTAGCTCAGGATAGGGATTTATGGAGAGCTTATGTCCGTGCGGCCGTGTACCTACGGGTTTCAATAGTGCCAGTAAGTTTGTTAATAATAATAATAATAATAATAATAATAATGTATAATATTAAAAATAATAAACAGTGAAACGGTAATGTAATAGTAAAGTTCATTTAGTTACAGGGTTAGGATATTTACTGTTTTTTATGCAAGTTATGAAGACAATGAAGCTAGGATACATTGAATGAGATTGCTTACCGTTAGAGTGGAGTAAATTGCAGAAGTAGAGTCACCCTCTTGCTCCTCTTGCCACACATCAGCCAATGAATGTCTCTCTCACCCTCATCGTCCAGCTTTACCCAATGACCCACCTTACAACCCCCGCCATCTTTGTTATCATGATCTCTTCTCAGATATTAAATATAGGCCACATCAATTTTGGGAATTGTCTAATTATTCCAGAGAGCTAAGATAATTCACAGCAGGTTGTTATTGTTTGAATCAAAACATTAAAGTTGATAGAGTTACAATTCCAATGATCTGTTTAACTATCAGAATGACCTTCTTTATTTATATAGGCCTACGTCTTTTCGTAACCTAGCAGAGTTAAGGCCTTATCTACTCCTAAACCAGATTTAATAAATTTACGCTATTTTACATCAATTTAATATAAATGCTAGAAAATGCAATATGGAAATTAACACGAAGAAGACAAAATGCTTAACAATATCAAAAGAACCAGTAAGATGCAAATTAGAAGTGGAAAGAAAAATTACAGAATAAGTGTCAGGATTTATTTATTTAGGTGTATTAATAACAAACACTAAAAATTTTATAAAACAAGTAAAGAAACAAGCCGATAAAGCAGCACAAATATCAGGGTAGGCCCTATATGAAAGATTTAATTTGGCGCAACAAACACATGTAAATAGAAAGCAAAACCCGCATATACAAAACGATAGTTCGACCAGTTATCGTATATGGGGCAGAAACTAGGGCTGATACAACAAAAACTAAACAAATAATAAGCACATGTGAAATGAAAATCTTAAGAACTATTCAGGGGAAAATATTATTTGATAAAATACACAACACAGAAATTAGGGACAAATGTCACATTCAAGACATAACCAAATTTATTATAGATAGACGAAAATATTGGAAGGGTCATATAGAAAGAATGGAAGACAACCGACTTGCAAAAAGAGCTAAAGAAGATAGACCAATGGACGGGAGAAGAACAAGGGGAAGACCAGTCAATAGATGGATAGACAGTGAATGCACATCCAATAGGCCTACATTTTCCTCCGAGGAGTGATTTTGGAAATAAACAGGATGAAAATCCTACAAATTAAGTTTAAGAAGAAGAAGACACCAATTGTTCTTAAATTAAGTTTATTTACGTATGCTACTTAAATATATTAGCCTATATAATTATTTACCTAATAGCCATTAGCCTATGTTATATAAAATATGTTTTCACGTAACATAAATTTAAGGAATAAATAAACAAAATCTACATAGTTTCCAATCATTCTTTTCTAAATTCATTATTTTGCAAGAAGAGATGGTATGTAAATTAAAAAGAAGAAACCTCAAATCATATCATAGGCCTAATCTTTCTTATTATCCCGTCTAGACTGCTAATAGGTTACGTAGCCGTTGTCTGTTTCTGATATAGCTAGGCCTAGTTTTCTTTTTGTATTATAAATAGGCCTACTAAGCATATTGCAATTAATTAAATGTGAAATAATGATACATATTAAATGATTTGTAGAAGGCTAATAAAAATCGTCTTTTCGATTCAGGAAAAAAAAAATCCAGTCATTTGGCCGTGACCGGGATTTTAACAGGGTCTCTTTATTAAAGTGCCAGATATTATCGTCTAAACTTACATCTAATGTTGATTATATATTTTTTCTTCTCTCGATAATAGGCTAGTAGTTTTGAATTGATTGGTATCATATCAATAGTATTATACTGTTCTTTGGTAACAAAAAATTGTTTTTTCTCAATTGAAAGGTTGGGGAAAGAACCAGGTAACTAGGGTTTTTTGTCTAAATGAAGTTTGAGATACCGTTAGATTTTCCATAGAGAGAACTACCTTTTACAAGTGTGAAACTGTAAAATATACAGTCTAGTCACGGGTTTGTTTAACTTAAAAGTTTGGTACATGGGTAAGGAAGTTATGTATGTTTTATAGCCTAATTAAAGTAGGCTATATTTTCTCGATATCATGGAAGTAACCAACTTGGATTTTTTCCCTCTACCCTTAAATTGTCTGTAGCTAGGCCTATATTAGAATAGACGTAAGTAGCCCATAGATTTTATTTATGAATAATTCTAACTTCACTACAATATTCTTCAATAAATCTAAGCAAACTTCAAAGGAAATAGGCGTACAATAATTGTATATTCATTTTTTTAAACTAAGATGTAGGCCTATTTCTTTTATATTTATTTACGTTCGTGGAATTTTACCTCAATATCGTTATCATAAATTAATATAGGCCTATTTGGTTTGAAAAATACTTTTTTGCCTTGGTCTGTAAACTATTTATTGTTCTTCATAGAGTTTAAAGTTAAACGATATTAAGACTAAACTTAGTCTACTTTAGTCTATTAAAAAGTGTTGTGATTAAAAAATTAATTTTAAATTTATTCTAGATGTTACGATTCTTAAGTGTTACTGATGTAAGAATTAAGAGGCAAATTCTCGTTAGGATAAAAAAAAGTGCAATATGCCCTACATAGAAGAATAGGCCCTATTATAAAACAATGTTCAATAATTTCTTTAAATAATGTAAACCTATAAGCTACTAGACTTAGCAATATTATTGGGCTGTTAATTGTCTACAGAAATTTTATTATAAGAAAAGACATGGTTTTCCGAAATAAACATAGGCCTAATAGGCCTATTAAATATGTACTTAAAAGGTAATGATCTATAGGCCTACATAGCACCAATAGGCCTATATTTTTCTATAGTATAACTTATTAATTGTATTTTATTTTATCATAGACTAGATGAAAGCCTATATAGGCCTACTAGACTTGTAAATAATTTAACCTGAAAATTTCAAAATTGTATTAGAGTTAAATGCCTATATTGTTCTTGAATATCCTAATTGTACTTTTTGTCATAGGATATATGTAGGCATATATAGGCTACTAGCCTTGTACTGTAATTTTAACCTGAAAGTTTGAAAATTGTATTAGAAATAAATCGTAATGAAACCAAAAAAGTATAAAAAAGCTGTTGGATTAATGAAATAATTAATTTTAATACATATAGGCCTATTTTACTGGACCCTATTAGTAATTCGTAGGCCATTTTAGAATCGCAGAGAATGGCTTCGTAGTTGACAATTTCATCTATGCTTAGGTAAGGTGCTATTAGCCGGCATTTTGTGACCGACATTTGCGGTAACCTGACAAACTTTAAGTCTGTCAAATCAACCATAATGATATTTTTTTGTGATAGTCTATAGGCTAACTAATATTTTAAAATTGAAAATAGCTTTTTTCAATTGCATTCGAATATAGGCGTATAATTCTAATAAAACATCTCCTGGTTATTTAATTAGGTGCACTTATGACGTATTGCCCGTAGGTTGTGTTCAGAAGCCAAGAGAAAACATTTAAAATTCCTATTTTCCTATAGGCCTAGGCCTATCTGATAACATTAAATGTTTAATTTAATGGCATATTAAATTGAACAACTCTATCATTCCAAATTAATAGGCCTAAGCAATCATCAATAGCCTGTAGCTCTCTTCAATAAGAGACCACTAATAATGGATGAATTCAATTTTCTTTTACCTATAATCACTAAGGGCTATTACATTTTTTTTTACCTGTCACTGCTCAAAGCCCCATTATTCGTAATTTATTCTCAATAATGATTTTTATTATGTATTTTTAAATTTATGTATTAAGCATTTTCATTCTGGAAACCATTTTAAAAGATTGTCATATTATTATCAATATAATAATAATGATAATAATAATAATAATAATAATAATAATAATATAATAATAATAATTATTATTATTATTTTTCCATCTCGGTGGCATACGAATTGGACAAAGAAGTAAGTAATGGTCTGATTCGATTTCAGGTCCTCTGTAAACTCTTATATCAAGAACTTTAGATGCTACTATTATTATTATTATTATTATTATTAGTATTATTATTATTATTATTATTAGTATTGTTACTATTGTTGTTATTATTATTGTTATTGTTATTATTGTTGTTATTATTATTGTTATTGTTATTATTATTAATATTATTATTATTATGCTATAATTATTATTATGCTATTATTATTATTATTATTATTATTATTATGCTATTATTATTATTATTATTACTACTACTACAACTGATAGTCTATAAGCCTGCAGTCTATATTCTTCTTCTTCTTCGGCTTTCCCCCACTTATAGGTTTGCCGTCTTCAGTTTCCATTTATCTCTATCATTCCAATCTCCCTCTTCCAAATCCTATCATCCATTATAGTTCTGACGTAGGTTTTCCATTTCCATCTTGGTCTGCCATGTTTATTTCTTCCAGGGGATGACCAATTGGTATATATTTTTTGGCCATCTTTCATTGTCCATTATTTGTACATGGCCATACCATTTAAGCGTTAGATTTTCAATCCTCTTAATAACAGATGTGGTGACATTCATTTCTCTCCAAAGGAATTAATTTCTTATTTTATCCTGTCTTGTTTTTTGGAGGCTTCTTCTAAAATAATCAAATTCGACTGTTCTAATTTTATTCTTCTGTAATTCCGTCAGAGACCAAGTTTCACTTCCAAATGACAAAATATTCTGTATTATGCTCTTATAAATTTTCATTTTAGTTTCCTTTGTAATATTTTTATTCCATGTAATGTCTTAGTTGCATTTTTTGCCATTGCAATTTTAGGATGTACATCTCTCTCACAGGTACCTGAACTTGTAATTATTGACCCAAGATGTTTAAGTAATTTATATTTATTTATTTTTTTAGTTCATGTTAATTACTAAGATTGGTTGGAGAAAACCCTCAATGATGAGGAAAATTCTCAAAAAAAAATTACTAAGGGTGTGATTAATTGAAGAGAAATTAAAAATAGACCAATAGGTTATGTTTTAAAAATAATAGGCCTAATAGAAATCACAAATAGGAATGAGATGCACAAAGAAATTAAACATAGGCTCAATTCTGGAAATGCATGCTATTATGCATTGCAGAGACTCTTGATGTCCCAACTCCTTTCAAAGGGCGTTAAACTGAAAATATATAAAACTATTATTCTACCAGTTATATTATATGGTGCGAAACATGGACTCTTACTTTAAGGGAGGAAATGAGATTGCGAGTATTCGAGAATAGTAGTACTTAGGAAAATTTTTGGACCAAAGAGAGATGAACAGACAGGTGAATGGAGAAGACTACATAACAATGAACTACATGGTCTTTATAGGAAGCCAGATATAATAAGAACAGTTAAGTCTCGTAGACTGCGATGGGCAGGACATGTTGCACATATGGGGAATGAAAGATTTGCATGGAAGCTTCTTGTAGGAAAGCCAGAGAGAAAACGCCCAGTTGGTAGACCAAGAATGAGGTGGGAGAATAACATTAACTATGATTTGAGGGAAGTAGATTATACAGGGAATGATTGGAAAACATTAGCTCAGGATAGGGATGTATGGAGAGCTTATGTCCGCGCGGCCATGAACCTACGGGTTCGATAGTGCCAGTGAGTAAGTAAGTAATATAAATTGCTAGGCCTAAAAGAACAGAGCTTAAAGTTTTGGACTCAAATATATTAGCCTATGATACGCAATTTGTGGTAGGCTATCGTAATTAATTGTTTAATTGGCAATAGAATATTCAGTGGTGTAATAATTCATTTAATAGCTATTATTAATAGAGAAACAGAAATCGAATGAGCAAAAATTATCAATTTGTGTCGATTTACACAATATAGGTCACAATAACTATCGTAATGTAAGGATTTTTATGTAGACCTAATAAAAGTTAAGATTACAGTAGGCCTAGACTTATCTTAGTATAATGTGAAGTAAGACTTGTTCTTTGTTTTGGTTACAGATACAGACAATTTCCGACAATTCAATTGTTGTATATAGGCCTACTACAATGTTAATATTCAATACATAAATATCCAAACTCTATTAATAACTTAGATTTACATAATTTTGTTTTCTCTGCGGTTCGTCACATTTATATAACTAGTACCAGAAATTAGTATATCACCAATTTAAGGATACGGCCCAAAAAATAAATAAAAAGCAAAAAATCTTATTCCTCTGAAAGTACAAACCAATAATAACAATAAAATAATAATTATAGATATAAAAAAATTACCAAAAATATTCTAGGTTATCAAATTTTTTCAATTATTTTAGCGTCACAATTAAGCCCTAATAATATTTTCATCTTCATGATGGATCTTAGGTCCGCTTCGCTCATACTGGTTCCAAATCATCTATCCATCTTGTCCTTGGTCGTCCAGTATCACGGCGTTCTATAGGTCTATATTCATAACACAAATGAAGAGAAAAGAAATGCCGAATGATTTTTACGCAACAGCTGCAATGATCAATCGAAACTAGACTGGACCAAACTTCAAGATACACAGTGCAATAACAAGACTGGCAGTGCATGGATATCACCACAAACTCTGAAAAATTTCAAACTAGCATGATCCGTCAATGTAGGCCTACTGCGTATGTTAGCTCTGTGATAGACCATGTGAAAGATAGCATTTCAATGTCTGTTTATGGCGTACAGCAGAGATCAAATCTGAGGCACATTTGTGTGCGCTTCTACCCAATTATTATTATTATCATCATCATCATAGTACATTCACGAATTTAGGCCATTTGTTGACCTGTTTCGGCCTCAAGAGAAACACCATCCAGAAGTCTTTTGAGTGGACGTCCTGGTGTTCTTCTTCCTGCAGGTTGATATCTTAACATTTGTTTGGGTATTCTGTGATCTTCCATTCGATGAACATGTTGCATCCATCTTGACTTATAATCAGAAATTTTGTTTTCTAAATATTCCATGTGTAATTCTTCTAAGATGTCTTCATTTTTTTGTGATCTAGTAGTGTGTATCCTGTATCCTCCGAAGATCCTCCGAAGATATCTCATTTCAGCAGATCTAAGTCTCTGTATATCCTTCTGTTTCAACGTCCATACTTCGCTACCATACAAAAGAGTTGGAAGAGCCAGTGTTTTATACATTTTCAGTCTTGAATGCTTTTGGACTAACTGTGGCTTGAAGATAGAATTTATTAACCCTAAAATTCTTAAAAATTTAGATATTTTTGCATTTACATCTTCATATGAGATATTGTATTCTAGATATGTAAAATTATTCACCTGCTCCAAAATTTTTTTGTCCAGTACAATTTTACTTCTGACAGGATCTACACCTTGAAATGCCATAATTTTTGTTTTTTCTGTAGATATCTTTAATCCATATTCTACTGTAATTTTGTTAAGTTCATACAGACCTTTCTGTAGATTATCTTCCGAATTTGCTATTATTATTTGGTCATCTGCAAACAATAGGGTGTTTAATTTTCTATTTTCTGATATTATTATTCCAAATTATTATGTTTTGTTCCAGCAACATATTAATTACTTCATTGATATAAATTGCAAAGAGTGTTGGGGATAGGGGGCAGCCTTGTGTCACACCACGATTTATAATTCCTTCTTCAGAAAATCTGTTATTTAATTTAATCTTTATGGTGTTGTCTTTGTAAATATTTTGTATGTTCTGCCGAAGTAAATTTGGTATATTTCTGTCTTCCAATATATTTAAGAGTTTATTATTATTATTATTATTATTATTATTATTATTATTATTATTATTATTATTATTATTATTATTATTATTATTATTACGTTTAAAATTTGTTGAAACATTACTTGCAAATTTAAACTAAATGTCTCATTGGTCTAGGTCAAGAAGTTTTGAAATATACATCCAATTCTTATCAATGGAAAAAGCTGATAAGGGTATACTCATTTAAAAACTCTTAAAAGTCCTATATGAGTGCACAAATATGGCATGAAATATGCATTCACATGCATATCCTCAAATGCTATTTTAATATTAAGGTTCACGTACAAATAATTATTTTAACTATTTTTCCTTATTTCATATTGCATTAGTGCATAATAATAATAATAATAATAATAATAATAATAATAATAATAATAATAATAATAAGCCTATCAGCCTCGTGCTGTCTGGTGTATTGTCAGAGCTTGTGAACACTGATGATGAGATCCCGGGTTCTATACTCTGCCATACTACAGGACTTTTTCCTTAAAAAAGGAATTGTTCTTGTGATGGACCATGGTCTGAAACTTAAGATAATGTCAAGGACTCTTCTGTTTGTGCTTTGTTAAGAATTATTTTCCTCCATATCTTCGGGGTAATTTAACTCCGTTTTCCAGGCGCCTCAACCTCGGAAGCGAGTTAAAATTCCACTTATGCCAGAGAGAATGACAGAATGTCGAAAGACAACCTGGTGACAGTGAGCATAATAATAATAATAATAATAATAATAATAATAATAATAATAATAATAATAATAATAATAAGCCTATCAGCCTCGTGCTGTCTGGTGTATTGTCAGAGCTTGTGAACACTGATGATGAGATCCCGGGTTCTATACTCTGCCATACTACAGGACTTTTTCCTTAAAAAAGGAATTGTTCTTGTGATGGACCATGGTCTGAAACTTAAGATAATGTCAAGGACTCTTCTGTTTGTGCTTTGTTAAGAATTATTTTCCTCCATATCTTCGGGGTAATTTAACTCCGTTTTCCAGGCGCCTCAACCTCGGAAGCGAGTTAAAATTCCACTTATGCCAGAGAGAATGACAGAATGTCGAAAGACAACCTGGTGACAGTGAGCATAATAATAATAATAATAATAATAATAATAATAATAATAATAATAATAATAATAATAATAATGACAATAATAATGACAATGATAATGATAATGATAATAATAATTATAATAATAATTATAATAATAATAATAATAAATAATAATAATAATCGTCATCATCATCCGGTATCTTGGCAGCTGCCGCCGTCTTCCGGAAACCAAACTCCATTCCTCTCTGTCCATCCATTGATCTTCCTCCAATCCTCTGATTTTCATAGCTGCTTGTAGGCCTACCCCTTCTATCCAAGTTTTCTTCGGTCTTCCTCTCTTCCTCCTTTCTATTGGGATCCATTCCATAACAATTTTAGGCGATCTTTGCTCTGGCATTAATAATAATAATAATAATAATAATAATAATAATAATAATAATAATAATAGGCCTATAATCATTATAATAATAGTAAAATAATAATAATAAAAAATAATAATAATAAAACAATAATAATAATAATGTCCACCGCTGTGGTCTCGAGGTAGCGTGCTGCCTTCTCACGCAGCGGGCCCGGGTTCGATCCCCGGTCGGGGTGAGGTTTTTATCGGGGTTTTTCCTCACCTGTAAGACAAATGTCAGGAAAACTTTAAGGCCCAAACGGTCCCCGAAATCATATGGCCATCATCTTTATCATCATCATCCTTATCATTATCATCATCATCCTTCACCGGTGTGGAAAGCAACGGGAAGCTACCACACCTACACAATTCCCTAGTAAAACTGCAATCATAGCATGAAAATGCTATGATTGCAGTGAAGAACCTGCCTTCGGGCAGAATTACTATGGATGGATGGAATAATAATAATAATAATAATAATAATAATAATAATAATAATAATAATAATAATAATAATAATAATAGGCTTAACATAAATTATACTGAAAAACTTTCAGATAGCCTACTATTCGAAAAAGGAGAATACATTTTTACGGTCACCTTCTCAGAATGAAATCTAATAGATTAAACAAACCAATCCTTCATTTTTTCCGTAAGCCCTAACCGCAAAACAAACCCCAACTGATTTAAAGAAACTGAAAAAGACTTAATAGATTTAAAAATTACCAAAGTTGTATTAATCAATCCAACAGCTAAAGTAGGCCTAATTATTCAAGATGAAAACATGAAGTTCCAAGAAAAATCTACACAAAAATCCAAACCTGTTATCTCAGAAGAAGAGAGGAAAAGAAGAACAGAAAGAATGAAAAAATACCGGGAACTAAGAAATTAACAACACACAGAGAAATGATTGATCCAACATACCCTAAAGAGGGTGAAACGAAAAAAAAAATAGTAGGCCTAATATTAGTAGGCCTGACTTTAACAATAATAATTGGATACTGAGCAAAAAATTACAAAGTAGAATACAAAGTGTAGAAATGAACTTCCTTAGAACAACAAAAGGCTGCACAAGAATGGATCGGTTAAAGAATGAAGATATAAGAACAGAGTTAAATATATATCCATAAATGATAAAAATCAAAGAATATAGAGAAAAATGGTTTAAACATGTAGAAAGAATGAACGTAACAAGATTACCAAATCAGCATTTAACTACAAGCCAAGAGTTTCAAGGAATGCAGGAAGGCTAGTGAAAAGATGGACAGAACAACTATGAGGCGGAACAGGCGTTTTGTCTAGCCCGTGAAGTAAAGAAGAAGAGGAACAATAATAATGTGAGGAAGATAAAATATAAGCAGATTATATATCTAATATATTTAGTATGTTTGACTTCCAATCAAAAAGTTTGTATCCTTACAAGAAATTCTTAAGAATTTAGGGCATATTTAATGATTTATGGCATAGTTACTTAGCAAGATAGTAGTCTGCCTAAGTAGTTTATAGGCAATTGGCCTATTTTTCGAGATTAGTAAACCCACTTTCACCAAATTTAATAGAAAACATGAGTGGAACTACTTTAAAATAAATGCAACTAATAGTTGAATGCAGGCTTTCACGGCCCGGTAATCATAATGTTGAGTGATTCCGGGTTATGTGGCCGTGGTCCATAGTTGGTGTTGATACCAGACGTTTCGCCCTCAACTAATATTATGTAGATGTCAACAAGTGTAATGCCTAATAGGCCTATAATGAAAAATCAGGCCTATATCATCAGTAGACTTATTCATAAATAAAAAATCAGACTTTAAAGTATCAGTTGTGACGGAACTTTACTTGGGCGTAGACAATCCCACAGCTGGGTCAACTTCATTTTCAGTCGTTATATAACCTCATTAGAATATTCAAATTGAAGATGGCTTACAGAACTGTTGTTCTCTGCAGTTAGGACGTCTCTAATGCTTCAGTAACATTTAGATTATTATAGTTCGTGGCATGATAGGTCTCGTTAGTAACTTACTTGAGAAATTCTGGAGTCGTATCAAATAATTTCTATAAATTATTATAGAACTATTGATGTGAAATCTGAATATTTTTAAAAGAGAGGTTGAATCCACGTAACTGGCATTGGAATTGATACTTATTTTAGAAGGAATGAATGTGAGATTTTACGGATGAGTGGAGATACGAAACGAATACATAAAACAGCTTCAATCGGTGCACACAATTTTAGGCCAACTTCTTATTATATGAAATTTCATTTCTTTTTACAAATAAATTAATTAAAACCTGGACATAGGAGAATAATAGAATCCCAAGAATGATGCTGGATTGGAATGCTGAAGGCAGTAGGAGGAGGAGGAGGGGGGAAAACTCAGCGAACAGTGGATGGATGAAGTGAGAAGAAACATAATCAGTAGAGGCCTGAAAGGAGAAGATGCTGAGGATAGAAATCTGTGGAGGAGTAAAATACATTTAGGCTGAAGGATAACTATTGTAAATGAAGAGAAAATCCTAAAAAAAAAAACTAGACAAAAAAACAAGAAACATATTTATAATATTGGCCTATAACTAACTAACTCACTGGCTCTATCGAACCTGTAGGTTCATGACCGCGCGGAAATAAGCCCCTATATATCTCTAACCTGAGCTAATGTTTTCCAATCATCCCCTGTATAATCTGCTTCCCTCAAATCATGGATGTTATTTTCCCACCTCATTCTTGGTCTACCAACTGGGTATTTTTTCCCTTTGGTTTTCCTACAAGAAGCTTCCATGCACCTTTTTATAATGTAAAGCTTACCTATTCCTGTCTACCTTCTCCTGGACTTCTAACTTCCTGTAAAGCTACTATATCCAAGGGTGATTTATCTAATTCCTGCGTTAATACTCTAGCACCCCGCCTTTATATAAAGTCCAAACATTCCGTGTTCCTATGAACTTGTCCCTGTGTTTGAGCCTTTGGCATGGGTTCCCTGAAGTAATCCCCGCCCGGAAAACCGAATGGGGGACTATTTTACCTCCGAAGAATTTTACCCCAGTTGAACCCATGTCCGCATTTCTTGACGGTTGTATTTTTACGGTGAAAGATCGCCACTCTTTCGACCAAGGTACTTTTTTCGTCTGGCTTTTCACTTCGACCAGTCCAGCTTGGGTAACCCTATCGGCAGCATTGCTACCGCCGGCATAGCTCTCAGGTTCATTTAAGCACGCAAGCCACTCCACCACGACAAGGTAAAGATACCATGGAGGGGGTTAGAGGCATATATATTGTTAATCTCGGTTGTCTAATGGTTAATGTTATCGGCTCTAATCTCGAGGGTCGCGTGCTCAAACTCGACCGAGCTGCATGCATTTTTAGGAAGAAAAAATCCAAAAGAATAAGTCCTCCAGGAGGGCCTTCAAGACTTGCGTCCGAAATCTGAAGATTTTTCGGTCTCGTAAATTAGTGCCTCATCATCATCATCATCATCAGCATCAAGGATTAGACCTTAAGGTCTCTTCCTCTCTCATGCTAGAATTGGACTATCCATATTTTACTGGATATTCCTACATTTATTCGTCCTAGTGGTTTGTAGTGAACAATCTGTTTCAGAATTCTATTGTTATCCATTCTATTGATATGGTCCATCCATTCGTCTCTGTATTGTGCAGTTCTATCTAGTAGTGTGAATATATTTAGTTCACTTCGTACGTTTACAAAATTTATCGGCTCATCACAATTTAGGGACAAGATCACAAGACTCTTCTTTACTTTTGACATCACAGCACAAGACATGTCTACGCAATCTTACACAATATCTATGACTAGAGCATGGAACGCACTTCCCAGTCATGTCAGGGACTGTCAATCGCTATCATTATTTAAATACAAATTAACTGATATCTTAAGTTCGACACAATGAAAACATTAACTGCATAACAACTATATTCAGCATTCTATAAATAATCATTTAGGAAGCTACTTAATTTATTTTACAACATTTTAATTTTATTATATTCCATGTATTTGTTAGTATTAGCTAGTATTAGATCAAATCATCATTGCATTTTGATAATCAGTATTTTAATAACATCTTAAAATTGTAATAAGTAGGCTATGTAATTTTTGTATAATTCTACTATTCGCTGGTTGAGTGGAAGAGAAGGCCTTATGGCCTTAACTCTGCCAGCTAAAATAAAGCATTATTATTATATAATCAATTGGGTTGGTGTTTACTTGATGAAAATCCATATCTATTAATTAAATAAAAATAAAACGTAGTTTTATTTGATTTTCATATTTAGGCCTATTATATAATTCAGTGACAAGAAAGCATATAACAGAAATTTATAAAATTCAAAATATGCTAACCACCTATTCCAATTTAATCATTGTTTCGATCCAAATTTTGAAATTTTACATATTTGTGATAAGGGTAAGAAGTTAGATCTTTTGAAGGCTGTAGAAATTAATAAATTTAAAAGTAGTAAAAAACTGTTAAATTCTCAACTTGATTTGAATGAATCCCCTTTGTTAAATTAAAAAATTTAAATAAATATTGTTGTATTGTTGCTTAGATCAGTTGGAACACAATTCATAATTTGTTAACATGTCTGAAGAAGGTACAGTGTACCGAAACAGCTGTCACTGAATTATATAATAAATATGAAAATCAAATAAAACTACGTTTTATTTTTATTTAATTAACATTATTATTATTATTATTATTATTATTATTATTATTATTATTATTATTATTATTATTATTAATAATATTATCATCATCACCTTCATCATCATCATCATCACCATCATTTCGTTTTCGATCTGTTATTGTGTAGCCAGCCTCTAAGCAAAATTTATCCTGCCTTCTCCACACATTTACTAAAATATTTCGTTAAGTTATTAAGCTACTTAAATAAACAACCATTACATTATTTGTATGATAGACCCATAATACGAAAGAAAATGTTCACGACATTTTCAATTTTTTCCCTTCTCTTTTTGTACATTTTTATTTAGACTTCGTGACCAGGTGAAGTGCATTCCCGTAGCGACTGGTACGTCACAATTACACAAGTTTCAGCTACGACATAAAAATGCAATTTTAATACCGACTTGATTATTACAATTTCCATTTCTCCCTTCGAACTACAAAATAAAATTAGATGATACGTGGGTCATATCTGTTTTATATCTTACTCTTCTAACATGCATTTAAAAAATAAGTAACTTCACAACCAGAAAAAAAATTGTCATGTAGTCATTTTAAATGGCTTTACCATTTTCATACGGGTAAAAGAATAAAATTATTTAATCGCTGTATAATAGCTCAGCAATTAGCTTATACGTAGATTTCAAAAGACATACGATTCAATTAAGGCGAGGCCAACACCTTTAGCTGTTAAAAATATCCTATGGCATATTTCAATACTTATTTTTTCTCAGCGACAATGCTGGTTACAGAAATTAAATTTGGTATGTGATATCTATATTACAATGTGGGCATGTTTGTGTACTTAAGTACAATCTAACTTCAGTTGTTATGGTTAATTAAATATTCAAAATGTCAGCTGAAAATGTTGCATTGTCTTGTCGTTTCCCTGATAATTTTCCTAAATTTCAATATATTTGAATGATTCTTGTTTTATTTTACTCATTAATGTTGCAGCTACAAAATATAGGCCTACTACAATTATTTAATTACATAGAGTGTAACTATTTTATGTTTCATTTTAAACTGATGCATACTCATTTTTGTTAAAATTTGCATTAAAAATATTTTTTTTAAAATAAAATGAGCCTAAGAGGTACATTACAATTTGTAGTAGGCCTATATTTTGTTCATCTCTGTAAACTACATATAGGCCCTACATGCAAAATTTCATCTCAATATCTTGAAAACTTTGGGAGTTATCATAAGTAATGCCACGAGTGATTTCCAATTTATCTAGAGAATTTGGAAATCAAGAGTGGCATTTGTTAGCACTATTTAACGAATAAAATTAAGCTGTTTACTCACAAATCATTATTTAACTATAGTTATTTTAAAATATTTATATATCTAATGTAAACGGCGATGTTTGAAAACAAATGAGAAGCGATAGGTACGCTTCATCTGCTTCTTTTGTTTATCACTGCAACCAGATCATACTATTTATTGCCAAAGGAACGCAATATTGTAAGAATGCTCTGAAGTGGAGAAAAAATGAAACACATCAAACTGTATATTAATTCATTTCTGATGTAGGCCTATGATGTAAATATGACAATTATATTTTTCCAGATTGTTACCTGGGAAAAAATAAATTTAAGAAAGTGCAAACAGTGGTTTCTTTTTTTGATGGTATAATAAATTGCTACAAATGTTTTTATATTAACTCCCGCATGCGGCATGTGTTGACATTCATGTACTATATATACAATCTGGTAGCCGTATTTCTCACTGGCTCAGTCACTGCAAAATAATGGTCAGACCTGTTCAGAATATTAAAAAGGAGGAGCCTTCTTTAATATGGTAATTATAAAAATATTTCGTGAAACACGACTCTGATTGGTTGTAAAACAGAAATCATTGAAACGTGATTGGCCATTGAGTCCCATTTGGGGCATGAGTTAAATAGTCAGGGAAACTGTATTGAAAAAATTAACTTATGGAAAACAAGCTACAAACTTACCGATTTAGGTACCTTCTAAAATTAAAGGGCTCATTCGAGTGACAGCATTGCACATTTTTAAACATAACTCGAAAAGTAATAGAGATATCAATGAAAATATTTCACTAATTTTAAAGATGAAGTTTCAATACATATGCAAAAAATAGAAAAATGACTTTTTTGACCCTCAAAGGTGTTGGTCCCACCTTAATAGGGAGAAGTTGTAGCTACCGAACCATGCCGGAATTTGTAATTCCTAAAAAGTTGTTAGACTTACTCGAATGTGTCTAAATGGCACAAAGGGTAGAGTGCGAGTAGGCAAACAGGTTTTCATATGCAGCGAGTGTTTATCCGCAATCATTGGGTGTAGGAGTTGATACGAAAAGAAAATTTAAAAATATTTTAGCGGTTACAATATTAGATGTTTCCCAACGAAACTCACTATATATTATTGAAATAAACTGAGATAATTTTTATATAGCCTACATTACAGTAAAATCTTACCATTAGAAACGGGGGTTTTGTTTGAAATCCGAAATAAAAAAAAATACTCCAGTACCCGCCATGTTTAGTCTATTTCGTCTTGAGACACACAGAGTGCCTAAAAAGAATTACAATATCAAATTATAATTATTTTCTTTTTTGTTAACCTCTTGAACTAAAAATAAAATCAGATTTAATTGCTGCTACAAACACTTGGAGTATACATCAACGTAAACAACAGCAACTAGTAGCAGAAGCTCAACCTGCTGATGATGGAAGTTAACTTCCGAAAGCGCTCCAGTTAATTTTATATATGATACACCATTTTAACAAAGTTGAGGACGACTGCACCTACCAACAGGCATATTTTAATGTTTAACTTTTATTTTAGATTTGATTTAGCCTATTTAGGCGTAGCAGCTCATTCCAGGTATTCCTAGTAAGGGGTAAAATCAATTAACGTGCACACAATTAGATAAATTATGCAGGTCGAAAGGAACACGTTAGAAGAAATGAATATAAGAAAAGTGTAGCAGACTATATTGACACCTCATATCAATCAAAGACGATAGATTACTAAAGAAAGTCCTTAAATGAGAGGCTAGAGGAAGGAAGGAAAGGAAGACCAAAAGAACAGTAAATGGATAGGTTAAGAAGAATCATTGAAGTAGTGGGAAAGAAGATGCTTTAGACAGAGTTCTCTGGCGACAAATCACTTTGGTTTCAGGGAAAACCACTACAGTGTTTAACATTTCTAATGAAAAATATTTACTATTATTATTATGGAAAAATAATATTAAATATTCAATAGTAGATTATTACATAAGATAAAAACAATTAAATTTGTGTGGACATGTACGACGATTGCAAGTGGAAATGTTACCCAAAAAAAAAGTTTGAATGGTGTCCACCTGAAAAAAGAAAGAAAGCAAGATTTCGAAACTCATGAATGCGATCTGAAATGAGAACAAGAGGACTGGAGGACGTGGAATGGATGGATAGAGACAACTGGTGAAGGAAAATAAAACTTTAGCCACAGAAATATGTGTAAACACTTAAAATTTGTATAGGCCTATAAGTAAAAATAATAAAATGTAGGCCCTATTATCATCATCATCATCATCATCATCATCAGATTTCCAAATTGAATATGAAACAAAGACTCACAGAAAGTGGAGTGTTACAGAGTAATTTCTGAATTTTAATAGACACTGAGTCTGTGGACAATACTGGAAAAATAATTTATGTAATAGCCTATCTCATCGAAACTAAATTAAATGCATAGGTACATATGATGGCATTTTGGGAAAGTGAACATATGAGATCAAAAATCATAAGAGACAACAAACCTCTGGAACAAGTAGCAAATTTTAATTATTTGGGTTGCAATTTTACTATAAACACAAAAACTGGAAGAGACGTAAATGTGAAACTGTCAAGATTTCAAATGATAAGTGGACTATAGGGCCTACATAAAACACTAATGGACAAAACAAGAAGAGGTACTAGATTGAAGTTTTATAAAACATTAGCAGTTCCTTCATTACTTTATGGGAGTGAGACTTGGGTAATGACCAAAAAATTACAAAGTAGAATACAAAGTGTAGAAATGAACTTCCTTAGAACAACAAAAGGGTGCACAAGAATGGATCGGTTAAAGAATGAAGATATAAGAACAGAGTTAAATATATATCCATTAAATGATAAGATCAAAGGATATAGGCCTAGAGAAAAATGGTTTAGACATGTAGAAAGAATGAATGTAACAAGATTACGAAAAGAAACATTTAACTACAAGCCAAGAGGTTCGAGGAATGTAGGAAGTCCAGTGAAAAGATGGAAAGAACAACTATGAGGCGGAACAGACATTTTTTCTAGCCCGTGAAGTGAAGAAAAAGAAGAAGAAGAAGGTACATATGAAATGAGATTTCAAATACTGTAAGTTGCTATGAAACCAGGCTGGTTTACATTACAGTAAAATGAATAAATTTAAAATATTATCAGTAAAGTTTTAATTTTATTATGTCTAGGAGACATTTCCGGTTTGGATTATACAAGGGTTATGGCTTACTATTTAGTCTACCTCATTTTTATCTCACTGCAACCATTACTGTTATAAAATGCACTTAATTATTTCTCTTCATAATTGAGGCGGTTAGAAACAAAGGAGTAGGCAGATAAGTAATTTTTTACGCAAAAAACGAGTTTGGTGGAAGCTAATTACATTTTAAAGCATAATTGTATTTAGTGTCTAAATTATATTTGTGTATGCATTAGGAGTAGATAAAGTATGATTGTTAATTTTCAATTGCCTATTATTTTCTTAGGCCTATATAACTTCAACATGTTTTCTCAATATTCCTAAACGTGCATTTCTTTGCTTCTAATCGCCTCAATTCAACTTATTTTCCTCCCCACTTTACCGTAGTTTAACATATCCTTTTGTAGGCATTTCCACGTTTTCCAACGATGCCCAGACCTTACAAGGTCACGATTTAAGGAAAATATTTTTAAAACTTTTAATCACATACATAGTTTTCTGACCACTTAAAACTGTAAAAATATTGGAAGGGTCATATAGAAAGACTGGAAGAAAACAGACTTGCAAAAAAGAGCTGAAGAAGATAGACCAATGGACGGGAGAAGAACAAGAGGAAGACCAGCCAAGAGATGGATAGACAGTGCATGCACGTCCAATACGTCTTCCTCCGAGGAGTGATTGTGGAAATAAAAAGGATGAAAATCCTACAAATTATGTTTAAGAAGAAGAAAAACTGCCCCTGGGTGAGTATTTAGTTGAATGTCAGGACCCTCTCCGAGACAACAAGAACATTTAAGACAAAGTCCACAATTTTAATGTACATTCATAATAAATAAGGTAGAATGCGCTAAAAACTATTTTAAGAGAGTAGGCCCTATCATGCTACTAAAGAAAGCAATATTTTAGTTAATCCACTAAGGCAAGCTTTTCGCAAGAAATATTTAATACAATTAAGAGAACAAAATCTGCCTGATCCGGGATTTGAACTCAAGATCTCCAGGATTAAGCGCTGGCACATTATTCATGTGTGCTAATCAGGCAATCCGGGAACAGACACAAATATGTTCCACTCTTTGAAACCCCATGTATTGCGTCAGTGAGATTGCCCATATATTTTCTTCACTCTGTATTAGCAGTGAAAGAAACTTGAAAATATTCGCACTAGCAATAACTTATATCAATCAAACTGGTATAGGATACGTGCTTTCGCATTGAATGTGAGAATTTTTCACTTGAAGTATTAAAGCAATCCGCTAGATGGAGAGTTTTACAGTATGGGCTAAGATTATTTTCTGTTTTTTATCAAAATGGAGAAAAATAATCTCTTGAAATGTTTTCAGGCGCCAAACTGGGGCGCAATCTGATATTCAATTTACGTTATAATAAGAAATACTATCAAATGTACCCATTACATTAATTCATGTGAAAAATTCTGATGAAAACTTAATCAAATAGACTTTTACCTCACAATTTTGCCCCAAAATGTAATGGCAGACACTGCGTGCTAAAAATTATAAAATGTATTCTTTCAGTTTATTAGGCTAACATTAACTTGTTTCGATGTAGATCCTATGAGATCTCAAGATGTGGTTGGTTAGTCCATCTTAATTTTGGTCTTCCTCTGTCCCGGAGTCCTTTAGGTTGATACTGCAATGCTAATTTAACAAAGCGAGTAGGTCCACATTAAATAAGTTTAATTATATAACAGGAACACTAAAAATAACCTTGAAAAATAAAGCCAGGAAAGACTCTATAATGAAATTATACAAGACAATGGCAGTGCCTATTATTACTTATGGATCCGAAACATGGACAGTGACAACACAACAATCTGCCGGAATACAAGCTGCTGAAATGATTCCTCAGACCAATAGAACAGACAAAAACATAACACAAAAATAAGACAACTAAAAGTAGAGGAATTAAACACAACAGTAGAGAAATGTCCACCGCTGTGGTCTCGAGGTAGCGTGCTGCCTTGTCACGCAGCGGGTCCGGGTTCGATCCCCGGTCGGGGTAGTTTTTCTGGGTGAGGTTTTTATCGGGGTTTTTCCTCACCTGTAAGACAAGTGTCAGGAAGACTTAAGGCCCAAACGGTCCCCGAAATCATATGGCCGTCATCATCATCATCATCCTTATCATTATCATCATCATCATCATCCTTCGCCGGTGTGGAAAGCAACGGGAAGCTACCACACCTACACAATTCCCTAGTAAAGCTGCAAGCATAGCATGAAAATGCTATGATTGCAGTGAAGGACCTGCCTTCGGGCAGAATTACTATGGAATAGAGAAATACGGAAAAAACTGGAAATAACACTTGGCAAGGATGACTGAGAATAGAATACCAAAAGCAGCATACAGCTATTCACCAGGAGGAAGAAGAAGTTTGGGAAGACCAAGGAAAAGATGGAAAGAGCAGCAATTTGGAGCCGGAACAGGCTAGTAAATAAGCCTAAATCGTCAAGAAGAAGAAGAAGAAGAAGAGTAGGGTCCACTCTTTTGACATGTTGTAACCAATTGCTTTGATAATTCTGAAAATGTTCAACTATATTTTGAACACTTAATTTATCGCGTATATCTGTGTTTCTTTGCTTGTCCATATTTATCAAACCTAGGAGGGGGGTGGACATAAAAATCTCATCTGTACCGCTTGTAATTTCGATTTGGTTTTAGAATTTAGTATGGCAATTTTTAGCTGTTCGATCTTAATGGACTTTATATTAATAATGGACCATCGCTGTGGTCTCGAGGCACCGTGCTGCCTTGTCACGCAGCGGGCCCTGGTTCGATTCCCGGTCGAGACAGGCTCCTGGGTGAGGTTTCTTGGGTTTTTCCTCACCTGTAAGACAAATGTCAGGAAGCTTAGGGCACAATGGTCCCCGAAAATCATTCGGTCATTATCATCATTTCACTAGTGTGGAAAGCAACGGGAAGCTACCACACCTATAATTCCATAGTAAAGCTGCAAAGCATAGCATGAAAATGTTATGGTTGCAGTGAAAAAATTAGGCCTACCCTTGGGTAGAATTACTATAGAATATGTTATTAATTATTTGAAATTTTAATTTTCCTTATAGGCCTATAAATAGGCTAATTGATTTGTAAAGTTATTTATAATAAGCATGCCTGTTAGTCCTATTAAGAATATTGTTACTATTATTAGGCCTCTGTTGTTTAATATCTTACTAAGGAAATGTCCTTCGCCGTAGCCGAGCGGTTAAGTTTGGAAGCCTTGGCTCAGAGCTACGGGACTTGCGCTGGTTCGAGTCTCCATGGGGGAAGAAATTTTCTCATGGTATTTCGGCCAGTATGGGACCGGTGCCCACCCAGCATCGTGAGGCAATTGGGTAGCTACAATAAGTAGCGGCTCCAGGTTTAGGAACCAGCTATAACGGCTGGGGGACTCGACATGCTAACCACATGTCACCCCTACACTGGCTGTTGATCATCTACCTCTGTGATTGACACATGTGGATGTGAAGGGCCAGCAGCCGGCTGGTAAAAGGGCAACCGCTGAAAAGTGGAAAGACCCTCAATCGGAACTAAGGAAATGCATTAATTAAAAAAGTCACGAACCCTGTATACGGCTGTTTGTGTAGGGCCTATATATAAAAAAATAGCAGGGATAAGTAAATAGGCTGTGCATTTATTTACTGACATGCTTTTAAATAGCCATTATTTCTCATACATGCATTTGTATTGTAGGCATATATTTGTATATTAAAGTAATTTGTGAAATTAATGTTAGGTACCTGCCTAAGGTTTGTAGGTAATTAGAGAAATTGACTTTTTATTAATAATTGTTAGCGATTTTTATAACTCTTATTCTTTGTAAAAAGACATTTATTACAATAAGTAAATATGATTCAAAATTACAAAAATATAATAAAATGAATGGGGTAATACGAAGACATTTTGGTAAACAGATGAGGACAGAGACAAAACTAAGATTACATAACGTCACATCAAAAGCTGCTCTAAAATACGGAAGTGAAATTTGGATTTTAAATAAAAGAAACTCTCATAAACTTCAAGTAAGCCAAATGCGCTTCTTACGATCATTGTTAGGAGTTAATAGACTGGATCACCAAAGGAACACTACTATCAGAGGAAAACTTGGAGAGCAAGTTTAAATGAAGATATCCAAAGATACCAACAAGAATGGAAAAATCATCTGAGAAGAATGGCAAGAAATAGACTTCCAAAATTGGCATTCCAATATACCCCAACTGGACATAGGGACCAAGGAAGACCAAAACATCGGTGGAAAGATCAAGACCATCTTCGCTAGGTTTACCGTACAGGCCACATGGCCTAAAACGAATTTGTTCATGATGATGATGATGATGAAGTAAATATGCATGTTTATTTATGTATTGTTTCGATAAATTGCATTTAAAACTCTGCTGCATAAAGACTTTCAAATTTCATATGTTTAAATACTGTGCTTGGAATGTAGTCTATACATTCATTAATCTACGTACGAAACAATTAATACTAATAAAGTCTTACAATGGTATCCTCTGCAGTATTCGTGGTTTGGGTTTTAGACTAGGCGGATAGATGGCGTTATGTGGTCTATTTACAATTTACGTACCACTTCTGCAGACCACTCATCTTGACTCGCGTACAACTCAGAATCGGGTTGAAGAATGAGATGAGGTGAATCTCCTATAGAGGTCTGTGAACGGCAAGGGTGTCGGCCGACCGTGCCTGACGCGCCGTTACAGTGGCGTATTAAGAAAATGTTTGAAATGAGGGTAGAATGAAAATTTTGGCAAGGGAAAAGGAAGAAACCCCAACACAAACCTGCTCAGGAAATCCACATATAGTGACTGAGACTCGATCTCGAGACCCGAGCGGTCAGAGGCCAGCATCTAACCGCGTGCTCATTAGAGTATGTGCTATTTTACAACTATTTAAGAATAGTTAGGGTCTATAATAGGTTTTTTCCACATATCCAGCCCATAGAACCGCCTCTCATTTCAAATATGTACTTCTATTTTTTTTATTTAATGTTATTAGGCTATGTTACAGAATGTGGAAAGCAACGGGAAACTACCACACGTAAAATTCCCTAGTAAAGCTGCAAAGCATAGCATGAAAATGCTATGGTTGCAGTGAAAGACCTGCCCACGGGCAGAATTACTACAGATGGACATATGGATGTTATAAAAATCCACCGCTGTGGTAGCGTGCTACCTTGTCACATAGCGGGCCCGGGTTCGTTTCCCGGTCGGGACAGACTCCTGGGTGAGGTTTTTTCGGGAGTTTTTCCTCACTTGTAAGACAAATGTCAGGAAGCTTAAGGCTCAACGGTTCCAGAAAATCATCCGGCCATCATCATCATCCTTATCATTATCATCCTTCACCGGTGTGGAAAGCAACGGGAAGCTACCACACCTACAATTCCCACTAAAACACAAATTAATAAAACCAAACTAACAATAAATATTATAAATAATTCCGGTCTATTAATTTCATCTATTAGGTAAAGAAGCCCTAGGGAGGGGATTGCAATGAAGATTAAAATAATAGCAGGTGCAATTGTTTATGCAACTTCAATTAATTGCCCTTCAAGGAGGAATCGGTTATTAAAATCATTTATGATTAATATAATCATTATATAGGTTCAAGTAAAGCTGCAAAGCATAGCATGAAAATGCTATGATTACAACAGAAGTTACTCTAAATTCTTCCTCTGATTTAGAACAGATCGCGACTGTTTAAAAAGCAAATATTCTCTAAAATGAATAGTTGTTTACTTTGTTTTTTTTTCACAATTGCAAGGTTTCCTTCCTCGAGAACTCTTCTGGAGTCTTTTCCAACATTGAAACACCTAAAAGCAAGTGTAAATGCACATGCCATGTGTTGAATGAAGACCCATGTTACCTCATTCAAAAACAAACACATGAAGTGTAAAGCGTTTGTACACAAACTACACCTATGACGTGACTTTTCATGTTAGGCTTATCGGTTCAAAACGTCCAGATGTCTCTACTTGCTATTTCAAATTGTTTTAGTCATCAGTGTTCTTTGAGAGCATAGGTCAATAGCGTCACAATTCAAATCTGATCGTGAAAGGACCGACAAATTTTGCTTAAGCGCCTCTTTTTACACGCTTTATATTAGCTTGACCTGTATCTATCTATCTATCTATCTATCTATCTATCTATCTATCTGTGTAACGGAATCTTTCAACGCGATTTTCACCCACTTAAAAATCATTGGATCGACTTGAAACTTTGTATACCTGTAGAGGACCCGTGACAATATAATAATTTCATATTTATTTAGGCTTATGTTTCTTTTACATGACGTAATCTACTACCAGGGGACCCGGACTTTAGTTTCGTTGCGAAGGAACCCATAATAAAAAATGACAACTTTTCTAAAAGCTCTGAAGATTAGAAATAAAGTATCAGTTAATCCCTTCTGAAAAATAAATAGACTGATAATAAGTTTGAGTTTGGTATCTTTCACAAACCATCTCATACTGATACCATTATCCATAGTTCTTCTCTTCACCTATATACTCATAAGATGGCAGCCTTTAATAGTTACATTCATAGATTTTAAATATCCCTCTTTCACCCTTGGAATTAAATAATGAATTGAATATTATTAAACAATTAGCTATTAATAATAACTACGATCCTAAAATTATAGAATATTTAATTAAGAAAATTCATTACAAAAAAAGCAATTAATAAAGTTTTTCCTTTACCCAAGGAAAACATAAAGAAATATGTCATAATGTCATACATAGGCCCAATTACCAATAAAATATCTAAACACTTTAAAAAGTTGAATATTATTGTGGCATTTAAAACTAATAAAACTTTACAAAATATAATAAAAAACAATAAAACCAAAATAAAAAAGATAAAAATCATCAGGTCTATATAAATTGAAGTGTGGTCCATGTGACAATGTCTATAGGTATAGGACAAAGTGATAGACCTTTTATCTCTCGTATAGGCCTAAAGGAACACATGAGAGCATATAACAGAAATTTAGAATATTCAAAATATGCTAACCACCTATTCCAATTTAATCATTGTTTCGAACCAAATTCTGAAATTTCAAATTTATTATCAAATATATTAATTGATATAGGAAACCCCACGCTTTTGATGGTAAAATTGTTTTTTTAGATAACTCTAGTTTTATTCTAGATGTGTTGGAGATGATTTTTTTGTTGACCACTTTAATTTTATACCAAGCGTGTTGGAAATTAAAATTATTTTTCATTTTTTAGTTTGGTTTTCTAATAAAGCGTGTTGTTTTAGTTTTTTAAAACTATTATTTTTATACTCATTAAAGTATATCCTGCCATGAATTGTAATTAATTAATTTCTGCTGCTTCTATTCTTGTAATTGACTGTTTATTCAGGGTCCATATTTCTGAGCCATACAATATTATCTTGAGTAGAAATTTTATTAATTTTGACGCTCATACATTTAATTCATTACATCTTTTAATGGTGCCTTCTCCATCTTGCAAAACTAAATTCCTTGTGTTTTCACCACATCCCATATAATCGAGGAGAATTAACTAAAGTTTATTTTTAAGCGTCTAAATATAACATAAACTTGGAATTAATTATTGAGATAGAAATGCGTGGGTACAGAAGAGTTTTCAGCACGTAATGCAAACATCGGAACATTGCCATAAAATTTACCCGAGTTTCAACTCGAACGATGCTTGAGATAGTCTCTGTAAGAAGTTGGAAAAGTAGTTTAGTATTTTTGGAAATAACTGTGTTTCGTATCAGAACCTGTGCTCATGTGACGAACACACATTTTATTGGCTTTTGTTTAATTAAAGGAGTTGGGATATTGTTGTAGTTGAACATAAAATTAAGTAGTGTAAATGTGAAAGTCTAGATGAAGCAGAAGGATGTAGGTTCGATACTATACTGTATAAATGAGGTCACCTGCCAGCAGACAATGCAAATTAGACGCTCTTCTCATTTCCATACAAATTAGACAGGCTGACTTGTACCTGAAACCATTTTCTATTAACTTACTTGGGAGTCCATTTAAAATTCATCTCGAATCTGTTAGTAGACTAGATTGGATGCATTCCGTCCTCTAGAGAAGTCAATGCATTTTAATTGGTTGTTACTATATTGTGCCAATAGAATTAATTAAAAAATATTTATTTGGCTCAGTTTAATCTCTCGCATGAATATATATTTTTAATTGTTTATTTCATGTACAAATTCATCACAAATTGACAGCGTTATGCATCAACCGGCTATGCGCCATTATGTAGGCCTAAGTTTCGAGAAAAAAATACTTGGTTGTTACTATATTGTGCCAATAGAATTAATCATCATCATCAACAACAACAAGGATTAAGCCGAATGGCCTGTTCCGATCAGATTACAAGTCGAATTGATCCTTCCATCTTTTCATTGGTCTTCCCAACAATCTTCTCCCTTTTGGTTTATAATTATACATTTTTCTTGGTATGCGCTGTTCATTCATTCGTAATACGTGCTGAAGGTAAGCATTTTGATAATATTTTATTCTTTCACAGAGATTAAATATGTTAAGTTCTGTTTTTATATCTTCGTTTTTCTTTTTATCGGTCCTTTGGTATTGTTTATTTCATCTAAAAATTAACCAAAATTGGACAGTGTTTTGCATCAACCGGCTATGCGTCATTATGTAAGTTTCGAGAAAAATATACGTTTAAAGTTAGTCAATCTTTACTATTTATTGAAGCGCCAAACTAACAATACTGGATATTGCAAGTTATTTTCCTTGTTTGACAGTTATGCATCAATCTAAGAGCGGGAACATTTGACGCTTAGCTGTATGATGCAAAATTTAAATTAGCATTTATGAAGATCTGTTTTCATAGCCGTTTATTGCAAAAGTGGAATATCTTATAGGACTGATGGCGTTTAAATTTTTTCTTTAATAATAAGGCTAAACATTTGGTGCTAAAAGTGTGCGTTCTAGAATTACCTATACATTTTTGGACTTTTGTGAAATAAAATATTTCCTGTGCAATGGATGGATGAACTTTTACTTAAAACCATTGAAAAAGACCATCATTTCACTGAGCTTCAAGATAAGGTCATCCCCAAATATATTTAGGCCTACATATCAGTATTTAATATTAATTTGGGGGTGACCTTTTCTTGAAGCTCAGTGAAATGAAGGCCTTTTTCAATGGTTTTAAGTCAAAGTTCACCCATTCATTGCACAGGAAATATTTTATTTAACAAAAATCCAAAAAGTTATAACCCTAGTGCCAGTGCTACAGATGGCATAAAAATTTCAATTTTTTTAATGGCGCTTGGCCGATTGATGCTTAACATTGTCCATATACTCTATACACTAAGAAATTGGGTTGATGAAACTAAATATTGCCCATGTTCACTCGTAGAAATAGATTATATAATGGAAATGGATTGTTAATAAAAATTGAGAAATTTTGAAGAAGTGACTGAATTCAAATATCCAGGAAAAATAATCACAAATATGAATGAGTCATTCTAAAACGCATTGTAGTCACAATTGAGGTCATGCAGTAAACTTTCTGAAAATATACTTATCAGTTTTCCTCAATTAAAATTGGATTAACTTAATCAACTGATGAAGTTTTTAAATGTCCATTTTAATTGAGGAACACTTATCAGATAGCCTACCTATATTAATATGTTTTTAAAATATTAAAAAAGGAATGAGGTTGAGAAAATGTTAACAAAAATAAATATGTTATAGGCCTATTATGTAGTGCAGCTGGTAGTTAAATAAATGAGGGACATTTTGAATAAGTAGCTGAAATAAAATACCCAGGAGCAATGATTAGGCTACAAACAGGAATGAAATGAAGAGAAAAATTAAACATAGGCTCAGTTCTGGAGATGCATGGTATTACGGATTTCAAGAACTCTTAGGCCTATCACCGAAATTCTCTCAAAAATGTTAAACTTGACTCTTACTTTAAGGGAGTAAAAAAATCGAAGTATTTGAGAATAAAATTCCCAGGATAATTTTTGAACCAAATAGAGACTTTCAGGGAGGTGAACGAAGAAGACTACACAACAGTTATCTGCATATGTTTATGAGAAACCAGAGATAATAAGAACAATTAGGTCTTGTAGATTATAATAATCAGGATCTGTTGCACAAATAAATTTTTTTGTAGAGAAACAAGAGGGAGAAGCTTCCAGATGATAGATCAAGAATAAAATGCTGGAATTACATTAACCACGATTTGAGGGATTTTAATTATACAGGCAATCAAAGTGAAATATTAGACCAAAGGATTTATGAAAAGTTTACTTCCGCTCGGCCATGAACCGTCGGGTGCGATAGTGTTACTGATTTTTTTATTAGGTCTATTGCTGTCTGCTTGTCTATAGACTGTCTTATAGGCCTACTTCCCTACGAGGACACTGGGTAAATGATTTAATCAAGCTAATTCAATCAGGCTACCCTTATTTCGCCACAGAGGCCAGTGAATGGCAAGTAGGCCTACAGTAATTATCTCGATGCCTCAAGAAGGCACCTAACAAAACATGATATAAACCAATTTAGTTGGGAGAGACAGATTAAATTTTGCTCAGAGGCTCTAATTTAGATCTGAGTTTCCTCTAAGAGCCCGAAAATCTTTAGTTTCGGAATCCACGGCTTGAAGTCCCTCTCGATATTCCCTTCCCTTGGATTTTTCCATTCTAAAAAATTCATCGACCCCGGCCAGGTTTGAACCCGCGATCCCTTGGACTAGAGAAAAGACACTTAACTGTTAACCACCGAGATCGGTAGTTATACTGTAAAGGCCTAATATTTATTTATTATGATACATTTTTAACAATCTTTAGTGTAAAGTGAGGTAAATCGCAATATATGTAACAACGATATGCCATAATTAATTTCTAAATCTCGGTGCGGTATTATCATTCACTTCTAATACTCTCTAGGGTAAAGGAATGTATTTTCGTAATGTAGGTAAATCGCGATAATTAATTTCAAAAATTGGATGCGGTATTATCATTCTAAGTAGAATATTAAAAAAAATGTGTACTCTTTTGAGAGCACTGTTTAATCTAACTAAATAAATAATTTTACCTCGCATTCCCTTGGGGATAATATTCAAAATTATATATTAAGAAATTGCTAATACCACGAATTCTCCCCCCTTTACCCTACAGAACAATCAACCAATTGGCTAACAAGAACATTTCATTAATAGGGACCTAGGGAGAAAATGTTTAATTTTACATAAAAATTGTACTTTATAGAGAAGTATTTACAAGAGAAAAACAAAATCAGCAATTGAATAACCTATAGCGTTATTCTGCATCTTTATTCCTTACAAGGAGAAAAAAACAAGTTATTTAAGGAAGAAATTATCATAGGCCCTATGACAAATATACGTTATCATCCTAAGTAGGCCTAGAATATTGAAGAAAAAAGTGTGTTCTCTTTAGACTCAACTGTTTAATCTGATTAAATCAATAATTTTACCTTGCATTCCCTTGGGGATAGTAGGCTATTCAAAATTATTTATCACGAAACTGTTTATACCACGAATTCTCCCCCCTTTACCCTACAGAACATTTCATTAGCAGGCACCTAATGAGAAAATGCTTAATTTTACATAAAAATTGTACTTTATAGATGTCTGAAAAGAAAATAATATAAAGTAACTAAAAGAGAAAACAATCAGCAATTGAATAGCATGTAACGTTATTCTGCAACTTTATTCCTTACAAGGAGAGAAAACAAGTCATTTAATGAAGAAAATAACATATGACGAAGATACGTTATAGACAGGATAAGGACAAACTGCAATATGGGAGATTTGAAGTAACAACCGGGGGTTAAGAAAAAATTGACAAGTGGAAGAGACAGGAAAAGGATCAATTATCTTTAGGTGTGTTCATGCATTACGTCATTGGTTAATCATAAAAGAAGTGATACTATGTCAAGTAGGCTATATCTCAATATAACATTTAATAAAACGTAGTTAAGTTAATAAGAGATCTGACTGACTTGTTTACAATGTCTAACTGGACAGTCCATACTTGAGCCGAGTGTTAACTAGTATATGCATATGTGACATAATAAATTAGGACCTGAATAAAAAGGATTATCGTCAAATTGCAAGAATTTAAATTGTATATTTTACGTGCATTGCAATTCACTTGCCAAATGCAATTCTACTAAAGTATTTCGTTGGATTAAAATTGTTTGATATCTAAGCTGCACACGTATTTATAAAAGTTTTAATATAGGCCTATTAAACATGTCTGCCAGAAGGTTAAACATTTTTACTCCTCTAAATTAAAGTTAAATGGACTTAAAACTAATTTATTTAGAAAGTTGAAAATACGTTTTTCTTCTTCCTACACAAACGACATGATTGCAATTGATAGATGGTTTAGGCTATAGGTTTTTGAGAGGATGAGGCAAAATATATAGGCCTATAGACCTACATAGCCCTAAATGTTTAATAATAATAATAATAATAATAATAATAATAATAATAGGCTAATACTGTAATAATAAGACAGTATCAATGAAAGTAAATGTATGGTCAGAAGTCATCATCATCATCGTCCTTTCAAGTATTAGGCCCAGTGGCCCGTTACGGTCACCCGCCATCTCCGAAATGGTCAACCCACAGATCTTCTGCCTCGAGGAATGTAGTGAAGAATTTGTTTTGGTATTCTGTGATGACCCATGCGCTGAATATGGGCCAGCCAATTGTTTCTATATTCTTGGAGGTATTCAGATAGGCCTATAGGTACGATGTTTAACTCTCTGACTATTGTTGAATTTCTTTGGTGGTCTAGAAGGCTATAACCTGCAGTTCGTCGCAGAAATTTCATCTCCGTGGCTGTAATTTGACGATCATCCTGAGTTCTGATGGTCCAAGCTTCACTGCCATAACAGAACATATGGTCAGAAGTAGAAACATATTATATAGCAGAAATTAATAATTATTGACATTGATGGAAATTTTGAATTCAAATAGACCTACCTAAGAATAGGTCTAATTTTTTTAATGCCCCCAGTTTGTCCTTTTAGACATTTCTAGTGTTCTCTCCTGGCAATGGCGTAATTGTAACCCACTTCTGAAGTTACGGCACCTGGAAGGCGGCGTTACGTTGCCCCGATGATATGATGGGTGATGATGATGGGTGATGATGATGATGATGATGATAATGGTGCGCCAGGAGAGCCCCATACGATTTCGGGGACCGTTTGGGCCTTAAAGTTTTCCTGACATTTGTCTTACAGGTGAAAAACCTAGATAAAGACCTCACCCAGAAAAACTGTCCCGACCGGGGATCGAACCCTGGCCCGCTGCGTGACAAGGCAGCACGCTACTTCGAGACCACAGCGGTAGTCTAATATTTATAAACACGAATAAGGCCCAGAAAGAAATTAAATTTGGATTCAGATCTGGAAATGTAGGCCTATGCCATAATACATTACAGGAACCATTGTCGTCCCAACTTCTCTGAAAAAATATTTAACTGAATTTATATAGACCTTAAAAATACTAGCCAATAGCCGGCGTGCGCTGCTACGCCTAAATAAATTAGACCTAAATGTGTTTTTTTATATTTGGTTGAATAAGTTAAAAAAGAAACATAGGCCTAATTATAAACTTATATCGTAATTATTTTTAGATACCACGTGCTGATTATTAGGCGTTGCCCAGGAATCTACTCATCCCGATCTTCTTGGCATAAATGAGCTGAAAGACAAAAATGGTTGTTGTGAGTTTTTCGTAAAAGATAGACATATGCTGTCGGGAAATTTTTTGTGTTGGCCTACAATAATTTGGCGTACTTGTTACGGTTTAGGCAGCGTAAGCCATATAGGGCCTAGGCCTACACATCCAAAAAGCTATTTATTTTTTAGTGCACCGATGCACTTTTTTTTAGCTCCGACCGTATAATACGTTCGGTAATTTAATATATAAAAATGAATCGTTTGTTTGTTTGTTTGTTTGTTTTTTCGAACCTCATGCTCGGCCATACCGTTGATCCGAATATGATAGGGCTTTTTACAAAATGTTCAGAAGATTCCGGGGATGAAAATAGGCTATAAGAGAGTTGTGATACTCAACTCCTACGCCCTTAAAATCATCCTTCGTAGTGGAAAACGAGAAAAAAAGTAGCTCTTTGGACGCTTAAATGGCTTACGCTGCCTAAACCATAACAAATTCACAAAAGTAATGTACACTGATTTGAATATCTCAAAAAGCTCCACAAAAAAAAGTCCGCGACAACATATGTTTATTTCTTACGGATAACTCACAATAGCCTAACCATTTTTTGTCTTTGATTGAGCCAAGAAGATCGAGACAAGTATGTAGATTCTTGTGCAAGCATTGCAGCACATGGAGGGTATTCTTTTACGATAAACTCACAATCACGAATTTTGACTTTTAGCTCATTTATGCCAAGAAGATCAAGATAAGTAGATTCCCGGGCAACGCCGGGTAATCAGCATGGGATATCTAAAAAATATAAATTTATAATTACTTTTGTTTTTAATTAGGACCTATTCAACGAAACATAAAAGCACATTCATTTGTATTTATTTAGGCATAGCAGCGCACGCCGGGTATTAGCTAGTAGGGCTATATTATATACGTGATATACTAGCTAATATACTACCCAATAGGCCTATCCGTCGTGCGAGGATGAAAAAGGCCTATAACTCAATAGTATTAACTTAATAAGCTGTTAGTTTATGCTGATGATGTAGTACTATTGAGGTTAGCGAGGAGATAGGCTACTAAGGCCAACACGCACACACTACTGAGTAGCATAACACTAATTGGGACTGGAAGTAAATATCAATAAAACTAAATATATATGGTCACACATAGAAATACATTATTTAATGGAAATGGACAGCTAATGACAAATGAGGGACATTTTGAGGAAGTGGCTGAATTCAAATACCTAGGAACAATAAAAACAAACAGGAATGATATGCACAAGAAAATTAAATAGGCCTATAGGCTCAATTCTAAAAATGCGTGCTATTATGTATTACAGAGACTCTTGACTTCCCAACTGCTTTCAAAAAACGTTAAACTGAATATCCATCCATCCATAGTAATTCTGCCCGAAGGCAGGTCCTTTACTGCAATCATAGGCCTAGCATTTTCATGCTATCCTTGCAGCTTTACTAGGGAGTTGTAGGTGTGGTAGCTTCCCGTTGCTTTTCACACCGGTGAAGGATGACGATGATGGCCATATGATTTCGGGGACCGTTTGGGCCTTAGAGTTTTCCTGACATTTGTCTTACAGGTGAGGAAAAACCTCGATAAAAAGCTCATCCAGAAAAACTGCCGCGACCGGGGATCGAACCCGGGCCCGCTGCGTGACAAGGCAGCACGCTACCTCGAGACCACAGCGGTGGACAAACTGAATATATATAAGACTATTGTTCTACCAGTTATATTGTATGGATGCGAAACATGGACTCTTACTTTAAGGGAGAAAAGGAGATTACGAGTAGGCCTATTTGAGAATAAAGTTCTTAAGAAATTTTTTGGATCAAAGAGAGATGAAGAGACAGGTGAATGGAGAAAACTACATGGTCTTTATAGGAAGCCAGATATAATAAGAACAGTTAAGTCTCGTAGACTTCGATGGGCGGGACTTGTGGCTCGAGAGGGGAATGCAGGACGTACAGTTGGTAGACCAAGAACGAGGTGGGAGAATAACATTAACTTTTATTTGAGGGAAGTAGATTAGGCCTATACAGGGAATGATTGGAAAGCATTAGCTCAGGATAGGGATTTATGGAGAGCTTATGTCCGCGCTGCCATGAACCTGTGTGTTCGATAGTGCCAGTGAGTAAGTAAGTAAGCAAGCAAAAAGGAAGACGGAGAACTGGAAGACACAATTTGAGACAGATAGATGGAATGTCATACTGCAAGATGTCAATTTTTTTTAACTCAAGAATTGATGAAGGCTTTTCAGAGATAGAGAAACCTGGAGAAAAATTCTGAAGGAAGCCTTGACCCATCTACTGTTGTTTCGCTGATGATAATTATGATGAACTTAACAAAATTACAGAAGAATATGGATTAAAGATATCTACAGAAAAAACAAAAATTATGGCATTTCAAGGTGTAGATCCTGTCAGAAGTAAAATTGTACTGGACAATAAAATTTTGGAGCAGGTGAATAATTTTACATATCTAGGATGCAATATCTCGTATGAAGAATAAAAGGATGTAAATGCAAAAATATCAAATTTTTAAAGAGTTTTAGGGTTAATAAATTCCTTCTTCAAGCCACAGTTAGTCCAAACACATTCGAGACTAAAAGTGTATAAAATACTGGTTCTTCCAACTCTTTTGTATGGTAGCGAAGTATGGACATTTAAACAGAAGTATAAAGGCCTACAGAGACTTAGATCTGCTGAAATGAGGTACCTTCGGACGACTGCATGATACACACTACTAGATCTAAAAAAAAATGAAGACATCTTAGAAGAACTACACATGGAACCTTTAGAAAACAAAATTTCTGATTATAAGTCAAGATGGATGCAACATGTTCATCGAATTGAAGATCACAAATGTTAAGATATCAACCTGCAAGAAGAAGAAGACAGGACGTCCACTCAAAAGACTTCTGGATGGTGTTTCTCTTGAGACCGAAACAGATCAACAAATGACCTAAATTCGTAAATGTACTATGATGATGATGATGATGATGATTTTTCTCTCCTTAAAAAATGTATCGATCCCGGCCGGGTATGAACCCGCGACCCTCGAGACTAAAGGCAAGGAGCACAAACACTAAACCACTGCGGGCGACGAGGAAAGTAATATTGAGTTTTGTGTTTGGTCGTTTATCTATTTGAGGTATCTTTAAATTTTTGGGATATTTGAAATAGTGAAATGTGTATGACAGAATAAAGCAGTCGCAGTAAAATAAAATAATTTGTGTTCAATTGTGTGTGAAAGACTGTTTACACGTTTCAGAGATTGTTGCAATATTTTACATAGAAAATACCTGCAACGTAGTTGTAAAGATAATTTCGGATGTGTGATCGTGTCCGGATAATCATATAAATTACTGGAATAAAGTTTGAAAGTTGTTGAAATTTTTATATCCTGAGCCTGCAACGTGTACGTATTTCTTGCAATTGTTTAGTTTTGTTTCTCGTGATCTTACAGAACAAAGAAAACTCGAAAACTTAATACTTCACAACAAAAGGGCTACAGCTATTATCAATTTTCATCTACATTTAATAGTAAGCTATATTACAATGTGAGATTGGGAAGTGGTTTTTACAGATGGGAGGATATGGCGGCAAGTATGAATTTGTTTTATATTGTTTCAAATAAAGTTCAGTTCATTTAAAATGCAGTGATTTTTTTCGTATAATGTATAGCCTATTAACACTACCTTTTGGATATATTTTTGTAAAGGCCTATAAGTTACATTGTATGCAGTATTCAATATAAAGGGCAGTGGTTTTAGTTCCCGCACGAGGTAGGTAATTTATCTATTACAGTATAGTTATTTAATTATTTGTAGGTTGGTCAGCTCGAAATTTAGGAAATTGAACTTTAAATCATGGTCGCCATTGCTGTAAGTATGACAGAACGCACTATCGCGCAAGAATGAAAACATTTAGGGTAGGCCTATAGCCTACATTAATTGTACTATAGTTTTTTAATTGTTTTCTAAATTTTGTTCAAAATAGCCAATTTATAAGTTATATATATATATATATATGCCTATATCGTTGTTATAGCCTATTAAATTTAGCCATTTGACAATGAAAATCAAATACACACACATATTAGAAAAAAAAAAAGAAGAAAAACGTTTGACATGGTATGGAACCTCATAAGAATGTATGAAGAGAGAATACCAAAGAAGATCATTAACCCTTAAATTGGCAAAACACGAATTTCTTCTGTTAGTTATTTGAATGTAGCGGACCGCAGTGAAAACGGAATCTTGTACAACTGTTATTATTAGGTATTATTGTGTAATTAGACACACATTTAAGTGGTTTCTTTTTTGTTCGTTTTCTTCTGATTTATTTAAAATATTAAATTAATAGAACCAACTGGTGTTCCAAAAGGATACATTACGAATTTAAGGGTTAATTGGAAAGCATATATTAGGTCCTATATTGTCTAAGAAAATATTTAATATTTTTTAACTGTTTTAGAGTCTGGCACTCCTTGATATTAGAGCAAAGGAAATTTCAGAGTTAGGGTAGCTGATAGAAGGAAGGATGAGGGATATAGAGATATAGCTAGATTTAAATTTTCTCTCGATCCTGTGTGTACGTTATGATGGGAAGATAGTGAGTGGAAGCGAGTAGAAATATAAAGGGATGATGAGGTGGGAAAAGTATTGTATAGAAGCAGAGGTAATGTATCTTTTTGCCTGTCTTCCATTCGGAGCCATGCCAATATTTTGAATGCATGAGTTATGTGATCTGTTTTTAACATAAATTGAATAATTATTAATTTTGGTAAAATTCCTAGGAAGGGAGGCCTGTAATTATATTATTATTATTATTATTATTATTATTATTATTATTATTAATTATACTATTTTAATACAATAATCAGAAGCATCATTACCTATGAAGCTGATGTGTGGGCTTTAAATGCACAAATGAAAAAAAAAAAATTACTCGCCACTGAAATGGACTACTTGAGACGTGCTGCAAGAATATCCAGGAAGGATAAAATCAGAAATTCATATAGGCTATAAAAGAAAAAATGCAGGTACAATATTCAATGTTAGATTTTATAAAGAAGAAACAATTAAATTGGTACGGACACATTAGAAGGATGGAAGAAGGAAGACTATCTAAGATAATCATGGATTGGGAACCACAGGGAAGGAAAAACAAGGGTAGACCAAATATTACGTGGATTCAGGGAATTAATGAAACTAAGAGGGAATGGGAAATAGAAGAAGATATATGGATGAACAGACAAGAATGGAAAAATGTGTTGAAACAAATGTGTAGTTAACTGTGAACATGGGTACCGGAAAAATGTATATTCATTGTAAAAGCCAGAATAATAAAAAATTATTATTATTATTATTATTATTATTATTATAGTCTAGGCCTATATAGGCCTACACTATGCCCTACACAATTTTAGAGGCCTGCATAGAAATTGTTTTACACATAGGCCTATGAAAACATGGCGACATTGGCATTCATGTGTATGAAATATTTAAATTAGCTTTTTATATTCTGAGTGTATTCTAATTCATAAGAAAATTATATGTAAAAATAAAAGTTTATCTTATTTAGTATTCAGACATGTTTGAAAGGTGAAATTACAGTTTGTTAGGATTTTTATATACTCTTTCGAAACTTGAAATCTAGCATGCATAGTGAAGAGTTGCGCCATTATCATTAGGTTAGAAAAATCTCCGTGTGTGGGCTCGCCGTGGAATGTGTCTGAGGGGAACAAGACTATTTGTATGGCGGTCAGCGTCGCATTTCCTTCCCGCCTAGAGGAAGAGCGTTTCCGCGGACTTCTGTGAAAACGAAATGGCGGCTGCTCCGCATTCCGATCTCCTCCTTCCAATTACTAAGAACTACCATGATATTTAACGCCAATATATTTTATTAAATTACTATATTTTCAAATGTTGCAGATGTTATTAAACTGGTTTAGAGGGACTTGTTTGAAAATTTAATAATATTTCTTTTTTTGGTAATGTAATTTAATTTTTAATAAATGTTTCTTTTAGGTATGCATATGTGTGTTACAGAGCCAGTTATGGAAGTTGAAAAAAACATTCTAACTACTAAGTATTTCAAATTAATGTATGATAAAGTTAAGCTTTTTCAAAGGAACCGACTTCAACAAGAATCTTAAGCTGCATTGAAAAATAAAAACGGAAAGCTATGTAGCGAACGATGTATGAAAAGTCTCCATGTTTTCTTCAAGTTAACTCCCTTCATGTAATATAAAAAATATTTCTTCTAAAAAATATAATTCACAAATAAAAATAATAACTGACATCAATGCCCATACATTTTAATTCTGCGAGGCGTGCAAATATTCCTGCCTTAATAAAGCTTACAATGTAATTTTGTGTATTCTTTTTTTCTTCTGACAACTTGTACAATGTTCTTAATGTCTATATGAAGGACATTAGATGGAACTTATTTCGAAAAGGGCTTAAATACATTCTCAAAATGATTTATTCTCAAATTCATGTGTTTTATTTATTAGGTAAGTTAATAATAATAATAATTGATATAGGGCCTACATCAGGAATGAAATTCTCTACAAAACAAATAATATAGCGCCTACATCAGGAATGAAACTCTAAAAAAAAATTTTAAAAACTTTCAGATAGCCGTTAAATTGGCGAAACAATAATTTCTCGGGCCAGTTATTCAAATGTTTCGGACCGCAAAGCAAACAAAATCATGTAAAACTCTAAGTTGTTATTATAGGCTACATTATTACGTATTTTGACACAGACTTAAGTAATTGATAATCATTTGTTTTTTATTGTTTTATAAATTTGTTTTGTTGTGAAGTTGTGGGATAGGCTAAGCTATGCGAAAAAGAAGAATAATTTTTATGGTCATCATCTCAGAATGAAATCTAACACATTAACCAAACAAGTTTTTGATTTATTTTCCGTAACCGCAAAACAAAACGCAACTAGTTTAAAGAAACTGAAAAATATCCAATCCTAATGGAATTAAAGATTAGGCCTACAGAAAATGCACTAATTGATCGGACAGCTAAATTAATAAAATTATTCAAGGGTTTCAAGATAAATCTAAACAAAAATCCATAAGCCTACCTATTACCTCGGAAGAAGAGAGGAAAAAAAGATCGGAAATAACTTTAAAATATTGGGCACTAAAAAAGGAACAACACACGGAGAAATGATTGATCCGAAGTATCCCATAGGGGGTGAAAGGGAATAATAATAATAAATAATAATAACAATAATAATAATATAATAATAATAACAATAACAATAATAATAATAGCCTAATAATAATGGTAATTTAAAAATTTAAATAAATATTTTGTATTGTTGCTTAGATCAGTTGGAACACAATTCATAATTTGTTAACATGTCTGAAGAAGGTACAGTGTACCGAAACAGCTGTCACTGAATTATATAATAAATATGAAAATCAAATAAAACTACGTTTTATTTATATTTAATTAATAATGATGATAATAATAATAATGGTACTAATAATGGTAATAATAATAATAATAATGGTAATAATAATAATAATAATAATGGTAATATAATAATAATAATAATAGACTTAATAGGGTCTAATAATAGTTTATTTTAGTTGGCCTCCGAAACGGACCCCGAACATAATTTGGACATTATAATTGTCATTATCATATTCGACATGTTGAGTTATAATGTGTGAGTGAATATTATACTATATGGATGCGAAACATGGACTCCTACTTTAAGGGAAGAGAAAAGATAACGAGTATTTGGGAATAAGGTTCATTTAAAGATAGGCCTAATGTAGTTGACTGTTAAAAAGTCTTCATCATTCGCTTACACAATTTTATAGGCCCTGCATAGAGATTGTTTTACACACATGAAAACATTCAACATTCATAAGTATGTAATATTTAAACAGAACAGACAGACGAACGAAGAAGACTTTATAACAGTGAACTACATGATCTTTATAAGAAGCTAGACCGATTTTTAAGTTTTAGTTTTCAGATAGCCCTAAATACACAGTCTAATTATGGGATTTTCATCTTTTCTCTCTCTCTCTCTCTCTCTCTCTTTCTTTCTCTCTCTCTCTCTCTCTCTCTCTCTCTCTCTCTCTCTCTCTCTCTCTCTCCCCCATCTCCCTCTCCCTCTCCTCTCTCTTTCTCTTTTTCTTTCTCTTTCTCTGTCTTTGACAATAGGCTATATTTTCGTTCAACTTCGATAGTACATAACTTACCGAGTTTTTTAGTGGATAAAAAATAATCTACGATTTTATTAATGAATTGGAACTTAATTTTTTTAAACTGATTGCTTATAGCCTATGGTGAGTTTATTTTCAAAATAGGCCTATAGACCTAATGGTTGCCGCTACATCATTTACGCGCACAAACACACACACACACACACACACATACACACACACTATATATAGGCCTATATATAGCCTAATAATAATAGTAATAATAATAATAATAATAATAGTAATAATAATAATAATAATGCTTTACTTTGGCTGGCAGAGTTAAGGCCCTCTCTTCCACTCAACAAGCTAATAGTAGAATTATACAAAAATTACATACTTATTACAATTTTAAGATGTTATTAAAATACAGACTAAACAAAATGCAATAATGATTTGATCTAATACTAGTTAATACTAACAAAAACCTGGAATATAATAAAATTAGAATTATATAAAATAAAGTAAATAGCCTCCTAGATGATTATTTAGGATATAGAATGTTGTATAGGCCTAAAGTTGTTATGCAGTTAATGTTTTCATTGTGTCGAACTTAAGATATAGGCTATATAGGCCTATATATAAATAAATTCACAGGCACTATGGAACCCATATTTTCATGGCAGCGCGGGCATAGCCTACATCCCTGTCTTAAGCCTACGTTCTCCAATTATCATCTGAATCATTTAACTTACTTTCCTCAAATTATGATTAATTCTCTCATCTCATTCATGGCGTACCTACTAGGTGCTTTCCCTCTGGTTTTCCTAAAAGGAATATTCATATCCCTCTATTATTATCCTTTCGTGCCATATGTCCTGTCTATCGCAATCTATGAGGCTTAACCGTTGTTATTGTATCTTGTTTCCTACAAAGATAATCTAACTCATGCTGTGCAGTCTTCTCAATTCACCTGTCTGTTCATCTCTCTTTGGTCCTAAATTTTTCGTAAAAACTTTATTCTCAAATATTTGCAATCTTTTCTCCTCCCTTAATGTACGAGTCAATGTTTCACATCCATATAGTCTATCTGGGAGTTTTGTATAGGCCTACTACGATTTATTCAGTTTAACTTTTTTTAGAGAAGTTGTAAAATATATCATCATCATCATCTGCATTCATGGATTAGATCTGTTGACCCGTTCCGACTTCAGGCCATCTCTTTCTAGGTCTGCCCACATCTCGGGTGCCTTTAGGTTTGTATTTTGTTATTTGTTTTGGATACCTATCTTCATTCATTCTGTCTATATGTTGCTTCCATTTTTGTCTATATGTATCTATTTTATCAGTTATTGCAAATATTTCAAGTTCCTGTCTTATTTCTGTGTTCTTGATTCTGTCTTGTCCCGCGCCGTAGCCGAGCGGTTAAGGTAGGAAGCCTTGGCGCAGAGCTACGGGACTTGCGCTGGTTCGAGTCTCCATGGGGGAAGAAATTTTCTCATGGTATTTCGGCCAGTATGGGACCGGTGCCCACCCAGCATCGTGAGGCAATTGGGTAGCTACAATAAGTAGCGGCTCCAGGTTGAGGAACCAGCTATAACGGCTGGGGGACTCGACATGCTAACCACATGTCACCCCTACACTAGCTGTTGATCATCTACCTCTGTGATTGACACATGTGGATGTGAAGGGCCAGCAGCCGGCTGGTAAAAGGGCAACCGCTGAAAAGTGGAAAGACCCTCAATCGGAATCGGATTCTGTCTTCCTTAGTGCACCCTTTAACAGATCTCAAAAATTTCATTTCTGCCACCGTTATCCTACTTAGATCTTGTTTTTTATGTATCCAGGCTTCTGATCCATACAGCACCACCGGTACTGCCAACATTTTATAAAATTTCAGTTGGGTCTCTCTTGTTGTTTTGTTATTTAGTGATCGTTTTATCGAACCACATATTCCCTGCAATTTTGCTATTTTATTATTTATATCATTATCATAATTAAATGAAATGTCACATCCTAGATAATTGAGATGGTTCACCTGTTCTGGATTTTGTTTCCTATTACTATTTTCGATCTGATTTGATTTTTCCCTTTGTAAAATATATAGGACCTATATAGGCCTAGCTATTATTTACTTAGCATGTTTCACAGCATCTTCTGGGCCCAATTAATCTATCGTCATTATCCTCCGCATCTATCTGTCATTGCAATTTCCATTGTCCAATTCTTTTTCCTCATGCTGTTCAAAACACCATCAATCCATGTTATTTTTGACCGTCCTTTTCTTCTTCTACCAAATGGCACCCATTCTAGTATTCTTCTTGAAAATCTGTCTTCTGTCATTCTTTTTACACGACCTTACACATTTAAGTATTTGTTTTTTTATTAAATCAATTTTTATTATTAAAATATATGCAGGGTACATTATTCTGCAAATATAACATTTTTACAGAAATATTTATTTCAAAATAAGACATATGTCTGTGTTGTTCTGAATTTGAAATCGTAATCATATTGTTGTCCACATATCAGATAAACTATCAGGTATTTTATGGTCTTGCATTTGTCCCTGTTCCAAGTTTACGTTAATTAAAAACAGCATAGGCGCAAAACCGGTTAAGTAATGAAAACAATATACGCAATGGCGATATTAGGTTTCATGTAAAACTAGTGCCTGTATGTAAAGTAACAATCTGTAATCTAATACAGATGTTTTATTAAGATAGGCCTATTGCTCTAGATATTATTCTACAAAATAAAGTAATAAAATTAGTACGTGGTAGGTAGGCTATCGTCATACTAAACTAGATTAAAATCTTCTAAAGTTGTAAGCCTTTCAGAAACGGGTTCCATAATCAGCAGAATGTTTTAAGATACTTGAGGACGACAAAACTTATCATATACTAATTCTTCTTCTTCTTCTTCTTAAACTTAATTTGTAGGATTTTCATCCTGTTTATTTCCAAAATCACTCCTCGGAGGAAGACGTACTGGTTGTGCATTCACTGTCTATCCATCTCTTGGCTGGTCTTCCTCTTGTTCATCTCCCGTCCATTGGTCTATCTTCTTTAGCTCTTTTTGCAAGCCAGTTTTCTTCCATTCTTTCTATATGACCCTTCCAATATTTTTGTCTATAATATCTGATGCATCAAAGGAATTTTTTAGTTTATGCACTTTACAATAATGTTATTTTAAGCTCTTGTTTCTCTCAACGAGACTTAGACGCTCCCCCTAGGCCTATACGGGAAAAATTCAACCATACAAATATCCTACACTTGTTTTCGGACAGATGTCATTGAGTAGCCCGTGGTCAGCGTCCCGCCTCAAACTGACATCTAGGAATCCAAGGTAGTAATGATGGGGAAATTCGGTAAATTTTTATTAGAGGCTTTTTTATTCAGGGTTAGAAACCTTTAACGAGCCTTAAAATTTTCAGACTCGGGACCCCCCGACTTAAAGTCCCACCCGGAGGAGTTGCTCCTTGGATTTTTGCATCCTGAAAAATCCATCTACCCCGACCGGATTTGAACCCGCGATCTTCAGGACCAGATACATGGAATATAACCACTAGTCCTCTGTGGCCAATTACTTAATAATAATAATGATAATAATAATGATAATAATAATGATAATAATAATAATAATAATAATAATGTTATAACTTATTAGTCCATCTCTGTGGTCTTGTGGTAGCATGCTGCCTTGTCACGCAGCGGGCCCGGGTTCGATCCCCGGTCGGGGCAGTTTATCTGGGTGAGGTTTCTATCGGGGTTTTTCCTCACCTGTAAGACAAATGTCAGGAAAACTTTAAGACCCAAACGGTCCCCGAAAATCATATGGCCATCATCACCATCATCACCATCATCATCCTTATCATTATCATCATCATCCTTCACCGGTGTGGAAAACAACGGGAAGCTACCACACCTACAATTTCCTAGTAAAGCTGCAAGCATAGCATGAAAATGCTGTGATTTCAGTGAAGGACCTGCCCTCGGGCAGAATTACTATGGATGGATGGAACTTAAAAATAGGCTATGTCCACGCCGTAGCGTAGTGGTTAAGGCACTGAGCTACAAGCCAGAGGGTCGAGGGTTCAAGTCCCGTTGGGGTCAGGATTTTTAAACTGACCCAAACCCTCTGGCGGCACTATGGCCCTGGGGTCGACTCAGCCTCTAACGTAAATGAGTACCAGACGCTTGTTCTGGGGTAAAGGCGGCCGTCACGCAGGGCTGACAACCCGGCTGACATAAAGTGCCGATTGTCTAGAAAAAGTGGGAGCCCTAACCTCCTACTACCCCAAGGGCCTCCGGGTCTGTTGTGGGATCGCTTTATTATATAATTCAGTGACAGCTGTTTCGGTACGCTGTACCTTCTTCAGACATGTTAACAAATTATGAATTGTGTTCCAACTGATCTAAGCAACAATACAACAATATTTATTTATTTATTTTTTTAATTTAACAAAGGGGATTCATTCAAATCATAACATATATAAAACTATTATTCTACCAGTTATATTATACGGATGCGAAACATGGACTCTTACTTTAAGGCAGGAAAGGAGATAACGAGTATTTGAGAATAAAGTTCTTAGGGAAATGTTTGGACCAAAGAGAGATGAACAGACAGGTGAATGGAGAAGACTGCATAACAGTGAATTACATGGTCTTTATAGGAAGCCAGATATAATGAGAACAGTTAAGTCTCGTAGACTGCGATGGCAGGACATGTGGCACGAATGGGGAATGAAAGACGTGCATGGAAGATTCTTGTAGGAAAACCAGAGGGAAAACGCTCAGTTAGTATTCCAAGAATGAGGTGGGAGAATAACATTAACTATGATTTGAGGTAATTAGATTATACAGGGGATGATTTGAAAACATTGGCTCAGGATAGGGATATATGGAGAGCTTATGTGCACGCGGCCATGAACCTATGGTTCGATAGTGCCAGTGAGTTAGTTATATGTGAGTATGAATGAAGCGTTTCTTCTTAAAGTTATGTTGTTTCGGAGGTGGCCTCGACATTGAACTCATTAGTCATTCCTGGAGACCCTGTATGTCTTTGTGAGGTCAAAAAAGTATAGGTCTATGTGTGATCCACAGTTTAATTTCCCTCTCCCAACAGGTCATGTCACTGTAAGGGCCGGGTGGTGTATGGCAAGGAAGAAGTAGGCCTATCTAGGCCTGTAAGATGAGATGTTAAAGTAAATTAATAGAATGGAACTTTAAAAAAATAAAGTTTAAGGATTGGATCATACAATTGGGTTAGGCGCTTGCTCCGTATTTTTACTAGCTATACGTATTGATCCAATTCCTGCTGGTCCCTCCCATCCATTCACTGACTTCACTCTGTAATTTACATAGACCTAATATTTGCGGGAATTTTTCAAACAAGGTATGGATTACAATTAACAAATTAATTAACATAAATAAATTTCAAATTACTTACTTACTTAGTCACTGGCACTATCGAACCCGTAGGTTCATGGCCGCGCGGACATAAGCTCTCCATACATCCCTATCCTGAGCTAATGCTTTCCAATCATTCCCTGTATAATCTACTTCTCTCAAATCATAGTTAATGTTGTTCCATCTTCTCCCCACCTCATTCTTGGTCCTACTCCATAGGATGGGGCGTTTTCCCTCTTGGCTTTCAAAGAAAAGAAGCTTCAATGCAACGTCTTTCATTCCCCATAAGGCTACGTGCAACATGTCCTGCCCATCGCAGTCTACGAGACTTGACTGTTCTTATTATATCTGGCTTCTTATAAAGATCATGTAGTTCATTGTTAAGTAGTCTTCTCCATTCACCTGTCAGTTCATCTCTCTTTGGTCCAAAAATCTTCCTAAGAACTTTATTGTCAAATACTCGTAATCTCCTTTCCTCCCTTAAAGTAAGAGTCCATGTTTCGCAGCCATACAATATAACTGGTAGAATAATAGTTTTAGGTATATTTTCAGCTTAACGTTTCTTGAAAGGAGTTGGGATAAATTTCAAATTACTACTGTTAATTTACGATTTCTGAATTTCAGAAGGAATAACAATCAAAATATAGGTCTAAGCATCATGGGCTAATGGTCAGACCTTCTGATTACAGTTTATGGGGTCCCGCGTTCGATTTCCGGTCAAATCATGAATTTTTCGAAAGAAAATTATTTCTGTGGTCTGCATTTAGGTTAAGTTTAGGTTTAAGGACTCTCCTAGTTTTTCATTATTATTTATCAACTATAATAATAATAATAATAATAATAATAATAATAATAATAATAATAATAATAATAATAATAATAATAATAATAATAATAATAGTAATAATAATACTGTAATAATATGTGTTTATTTATTAAATAAAAATGTTTTATATGATTTTAATAGACCTATTTATTCTAATAAACATTGGTTACAACTGTTTCAACACATTCGAGTTCGTCGGAGCAAACTTGAGTGTATCTAAACAGCTGTAACACATGTTTAATTAAAATAAATATGAAAACCACATAAACTTACTTACTTACTCACTGGCACTATCGAACCCGTAGGTTCATGACCGCGCGGACATAAGCTCTCCATACATCCCTATCCTGAGCTAATCCTTTCCAATCATTCCCTGTATAATCTACTTCCCTCAAATCATAGTTAATGTTATTCTCCCACCTCATTCGTGGTCTACCAACTGGGCGTTTTCCCTCTGGCTTTCCTATAAGAAGCTTCCATGCAAGTCTTTTATTCCCCATACGTGCAACAGGTCCTGCCCATCGCAGTCTACGAGACTTGACTGTTCTTATTATATCTGGCTTCCTATAAAGACCATGTAGTTCATTGTTATGAAGTCTTCTCCATTCACCTGTCTCTTCATCTCTCTTTGGTCCAAAAATTTTCCTAAGTACTTTATTCTCAAATACCTGTAATCTCCTTTCCTACCTTAAAGTAAGAGTCCATGTTTCGCATCCATATAATATAACTGGTAGAATAATAGTTTTATCTATTTTCAGTTTAACGTTTTTTGAAAGGAGTTGGGACATAAAGAGTCTCTGCAATGCATAATAGCACGCATTTCCAGAATTGAGCCTATGTTTAATTTCTTTGTGCATCTCATTCCTATTTGTGATTATTGTTCCTAGGTATTTGAATTCAGCCACTTCCTCAAAATTTTGCTCATTTGTCATTAGCTATCCATTTCCAATATATAATGTATTTCTACGTGTGACCATATATTTAGTTTTATTGATATTTACTTCCAGTCCTAATTTCTTAGTGTTACTCATTAGTGTGTGCATGTTGTCCTTTAGTATCTCCTTGCTATCGGCCAATAGTACTACATCATCAGCATAAACTAACAGCTTATTAATACCAATGAGTTGTAGGCCTTCCTCATCCTCTAAAGATTTAACGGCATGCTCTAGTACAAAATTAAATAGTAGAGGAGATAGTGCATATCCTTGCTTCAACCCATTCTGGATTTCAAAAGTGTCTGAAAACGGTTTGCCTACACGCACCCTACTCTTTGTGCCATTTAGACACATTCGTATAAGTCTAACTTTTTAGGAATTCCGAACTCCAGCAGGATACTATATAACTTCTCCCTCTTAATTGAATTCATAATTTTGTACAGAGGATTGTGTGGATTAGATGTGTATTCATTGAGAATCAGATTGTTGTTGATTTCTCTTAGGATTGCGATTTCCTCCAGTATATTTATTCTCGTTGGAATGTTTTCTCTATGTACTATTGTGAGGGTGTTATCGATGTTATGCATATGGTGTCCAGCTTGAATTACATGTTTTGCGTAACTTGATTTTCCTCCATTGTAAATGAAATCTCTGAAATGTTCCTTGAATCTTATGTTGAAGCTTCTGTTAGTCTTCCCAATGTAGAATTTATTACAGTCTATACAAAATTCTCACAACCAAGTCAGTGCTTCAACAAGGGTTAACAAGAACGGACCTAATGCATTCTGCTGATGATGGGACTAGTCCCGAAAGGCCTACAGAGTTTTAAAAGAACTTAAGTTGAGGAGACGGACCTACAAGGTAACTATATTATAGTTTTTAACCGTACATTATATTACTGTGAAAAATTAATAATAATAATAATAATAATAATAATAATAATAATAATAATAATAATAATAATGTTTTATTTCTTCTGGCAGAGTTAAGGCCTTCTCTTCCCCTCAAACAACACAAATATGGAAATATGCCTGCAATAGGCCTATAGATTTTGTAGGCTAGACACTTCACTAATTAGGCCTATAAAATCTGCAATTCAATAATGATGACAAAATGTTTAGAAGAGAGTACATTTAACAATTTTAAACGTGTGATGCCAATTAAATGTTCATGAAGTTGCGAACTTTTACCCTATAGTCTAGTGTATTAAATAATAGGCCTATACTTCTTTCCTATAATTTTAGTTTTAGATTTTATTCTAGACCCTACATGAAACAAAGCTTAGGCAAGAAGTTATATTTCATTTTAAAAGAACGCCCCTTAATCCCAAAGGCTTTGAGTTCCTGACTTTTCAAGTTTCTCGTATAAAAATGACGTTTCTTATCTCCTTGACGAAAATAGTCTGTGTGACCTCATAATTCTTACGAGGAATTTTTTAAAAGCTGTTATCATTCGAGTCTTGAAAACTCACTATTTCTGGCACTTAGCCGCTTCTACCTTCTTTATCAGTAACTCTAGTTTTGTTTGAAAAATGTATTATGGGCTTACATATATTCATAGCTTATAAGCATTATAGCATATTTCAGTTTACAAGAATTTCCCAATTCCATAGATTATTTAGTTTATATTTCAGGTCCTATACATTTATTTACGATTTGTATTTGTTATCCTTTCGTTAAAAAAATATGATATATATTAATTAAATAAAAATAAAACGTAGTTTTATTTGATTTTCATATTTATTATATAATTCAGTGATATTATATATTTTTGGTTTATTATCAGATTCCGAAGACAGCTTACAAATAGAAACGTATCAATTATTTAAAATTGCCATCAAATATAGTAATATGAACAGTTTTACTTCTTCTTCCTTCCAAGTATTAGGCCAAGGCCTATTACGATCCTATAGAAAATTTTCCCTCCAGTGTTTCATAGGACGGCCCAGTGATCTTCGTCCTCCTGGTATATAATTATAAACAGCTTTGGGGATCCGATTTGAACTCATTCTTTCAAGATGGTGTTTCCAATTTAGTTGGTACTGTTTAGTATATTCCAAAATTGGCGTAGTCTTCAATTCTTTTAAGATATCGGTGTTCCTTTTCCGATCCCATCTGGTGTAACCCACTGTTCTGCGCATGAATCTCATTTCACAAGCCGTTATTCTGTTTTCATGTTGTCTTTTTAGTGTCCATGCTTCACTACCGTAGGTCAACACTGGTCTAGCCAAAGTGTTATATAAACGTAATCTGGTGTTCTTTTTGTACAAGGGATGGTTTCATAACTTGATTAATAATTCCCAAACTTTTATTATAACTAATAATTTTTTCAGGGATATCCTTTTCATCCCAGATAGAGAGATAATATCCAAGATATTTAAATTTATTAGTCTCTCTAAAATGTTATTCTGGAGACAGATTTTACCTTGTATGGGGTCCTTCTCATGAAAATCTAAAGCAGTGGCAATGTGCGGAAGAAGCATACAACGGGTGAAAATTGAGATTGAGGGAAAAATTATAGAACAAGTGTCTGATTTCTCATACTTATGAAGTGTATTTGTAGAATATAAAGGGTGATATTGATTCAAAATTAAAAAAAAAATGTAATACAATGAGTGGGGGAATAAGGATACTTTTGGTAAACAGATGAGGACAGATACAAAAGTAAGATTACATAACATCACATCAAAAGCTGCTCTAAAATACGGAAGTGAAATTTGCATTTTAAATAAAAGAAATTATGATAAACTTAGAGTAAGCCAAATGCGCTTTCTACGACCACTGATAGGAGTTAATAGACTGGATCACCAAAGGAACATTATTATCACAAGTAATGCCACGAGTGATTTCCGAACTATCGTTAATTTCACGACTCACGAAGTGGGAGTGAATTTATCTAGAGAATTTGGAAATCAAGAGTGGCATTTTTTAGGACTATTTAACGAATAAAATTAAGCTCTTTACTCACAAATAATTATTTCATCATCATCATCATCATAGTACATTCACGAATTTAGGCCATTTGTTGACCTGTTTCGGCCTCAAGAGAAACACCATCCAGAAGTCTTTTGAGTGGACGTCCTGGTCTTCTTCTTCCTGCAGGTTGATATCTTAACATTAGTTTGGGTATTCTGTGATCTTCCATTCGATGAACATGTTGTATCCATCTTGACTTATAATCAGAAATTTTGTTTTCTAAAGGTTCCATGTCTAATTCTTCTAAGATGTCTTCATTTTTTTGTGATCTAGTAGTGTGTATCCTGCAGTCCTCCGAAGATATCTCATTTCAGCAGATCTAAGTCTCTGTATATCCTTCTGTTTCAACGTCCATACTTCGCTACCATACAAAAGAGTTGGAAGAGCCAGTGTTTTATACACTTTCAGTCTTGAATGCTTTTAGACTAACTGTGGCTTGAAGATAGAATTTATTAACCCTAAAATTCTTAAAAATTTAGATATTTTTGCATTTACATCCTTTTCTTCTTCATATGAGATATTGCATCCTAGATATGTAAAATTATTCACCTGCTCCAAAATTTTATTGTAAAAATTTTATTGTAATTATTTAACTATAGTTATTTTAAAATATTTATATATTTAATGTAAACGGCGATGTTTGAAAACAAATGAGAAACGTTAGGTACGTTTCATCTGCTTCTTTTGTTTATCACTGCAACCAGATCATACTATTTATTGCCAAAGGAACGCAATATTGTAAGAATGATCTCTAGTGGAGAAAAAATGAAACACATCAAACTGTATATTAATTCATTTCTGATGTCGTATGATGTAAATATGACAATTATATTTTTCTGGATTATTACCTGGGAAAAAGTACATTTAAGAAAGTGCAAACAGTGGTTTCTATTTTTGGTGGTATAATAAATTGCTACAAATGTTTTTATATTAACTCCTGCAAGCGCTATGTGTTGACATCTATGGACTATATATACAATCTGGTAGCCGTATTTCTTACAGGCTCAGTCACTGCAAAATAATGGTCAGACCTGTTCAGAATATTAAAAAGGAGGAGTTTTCTTTAATATGGTAAATTTAACACTGATAAATATTTAGTGAAACACGACTCTGATTGGTTGTAAAACAGAAATCATTGAAACATGATTGGTCATTGACTCTTATTTGGGGCATGAGTTAAATAGTCTAGAGAATTTGGAAATGAAGAGTGGCATTTGTTAGGACTATTTTAACGAATAAAATTAAGCTGTTTAGGCCTACTCGCAAATCATTATTTAAAAATAGTTATTTTAAATTAGGCCTATTTATATATTTATTTAATCCTATAAACGTGATGTTTGAAAACAAATGAGAAATGTTTGTTATGCTTCATTTGTTCATGACTGCAACCAGATAATGTTATTTATTGCCAAAGGTTCGCAATATTGTAAGAATGCACCCTAGTGGAGAGAAAATGAAACACATCAAACTTTTATAACCAACATTATAGATTATTAATTAATGTCTGATGTCTTATGATGTAAATTATATTTTTTGGAATAAAAATTCCTGGGAAATAATACGTTCGTATTCGTTTAAAATAATCGGACCAATACGAGTGCGGGTTAAACTGAAATGAAAATTTAAAAAATCGCTCTAGCGGCCGTAATTTTCGGATTTTTACAACGAAACTCGTATATGATACTGACATTAAACCAGTAAGGTATTCTCCAAAATTAAGCGAAATTCGGCCATTATAAGTGGGTTTAATTGAAACTGGAACCTGCCTGTCACCATCTTATTTAGTCACAAAATCTAACTCTATAGGCCCTACATAGGCCTACATACACTTCAATTAACAATAGAAATATATACGTTTAGGCCTCATCATCATCATCATGAACAAATTCGTTTTAGGCCATGTGGCCTGTACGGTAAACCTATCAAAGATGGTCTTGATCTTTCCACCGATGTTTTGGTCTTCCTTGGTCCCTATGTTCAGTTGGGATATATTGGAATGCCAATTTTGGTACTCTATTCATTCCAGTCATTGCTTAAGTTTCTTCGAGTAGTAGGAAGTCCCCCAGCCCAATCGGAACACAAATTCGTCTTACTGAAGAATTTTGTTAGTTTACGCAATTCCTGTGTAACGCAATTTTTCATCTTTATATTTGCTAGCGAAATAAAAATGTTAAGTTGGTACCAGGTCATGAATAAGAGCACGATTACAGTGCTTAATGAATTGAATAATGAATTTACTGATAAAAAGAAGTTGGAATTGAAGAAGTTAATTTTGCACTTGAGCGCATGACAGGTTATTTCTCTCATCGGTTGTGTTTTTTTCATTTGTCCGGGTGTGTTAGTGCTAAACCAACATTTAGCGGATAGGCATAGAGACGCCGACATCCTTTATGAGGAGAGTCTGGCACCGTCCCGACGTATACAAATGTACGTAATGTTTATTTGCGTTAAACTCACTGCAATAAAGTGTCTCAACTTACCTAATGTACAGCCCTGCTCCTGGGACTTTATCAGATAGAGTGCTCTCAGAGAGACCACAAAACAATCGGCTCCACTTTGCGCTTCTAACTTGATGCATACAGTGAAGCATAGGCCTATGCTTATATCATTATGCTATTATGGTTTCCTCAGTTTTGACGAAGATTGAATTACAAATTTTAGGATTGTAAGGAATTATAGGACATTATTCTGATTATACTGATGCTTATCCATCCATGGAATGTAATTTCGACCATTTTAAGCACTATTTTGAATATTATGTCACAAATGATCTGAAATCCACTTGGTGAAAAACAAGGTTGATTCCTTAGTGGTAAGTTTCTTAAAACTAACTAATTCAGTGGCACTATCCGACCTATAGGTTCATGGCCGCGATGACATAAGCTCTCCATACATCCCTATCCTGTGATAATAATTTCTGATCATCCCAAAATAACCTATTTTCCTCAAAGCATGGTCAGTGTTATTCTGCCATCTCATTCTTGGTCTACTAAGTGGGCGTTTTCGTTCTGGTTTTTCTGCAAGAAGCTTCCATGCCCCTGTTCCATTCCCTACATATGCCACATGTCCTGCCCATCGCAGTCTACGAGACTTAACTGTCCTTATTATATCTGGCTTCCTATAAAGACCAAGTAGCTCACTGTTATATAGTCTTCTCCATTCTCCAGTCTGTTCATCTCCCTTTGACCCAAAAATCTTCCTAAGAAATTTATTATCAGATACTCGTAATCTCCTTTCCTTTCTTAAACTAAGAGTTCATGTTTCTCATCCATATAATATAACTGGGAGTACAACAGTTTTTATATCTTTTCAGTTTAACTTCTTTTTGAGAGATGTTGGGACAAGAGTCCCTGTAATGCATAATAGCATTCATTTCTAGAGTTGAGCATAACATAGGCCTATCTTTAATTTCTTTCTGCATCTCATTCTTTCTTGTAATTACTGTTTCTAGGTGTTTGAATTCAATCACTTCTTCAAAATTTCCCTCATTTGTTATTAAATGTCCATTTCCATTATATAATATATTTATATGTGTGTGACCGTATATTTAGTTTTATTGATATTTATTTCCAATCCCACTTTCTGAGATTTCACGCAGTTTAAATGTTCTATTTTACCTCTTTCATAAGTTATATACCGTAAAACGGGGTAACTTTGACAGAATTGGGGTTTCTTTGACATTTTAAATTTATTGCGTGTTTTGGGCTATTTTGACAACAATTCAATGGTGTAGACATTTCCTTGAAGGCGCAGAAATAATTAAGTTGTTTTAAAAGAGGATGTTAATTGTTGGAGACACATCTGTGTCACTTTCAACAACAATGAATTCCCAACAAGGATACAATTGTGATTTTCGGTTTTACAGGAGTAAGGACTGGATATGTTGTGTAAGATGCAAGCTCTGGGTCTGTGGTGTGTGTAACAGAGGATCGAACAATTCTCAATATGAATGTGAACTATGTGAAGATGAGATGTGAAAATCAGTTTTTTTTACTGTTGTTTCAAAAATTCATGTTTTCTAATTAATTCCTGTTTGTCTAACTACAATAATTATTTAATTTTTGTGCTCTGTTGCGCGTCAGAATTGATAAAGAAATTTAAGTTTATTTTGTCAAATTACAGTTATAAAATCATTTGTAGTAAGGTTGTTAACAATAAAAATATTTATAAAAAGATAAATTGGTGTCAAAGTAGTACCTACAGTGGGTCAACTTTGAATTATAGTGAAAACAAATGTGATGTCAAAGTAGCCCCAGCACATGGGCAAAACAGACCTAAACAAAACTCATTGTTGTCCTACTAAGTTTTTATTTGAGGAGAACAGTACCAAATGGGATTTGTAGTCTAAGGTTCAATTGGTACAATAAATCATACATTCAATAAATCGTACGAGTTAGACCTTAACAACCTTAAAAAATATATCAAAGTAGCCCCGTTTTACGGTACCCCCTAGAATAGTCATATGATGAAAGTTAAAAATTAAAATGTACCTGTTGGCAGATGCAGTCGTCCTCGACGGAATTTGATATGAGTGTTACTAGTATTGACCCTATAATTGAACCCTAAACCTCCGAAGTACGAAAGAGCATTATAATAAGAAACATCTGCCTGAATTCCACTATGTCATAGCTACTATATTTGGAATAAAATAATTTTCCACTATTTCATTGCCTTCACTCCAATCAAAACTTCGAATTTTAAACAAGTGAATTTTTAAGACTCCACTTGTTGTGTCGTATCATTGGTTGGTTTACTGTAGTCTGCAAGACCAGTAGCTTTGACCATTTTTAAATTCCAATTACAGTTTATGTTCTATTTAACGAGTATTTGGTTGAGTTAGGTTTATTTATTAAGTCTAGATGCAACAAATTATACATAAAATGTTTAATATGTTGCTAGAAATCTCAGTCGCACATTTTCTGAATTCCTTAGAAACAAAATTGAAGCTAATATTAAACGGCTTTACTCTATTAGGTATAATTTTATAACTTGTTTTGCACGCTAGCGTTATGAGTCAAGGCTCCTTGAAAGTCATTGTAATAAAATTAAATGTTAAAGCAACTGAGTATTTTTATCTTAAAAATTCTGACTTTAGAGGTAAAGCTAGTCAAGTTACATATATTTTATATACAGTGTGTTCATAAAATGTCAGTAGCCTAGATTTAGTGGATAACCTAGTACAAACTATAGGCCTAAGTTCGTTTCTGTAGCCTAACTAAGTCAGTGTTCCATAAGACTTTCTTCAGTCACAAAATATGTTTCCCAATAACGCACCATCGCTTCGATTAAGAAATCTTCGCCAACATGATCTTGTATACATTTCACTCGATTGGCGTAACAATAATAATAATAATAATAATAATAGTAATAATAATAACAGGCCTAATATTAATGGTAATAATAATATAAAGTACTTAGGAAAAATTTTGGACCAAAGAGAGATGAACAAACAGGTGAATGGAGAAGACTACATAACAATGAACTACATGGTCTTTATAGGAAGCCAGATATAGCCTAATTAGAACAGTTAAGTCTGGTAGACTGCGATGGGCAGGTCATGTTGCGCGTATGGGGAATGGGAGACTTGCATGGAAACTTCTTCTAGGAAAGCCAGAGGGAAAACGCACAGTTGGTAGGCCAAGAATGAGGTGGGAGAATGACATTAACTATGATTTGAGGGAAGTAGATTATACAGGGAATGATTGGAAAGGATTAGCTCAGGATAGGGATGTATGGAGAGCTTATGTCCGCGCTGGCATGAACCTATGGGTTCAATAGTGCCAGTGAGTAAGTAAGCAATAATATTGTTATTATTATTATTATTATTAGGCCTATTATTATTATCATTATTTTACTTTCCTTTGTACCAGAATCACCTGTTATCTTCCTGTTTTATAGCAGTTAGCCAATCATGTTCATCTGAGAATAACAGATTCACAGCTTCACACTCGCCGGATGTTGATGAATCCATAGGCCATGCGTCCAGTGTCTTATATCTTATTCACTGCAGCCGAAAGTATTTCAAGCCTGTAACAGAAACCGTACAATACTTTTAAAAAACATAGGAAATTGTTACTGATTTAGAATTTAAATTGTCTAAGTATAGTTTATTTATTAGTTATTGGGAATTTGAAGAGGTCCCGCGCCGTAGCCGAGCGGTTAAGGTAGGAAGCCTTGGCGCAGAGCTACGGGACTTGCGCTGGTTCGAGTCTCCATGAGGGAAGAAATTTTCTCATGGTAACTTATTTCGGCCAGTATGGGACCGGTGCCCACCCAGCATCGTGAGGCAATTGGGTAGCTACAATAAATAGCGGCTCCAGGTTGAGGAACCAGCTATAACGGCTGGGGGACTCGACATGCTAACCACATGTCACCCCTACACTGGCTGTTGATCATCTACCTCTGTGATTGACACATGTGGATGTGAAGGGCCAGCAGCCGGCTGGTAAAAGGGCAACCGCTGAAAAGTGGAAAGACCCTCAATCGGATCGGAATTTGAAGAGCAGAAAGGAAAAATATTATCTGTATGCTCGCGCCCAGATTTTAATTTTGTTCTTACTACTGACCCCAGTTCTTAAAGAGAGTCCTTAAATAAAACTAATAAGAATCACCTATTAATAATAATAATAATAATAATAATAATAATAATAAGTTGGTAAGAGGCACTCGAAAGAGCATTAAGTTATAAGTTTATGATTTGTCTTTTATGAGTTGGTTCAGTGATCCTGTCCATATTCTGCATTGTTTGTAATGGTAACGCTCACACTTTTGGTTGCATATCTTGCATTCACACGAATCACTCGGTTGGTGGAATTTTGTATTTTTGCACATTTTGTGATGATATGCGTGAGTTGCTAAACCTATGATTCTGTGCCTTTGTGGTTGGTTACTTCCAGTCCACTCTCTGTTTACCATGCCATCTGAGGCGTAGAAATCTTCGTCGATCTCTTTTTCTCTCTGTTTCTTTTTTTCGATGACTTTCTTATATGGCTCCGTTGCTGGCAGTAGTATCCTTTGCCTCAGGTCCTCTAGGAAGATTTTAGTAGAATGGCCTATATGCTAGCCAGAGAAATTGCAGCAAGTAGGCTACTTGATATTCATCCATTAAGGTTATCTAGTTTCTTTCGGTAGTTTAATAGGTGATCCGATAAGAATGGTCAACAAATTCAGATATTTAGGCATAACACTGCAGCCAACAACAAAGTCTTTCAGCGCACATGTGCAGGAGAGAGCAGCAGCAGCTATAAGAGCTATGCGCAGTCTCAAAGACATCACATCGTTAAAATTAGTCACAGCCATGAAATTATTCGCATCAGTGATCACCCCGATCGTCACCTACGGGATAGAACTGATATGGGAGAAACTATCGACCAGCGATTTGGAGAGGTTAGAAAAAGTAAAACCAAGATTCATCAAAAAGGCATTAGGTGCAAGCAAATACACACCAAATACATATAATATAAATAATTTAATTATATATATTTAATTTATATAAATCTAATATTTATATATATTAATAAGTTATTTTTTTGTGTGTCAGTTTAGATCTTTATTATTATTTTTTATTTATTTATATACAGAATTTTAATGTTTACACATCTTTCTGTGCCTAAAGTTTTATTTTTCTTCTCCACTCGTCTCTCTCCATCTAATCCATTTTATCCAGTCCCCTTGCTCTCATTCCAGTTCTTATTTCCTGCATCCACGAGTTTCGAGGTCTTCCAGGTGGACACCAGTCCAATGTTTTCCTGGGTAATCTTTCTTCTTGCATTCGTCGTACGTGCCCATACCAATTTAACTGCTTAGGCCTATACTGTATATAATCTACTATTGAAATTATTATTATTATTATTATTATTATTATTATTATTATTATTACTACTACTATTATCATTATTTTTTAGGAATATTCTTTAATACAGTGCTTCTCCTTCAACCCAAAGTGATTTGTTGCCAGAGGTTCCTGTTTAAAGCTTCTCCTTCCCTCAAATCTCTAGCTTCCAACTCCATGTATCCATCGTTTTCCAGGCCTGCCTATTCCACTTCTTCCATTAGCTTTCCAATTATTATGATTATTATTATTATTATTACTACTAGCTATTAAATCTGGAAACGTATGCTATTATGCATTTAGGGACACTTGCTGTCCCACCTTCTCTCAAAAACTTTTAATCTGAAAATAATAAAACTTTTATTATCCAATTTATACTATGGATGCAAAACATGTATTCTTACTTTAACCCTTAAATTCGTAATGTATCCTTTTGGATACATCAGTTGGTTCAGTTAATATAATATTTTAAATAAATCAGAAGAAAACGAACAAAAAGAAACCACTTAAATGTGTGTGTAATAATACAATATACCTAATAACAACTGTTATACAAGATTACGTTTTCACTCCGGTCCGTCACATTCAAATAACTAACAGAAGAAATTTGTGTTTTGCCAAAATCCAGCCAGAGATTTGGCGATGTGCTCTCACCTGGAGTAGCGTGGCTCATTCCACAATGCTGGATTTCCGACTCTCGGCTTGAAAGCAATGTGGTTTCTGATGCCCTGCTTCAGGTCATCACATCCCTATCTCTGTCCAAATTTCATCACCATTTGCACACAAACGCTAGCGTCGCCAAATAGGCTCGGGTTAAGTGAACTACAACCCCGTAATGATAGCCACTATTAACTTAGCTGCCAAAGAGCCCTAGTGGGTTCTAACGTACGCAGCACACTGGGTGAAGCTAGACTTCGCCTTATCCAGTGTTTTGCCAATTTAAGGGTTAAAGGAGGAGGAGAAAATATTACGTGTATTTGAGAATAAAATTCTTAGGAACAATTTTGGAGCAAACAGAAATGAATACTCCTTCACATTAGCCTCTGCCCGCTCCTGTAATCTCCTTCCTCAAGATATCAGGGGTTGCCGCACACTTGGCACCTTTAAGTCACGCTTATACAGTTCCCTGTTGTCTAATAATTAATTTTTCTCTATATATTTAATTTTATACTATGTCATTAATCTTTTCCTCGTTTTTTTATATATCTTGTACATATATACTTAATTCGTTAAATTTAGAATAAATCAAATTACATTAGCTATAAATATTAATTGTATTGTATTCATAACTTGTAATTGTTTATATATATATATATATATATATATATATATATATAAATTGTAAGTTAGATTTAAGACTATTTTGTTTTTGTTTGTATTTTTTTAAACTTGGTTGAGTGGTAGACAAGGCCTTAAGGCCTTAACTCTGCCAGGTAAAATAAAGCTATTATTATTAATGGAGAAGGCCAAATAGCAGATAATACTGGAGTTTTATGGGATACCAGTTAGGCCTATAATAAGAACAGCAGGACATGTGGTGAATAAAATTCTTAGGAACAATTTTGGAGCAAACAGAAATGAATACTCCTTCACATTAGCCTCTGCCCGCTCCTGGAATCTCCTTCCTCAAGATATCAGGGGTTGCCGCACACTTGGCACCTTTAAGTCACGCTTATACAGTTGCCTGTTGTCTAATAATTAATTTTTATCTATATATTTAATTTTATACTATGTCATTAATCTTTTCCTCGTTTTTTATATATCTTGTACATATATATTTAATTCGTTAAATTTAGAATAAATCATATTACATTAGCTATAAATATTAATTGTATTGTATTCATAACTTGTAATTGTTTATATATATATATATATATATATATATATATATATAAATTGTAAGTTAGATTTAAGACTATTTTGTTTTTGTTTGTATTTTTTTAAACTTGGTTGAGTGGTAGACAAGGCCTTAAGGCCTTAACTCTGCCAGGTAAAATAAAGCTATTATTATTAATGGAGAAGACCAAATAGCAGATAATACTGGAGTTTTATGGGATACCATTTAGGCCTGTAATAAGAAAAGCAGGACATGTGGTGAATAAAAGAAGGACTTGGAAGCTCTTGTAGGAAAACCAGAGGAAAAGCGCCCATTTGATAGACCAAGAATGAGGTGGAAGAACAACATTAACTAAGATTTTAGTGAAGTAGATTATACACGGAATATTTGAAAAACATTAGCTCAAGATAGGGATGTATGGAGAGCTTATGTCCGTGTGGCCATGAACCTACGGTTTCGAGAGTGCCAGTGAGTTAGTTAGTTAATGGTAGCCTATATATTTAATAATTTGGGCACCGCCTTCTTGGCAAATTGTGGGTGAAACTATTTAAATAAATTATTCATTTCAAATGAATTAGGCCTAACAAATAAATCAATCTCATATAAAAGGACAAAGAGCAATGTTACTTTCTATAACTTAAAATACCTTCTTAGGTAAAATCCGTCGTCCTCAACTTTTAAAATATGTGATCTTTGTGCCTGTAGGCCTTTCAGGACATCCGCCTCATCTTCAGCAGTTCATTTTTCGCTACAGCATCCAGGTTGATGTTAGATGCTGCTGGTTCTAATGTGGCTTTGTCGTGATGCTGTGGCGAAAAATGAACTGCTGAAGATGGGGCGGATGTCCTGAAAGGCCTACAGGCATAAAGATCACATATTTTAAAAGTTGAGGACGACGGATTTTACCTAAGAAGGTATTTTAAGTTATTTTATTTTATGACTCTCCACCTCAAAGGTATTAACAATGAATTCTATTAGTATTGTTTCTATAACTTACGTGAAAAATGACAATATCTGGAAAATGGACCTTATTGAGATGTAACCCACTCCTTCTGATCCACTGAGAAGTATTAACTTACTGAGTTAGACATGTAGGCCTAAAATTGAAAGAAAAATGAGACTGAAGAAATTGGTTTCACATTACAACATTCAAACCGTTTTAATATAGATTTAATGGCGCTTGTTACCATTAAAACTGTTATGGCTTTTTTATCAATTAATAAAAGAATTTTATAGTGCATTGTGATTGCAGAAACAATAGAAATCAATAAAATGAAAGCAATCATATATATTGCTACAAAATAAAAATAAAAATTATAGCGAATTTAAAAAGAAGCGGTTAAATATGACCGATAAGGAGGCAGTTCAACACTAACTCTTAATTTTAGTTCAGTATTAAATACAGATTGGCAGGTTGCACTTGTTTTGTGATCTTTGAATTTAGTTCCTTCGAACCAAGTAAAACAATGGAACAACGTAGGTAAGTCTTATCTTTTTTTTTTTTTTTTTGCAAATGTCCCAGAATAACTCGCCTAATTTTATTTTCTCCTCAACATTTTTATAAAATCATCAATTTACTTTAACATTCTAGCTACACCTTCCGGTACACCTACTTTGTTACGACTTATCTCACCTTATAGCGGGTTGTCTTTTCGACATTCCTGGTTTCTCTCCTGGCATGGCGTATTTGTAACCTACTTTGAGGTTGGGGCTACTGGAAGGCGGGGTTACGTTGCCCCGATGATATGATGGGTGATGATAGTGGTGCATCAGGAGAGTTCCTAATCCTAAGCCTAATCTAAGATGAATATGAATTATGATAATTGCGATGGCCATATTATTTCGGGGACCGTTTGGGCCGTAAAGTTTTCCTGACATTTGTCTTACAGATGAGGAAGAACTCTGATAAAAACCGCACCCAGAAAAACTGTCCCGACCGATGATCGAACCCGGGCCCGCTGCGTGACAAGGCAGCACGCTACCTCGAGACCACAGCGGTTAAAAGATATAAAAATCAACTCATAATAAAAATGTATTAGTTTTTTAACTTATGGATAGGGCTATGTTTACGTTAATTAAAAATATATTGGCTATTCCATGCCAGGTTACCACTTGTGAATATTCGATCGGAGAACATGTGACTGTTAGCGTCATGTTGGACAACGCGATAACACACGTTCCCAATAGGAGCAAATTGCCAACATGTTTACTCACATATAGGGAAATAAATTATATCCCAGGAGTCCATCTTATTAGTGCGGCAAGTTAGGGTGAAAAAATGGACAAGTTCGTGTACACAAGATTAGTTTATGAGATGAAAATAAAAAAAATGCACCTGTTGACAAGGGGTGTCGTCATCAACTGTCTAAGATAATATATTTAAAAAAATTATTTGGAGGCCTTTCGGAAGTTAATTTCCAACATCAGCACGATGAGTATGCGTTACTAGTTGTATTTAAGACGCTGTATAAGTTGATGGTCTTGATGCGTTGCCAGTAGCACTAGTCTATTCACCTCAACGGAATTTGAAATTAATTTTATTAGGATTTACGCACACACTATTGAGTAACACTAAGAAATTAGGACTGGAAGTAAATAACAATAAAACTAAATATATGGTCACACGTAGAAATTCATTATATAATGGAAATGGAAAGCTAATGACAAATGAGGGAAATTTTGAGGAAGTGGCTGAATTCAAATACCTAGGAACAGTAATCACAAATAGGAATGAGATGCACAAAGAAATTAAACATAGGCTCAATTCAGCAAATGCATGCTATTAGGTTATGCATTACAGAGACTCTTGATGTACCAACTCCTTTCAAAAAAACGTTAAGCTGAAAATATATAAAACTATTATTCTACCTGTTATATTATATGGATGCGAAACATGGACTCTTACTTTAAGGGAGGAAAGGAGATTACAAGTATTTGAGAATAAAGTACTTAGGAAAATTTTTGGACCAAAGAGAGATGAACAGACAGGTGAATGGAGAAGACTACATAACAATGAACTACATGGTCTTTATAGGAAGCCAGGTATATTAAGAACAGTAAAGTCTCGTAGACTCCGATGGGCAGGACATGTTGCACGTATGGGGAATGAAAGACTTGCATGGAAGCTTCTTGTAGGAAAGCCAGAGGGAAAACACCCAGTTGGTAGACCAAGAATGAGGTGGGAGAATAACATTAACTATGATTTGAGGGAAGTAGATTATACATGGAATGATTGGAAAGCATTAGCTCAGGATAGGGATGTATGGAGAGCTTATGTCCACGCGGCCATGAACCTACGGGTTCGTTAGTGCCAGTAAGTAAGTAAGTGTTGAAGATTAGTTTATCATTCAATTGTTTGATAGCGTGTTTTTTATCTTATAAGTTAGCTGCTCTGTTTGAGTAATGGGATGCCTGGATAGTGTAGCGGATAACGCACTGATGTCGGATTCAAATCACTTTTCAGGCATTAATTTTTCTTTTCATGACTTATGTGGCCTATAGGATATAGGCTTAAATTTTCTATACAGTAGAAAAAAAGAGTGTGAGACTACGTAAATCTGCGTGTATGTATGTATTCTGGATCCCTATATGGGTAGTTACTAGAGTGTGGGGGAATTTTTTCTTCTTCTACAAGGTTTAGGCTATGCAGCCTGTTCCGGCGAAGTTAAAAGTGGAGTCCATCTTCTACGTGGTCGGCTCTTGTTCCTCTGGGATTATACAGGAAGGTTCTTTTTGGTATTCTTTCGTTGTTCATTCTCATTAAGTGTTCTGTCCAATTCTTATTATTTTCGCTGATTTTTTTTTAATTTCACTATTTATAAACGCTCTAACATCTAAGCTAATATCGGATTTTTTTATTTAATTTATTTTTATTTATTTTTTATTTCTTTTCATTTTTTAAAATTACTATAAAATTTTAAATAGGTCTATCATGAAATGGCTTTCGATTTTCAATATTTTTATTTTGACTGTGGAAAATCAGTAATAGAAACCTCAGTCAGAATAGTCGAGATCGGAGTTTGAAGCCAGGACTTTCTGAATACGACTCTAAAACACTACCGCTTGAACGAATTCTTGATGTGCATTACAGGGCCTATATATACACAATTTGTGGGAAATCACGATTGCAATGGTTAGGACATGTGAAGAGGATGAATAAAGATAGATTGCTGTTAGGAGTTTCGAGTGGGTTCCAAATCGCAGGAAAAGAATAGGGAGATATAACATGACATGGATACAGGGAATTGTGAATTCGATGAAGGACAGGGGACTGCAGGATAGTGAATAGTGACTGGAAGGATAGAGATGAATGGAGGAAAGGGATCAAAACTTAATATGGGCACAGGAAGATGTCTATAGGCCTACATTTAAAACCTGTCAAATAATAATAATAATAATAATAATAATAATAATAATAATAATAAAATAATAATAATAATAATAATAATAATAACAATAATAATAATAATAACAAAAATAATTATAACAATAATAACAAAAATAATTATAATAACAATTTTTATTCAGGATTGTTTCTGTTTTTTACACAGGTATCCTCAACCAAAATAGGCCTATGCATTTTTTCTTCCAAACTTCCCCATCTTGTAGGCTTCTGTCATATTTCCCTTCTTCATGTTGTCTTGAATTCCCTTTATCCACGTTCGCTTTGGTCTATCACGTTTCCTTTTTCCAGGAGGTATCCATTTTAATAAGCTACTTCTTTGTCTGTTTCTGTGTCCTTTCTTCTCATTAGGCCTAGGCCTATAGGTCTATGCCCAAACCATCTTAGTTGGATATTTATAATAATAATACTAATAATAATAATAATAATAATAATAATAATTCCACCTCTGTGGTCTCGGGGTAGCGTGCTGCCTTGTCACGCAAAGGGCCCGGGTTCGATCCCCGGTCGGGGCAGTTATTCTGGGTGAGGTTTTTATCGGGGTTTTTCCTCAGCTGTAAGACAAATGTCAGAAAAACTTTAAGGCCCAAACGGTCCCCGAAATCATATGGCCATCGCAATCATCGTTCATATTCATCTTAGGTTAAGCTTAGGTTTAGGAACTCTCCTGGCGCATCATTATCATCCATAATATCGTGGCAGCGTAACCCCGCCTTCCAGGCGCCCCAACCTCAGAAGTGGGTTACAAGTATGCCATGCCAGGAGAGAAACTAGGAATGTCGAAAGACAAAGCTGGGGCATTTGAAAAAAAAAGAAAGAAAAAAAATAACTGTACTTTTTAATTCAACAATCGCTCTTATTATGAAACGTTTTTATCCTTCCAGGCGCCCCAACCTCAGAAATGGGTTACAAGTACGCCATGCCAGGAGAGAAACCTAAAATAGAAAGACCTAAAGCCCCCTCACATACAGAAAAAGTTAAAAAAAAAACCATTCTAAAATATAACTCATAATTAAAAGAAATTAGATAAAAATATATAATAAGATAAAGTGAAAGTACAATAAATTCTAGTCTTAATAATGTAGACAGTAAATGTTTTCGATTTGAAGAAAAGACCCAAATCCCACAAAAAAAAGTAATACATATATATAAAGGTATTAACATTAATGTCGAAAGACAAAGCTGGGGCATTTGAAAATAATAATAATAATAATAATAATAATAATAATAATAATAATAATAACAATAATAATAACAATAATAATAACTGTAGCTACTTTTTAATTCAACAATCGCTCTTATTATGAAACGTTTTTATCCTTATATAATTATTGTAATTCTTTTGTTATCTATTTTGGTGGTTATTGTTGAGTTAAATAATAATGTCGTTAATTTTCTAAATTCTGCTATAAAATGTTAACAATAGGCTAGGCCTACCAGTTATTTAAATTAATTGTTACAATAATTACATTATTTCTAAACTAAAATAATATTTAACATTCCCTTACTTATTTTTATAAACAATTATGTTAGAAGATATAAATCTGGATTAATCTATTTCATTGTATTCCCTTTGTACATAGGCCTAGACTAAAGAGAGAGAATAAGTAACAATTGTGTAAATTGTATGACGTTTAACGGAGATTACAGATAAGATTAAAGATAATATATTTACAATTGAAATATATAAGTTAAATCTGACATTTATTTTCGCATCTGAATGAGATATTTTGATACAGACTATAAGAACGTTCATAAGCGAAGCTTAGAGAAAGAATTTTGCTAGCAAACTGTCCCTGGAGAGCAGTAAAGACTCTGCTACAAGGGATGGGGATTGAAATGGAATTGACGAGCTCTGTGAAAATTTTATTCTATAAAAAGAAAGAATATAGAAAGGGTAGCCGGATAAAAAGAGTAAAATAATAAAAAAAAAAGTAGTACAACAAGGTTATGTGAGAATCCTGGCGACAAAGTTGCATTTGACGTAATATTCAAAATGCAGCGACTCATACTTTAGAATTTGCATTTTTAGCTTGATATGATTTTGGGTTAATGTTTCGTTAACAGCGATATAGGCCTATATGTCTGCGGGAAAAAATATATCTCGCAATACAATGGTTAAAAATTGCTTCATGGATCCAAAAATAAAGAACTATATTAAAACTTTAAGAAATATAAAAACCGTACCTGAGATATCTCAGTCGTCCTCAACAATCAGCAGCGTTGTTTTCTAGGAGGCCTTTCGAAGTACCAAACTGAAAGCAGAAGATGGAACTTGAGTCTTCGAAAGGCCTCCTACAAAACCACACTGCTGATTGTAGAGTACGATTTTGATCTCAGGTACTGTTTTATATTTCTTAAAATTTCTATCTTGAAGGCAAATGCTGCAATTTGAGATTTCGTATGAGCATTATTTTCATAATATTACTAGAATTAATTATACGAGATATACCTTAGATGTTAAAGAGTATAGGTCAATAAATAATTTTTTTTAAATTCTGCCCGAAGGCAGGTCCTTCACTGCAATAATAGCATTTTCATGCTATGCTTGCAGCTTTACTAGGGAATTGTAGGTGTGGTAGCTTCCCGTTGCTTTCCACACCGATGAAGGATGATGATGATAATGATAAGGTTGATGATGATGGCCATATGATTTCGGGGACCGTTTGGGCCTTAAAGTTTTCCTGACATTTGTCTTACAGGTAAGGAAAAACCCCGATAAAAACCTCACCCAGAAAAACTGCCCCGACCGAGGATCGAAGCCGGGCCCGCTGCGTGACAAGGCAGCACGCTACCTCGAGACCACAGCGGTGGACTATAAATAATATGTAGGCCTAATAAAAATACTATTGGATAGCTCATGCCCACTCGACGATTGAGTACAAAAATACCAGTAAACTTAGTATTAAGGATTTTCTGACTGTAAACAATTACCTGAACTTTAGGCCTATATGCCTATAAAATGTTGTATGCTAAATTGCACATTCAAAGTTTATATTGCAGGGTCATTAAAATAATATTTACAGCAAGTAATTTGATTATTAAATATATCTGACAACAGGACGTGTAAAAATGTCATATTCAAGGTCACTTGAAGATCATTGTTAATTGTGCAGAACATGTCATAACTTCTTAGCAACATTTTTTATTACCTCACTTTGTATATTCAAACTAAATACAAAGTAGCAATTTCTAAAGTTCAGATTTCTAAAGCAAAGCCGCCATTTTCGTATCCTTTGAAGTATAAAATAGATTTCCAGTGTAAAATTAAATATTACTTGGATAATAATAATAAACAGATGTCTCTACTGGTCGGGATTGTGTGGGAGAATATTAGAAATATGTGAAAGGTTTGTCAAGGTATTTCTTGGGAGCTCTGGATATTCAGTTACTAATTAGATTTGCTTGTCTTAAGAGCTCTGATTTATAACAATTTACGAGACAGGAAACCCTTATGGTAACCCCGGAAATATAACAAGTGTTCAAAATGTCCTCTCTCTCCCTCAGCTTCATTTAGGCCTATGATGATAAAAAAATGATATGTAGTGGACATATGTTTACTGTATAGTCATAAGTAATGCCACTATTGATTTCCAAATTATCGATAAATTCACGACTCACGAAGTGAGTCGTGAATTTATGTAGACTATTTAACTCAGCCACAATTGCTAGTCAATGACTAATCACGTTTCAATGAATGTTGTTTTAAAACCAATGACAGTCGTGTTTCACCTCGCTCTTTATCGATTTCTCTTTATCAGCTCCTGCTTTTTTGATAAAGTAAGCTGCTCCTTTTTAATGTTCTGAACAGGTCAAAGCATAATGTTCTCCAACAATACATTAAATAAAGCAAATAATGAAAAGATTCCTTAATTTTACTGAGATGTTTACTAAAAAAATAAATGAATAACCCTTAATGTTGATTATGATATAGGCCTATATAGTTTGATGTGTTTCATTATTTCTCCACTTGGGTGCACTCTTATAATTATATTGCGATCTTATTTGGCAATAAATAATATGATCAAGCAGCAGTGAATGAACATAACCTCAAATTTCTGATTTGTTTTCAAACATCGCCGTTTACATTAAATATATAAATATTTTAAAATAACTACAGTTATACAATGATTTGTGAGTAAACAGCTTCATTTTATCCCTTAAATAGACCTAACAAATGCCACTCATGATTTCCAAATTCTCTAGATAAATTCACTCCTCACGGTCGATAATTTGGAAATCACTCGTGGCATTACTTATGATAATTTTTAAATCAAGAGTGGCATTTGTTGGGACTATTTAACGAATAAAATTAAGCTGTTTACTCACAAATCATTATTTAACTATAGTTATTTTAAAATATTTATATATTTAATATAAACGGCGATGTTTGAAAACAAATGAGAAGCGATGGGTACGCTTCATTTCCTTCTTTTTTTCATCACTGCAACCAGATCACAAAATTAGGCTATTTATTGCCAAATGATCCCAATATTGTAAGAATGCACCCTAGGGGAGAAATTTATAACCAACGTTGTAGGTTTCTGATGTTCTATGATGTAAATATGTCAGTTATATCTTTCTGCAACGTCATTTCCTGGAAAATAATTCGTTTAAGAAAGTGCAAACTGTGTTTTTTTTGTGCTATAATCAATAGTTACAAATGTTTTTTACTGTAGCCTATCTGTCGCATGCGCTTTCTGCTGACATGCATGCACTATAGGGCCTATATACAATCTGATAGCCGTATTTCTTACGGGGCCAGTCACTGCAAAATAATGCTATGACCTATTCAGAATTTTAAAAAGGAGGTGCTTTTTTTATTACGATAAACTTTAGTTGGTAAATTCTAGGCGAAGCACGACTGTGATTGGTTGTAAATAAAAAATCATTGAAATGTGATTGGTCAATGACTCCCATTTGGAGCAGGAGTTAAATAGTCAGAAAGAAGATACGCCTATCCTATTTATCACACTGAAAATATTGACGTCAGGTAAATCCCTATATCTTATCCGCTCTTAGAGAGATACGAACATAAACAAACGCCAATTGTATCCTTCCGCCATTTGCGCCAAAATTACTGTCACATTGACATAGAGCACGGTGAAGTGTGACATGTGATCGTTGAATGGGGTAGATTACAAGAATGCTGGTAAGGTTTTTCACTAAACTTGTGAAATACATTTAAAATAGCTGTTTTTTTTACCATTACTCAAAGCTTAGCAAAACTTGTGTTTTAAAATTTTAGATGGCGACACAGCAACAGAAGACTCGACAGCTTCAGCCATTTTGTTGCATCAGAACCGACTGAAGCATGACTCAAATGCATAATCGATATGTAATGAACCATTTTTATGTGTAATTACTGATTAGGTATAGGCCTATTTTAGAATATCTTCTATGTTTTGAATAAAGCATTATAACTAACTCACTGGCACTATCGAACCCGTAGGTTCATGGACATGCGGACATAAGCTCTCCATATGTCCCTAACCTGAGCCAATGTTTTCCAATCATCCCCTGTATAATCTGCTTCCCTCAAATCGTAGTTAATGTTATTCCCCCACCTCATTCTTGGTCTACCAACTGGGTGTTTTCCCTCTGATTTTCCTACAAGAAGCTTCCGTGCACGTCTTTCATTCCCCATTCGTGCCACATGTTCTGCCCATGGCAGTCTACGAGACTTAACTGTTCGCATTATATCTGGCTTCCTATAAAGACCATGTAGGCCTAATTCACTGTTATGCAGCCTTCTCCATTTACCTGTCTGTTCATCTCTCTTTGGAGAATGAAGCATTGTTATTACTTACTTACTTACTTACTTACTTACTTACTTACTCACTGGCACTATCGAACCCGAAGGTTCATGGCCGCGCGGACATAAGCTCTCCATACATCCCTATCCTGAGCTAATGCTTTCCAATCATTCCCTGTATAATCTGCTTCCCTAAAATCATAGTTAATGTTGTTCTCCCACCTCATTGAAGCATTATTATTATTATTATTAATGTTATTATTATTTATTATTGTTATTATTCTTTTTAATTGCGGATGAGCCCATGTAGGACTACGCAAAGTACTTAGATGCGTTTCCTTTGAGCCCAAATTTCTTTCATTCTTTTGCTATGTGCTTTTTGTCTCTTCTGTCCAAGTTGTTCCAGTATTATTATTATTATTATTATTATTATTATTATTATTATTATTATTATTATCATCATTCACGAAGTATAGCAAGTACATTCAGAGGACATATTTTCAATTTCATATAGGGAACTACTTTTTTGCGTATTTATTATATCTACATCGTATGTCGGTATCCATAACCAATGAAAAGCGAGCAGGTCACATGGTTTTGTTTTAATGAGAATCATTTTAAAAGCGGACAGCCTTTAAAATTATTATGTAATCAATTAATTTGCCGTTTACTAGACGGGAATCCATGTTGATTTAATTGAATAAACATAAAAATTAGAGTTTTATATGATTTTCATATTTATATAACAAATTTATATAATAAATATAAAAATTATATAAAACTTTGTTTTATTTTCATTTAATTAAATATTTAGAGTTATTCACTACAGTGCCTGACTGGAGACCCCATCAGGCAGTGGATTTCAACTGCAAGCAGCCATCCGAGTATTGGCGGGAAACCCATAACCATTGAGACAGGAAGGAAGTGTCTGATCTCCGCCTCAAGAACTGAGGAAGGTAGGTCCGGCTGCATATGTTGGCAACCCCATCACCGGAATCGGAAGTTGTGGACTAATAACGGTCAGATCTTAAAATTGTATTTTATTAAACGAACTAAAACCAAAAATAGTCAGACGGACACTAAGATGAACACAGAGTCCCTTGGGGTACTTTCACAAAGGCCCTATGCTTCCGAGAGGACTATAGAACTTGAAAATAGTGTCAAGTCCACTAACATAGCCTATATATTTACAATTGTTCACTGCTGCGGTCTGGAGGTAGCTTGCTGTCTTGTTACGCAGCGGGCCCGGGTTCGATCCCTGTCGGGCAAGTTTCCTGGGTGATGTTCTTTTTTTCGGAGTTTTTCCTCACCTGTAAGACAAATGTCAGGAAAATTTAAGGTCCAAACGGTCCCCGAACATCATCTGGCCATCATTATCATTAAGATATTCTTTAAGTTTAGGATTAAGGCCTCTCCTGGCGCAACGTTTACCATCATCATCACTTATCATATATCATCGGGGCAGCGTAACTCCGCATTCCAGGCGCCCCAACCTGAGAAGTGGGTTAGCCTACGATAACGCCATGCCAGGAGAGAATACCAGGATGTCGAAATGATAACGTGGTAGCATTAAATAAAAAAATAATTAGGCTTGCAATTGCTGCTCTTCTATTTTTCTTGGAATAAACTTTTAAAAGGTATCTTATAGGTAGTTTACTATATGAGACATACGTGTGTGATCAGACATTTGAAAAATGATATTTGTTTCCCGAATTTTTTTATTTTTTGTTTTCATTATACAATGTAGGCCTATTTCTATGTGTAACCATCCTATAAATATTTAGTTTTATTGATGTTTAATTCCAGCCACAATTTCGTAGTATTGCTCCATAGAGTGCGTGTTGTCTCCTCACTATAGCCTATTAATATATCTTCAGCATAAACCAACAGTTTATTAATACCATTGAGTTGTAAGCCTTCTTCATCAGGTTTTATGACGTGTTCTAGTACAAAACTGAATAGTAGAGGAGATAGTGCATCTCCTTTCTTTAATCCATTGTGAATTTCAAAGTATCCGAAAACTTTTCTTTGTGCCATTTAAAACTTATCCGCTCTTAGAGTGATCCCAACATAAACAAACGCTAATTGTATCCTTCCGCATTTCGCGCCACAATTACTGTCACATTGTGGGGGAACACGTGGGAAGTATATAGGGCCTAAGGCAAGTGATCGTTGAATGAGGTAGATTACAAGAAAGCTGGTGAGATTTTTTACCGAACTTGTGAAATACACTTAAAATAACTGTTTTTGACCACTAGTTAAAGGTTTCCCAGACTTGTGCTTTAAAAATTTATATGGCGACACAGCAACAGAAGACTCGACTCCCTCAGCCATTTTGTTGCATCAAATCGACTGAAGCATGACTCAAATGCATCATCCATAGGCCTATGTAGAGTAATAAACCATTTTAAGTTGTAGTAATTATTGATTAGGTATATTTTAGAACACTTTCCACGTTTTGAATGATATTGTTTTGATTTACAAAGATTAACAAGTAGTTCAGAAGACATAGGCCTATTTTTTAATTTAATGAAGTGAAATACTTTCATGCGTACTTATTGCTTCTACAACGCACGTCGGTGTCCATAACCAATGAAAAGCGAGCAGGTCACTTGGTTTTGTTTTGATGATGATCACTTTAGACACATTCGAAGCGTGCTGCCTTGTCACGCAGCGGGCCCGGGTTCGATTCCCGGTCGGGACAGGCTCCTGGGTGAGGTTATTTTCGTAGTTTTCCTCGCCTGTAAGACAAATGTCAGAATGCTTAGGGCCCAACGGTCACCGAAAATCATCCGACCATCATCATCATTCTTATCATTATCATCATCATCCCTCACCGCACCGGTGTGGAAAGCAACGGGAAGCTGCCTATCTTGATTCAGTCTTTTCTTCGTATTTCCCTCATTTCTAAGTAACTGTCAATTTATATTTCAATTTATGTATGTGTGGCCATAAGTCTGTAGGCCCTATTAGTTTTATTTACATTTACTTCCAGCCCCAATTTCTTACTGTTGGATCATAACTTAAACACAAGATCACACATAGTCTCCTGCTTAATATACCGCAACATAGGGCATCACATCACTCCATGTCATATACCATCTTCACTTCTCGCAACTGGAATTCCCTACCACAAGAAATAAGGGGCTGCCGGACATTGGCAACTTTTAAAAGAAATCTAAATTTATATTTGCTCTAACCTCGACTTCATTATTACCCAGTGTAAGGTATATATATTAATTGGTGTTTCTCGTATAATTTATCATATTTATATTATTATAATTATCATTATTATAACTAAAATTATGGCATTTCATGGGAAGGACCCCATACAAAGTAAAATCTGTCTCCAGAATAAAATTTTAGAGAGATCTAATCAATTTAAATATCTTGGATATTATCTCTCTATCTGGGATGAAAAGGATATCCCTGAAAAAGTTACTAGTTATAATAAAAGTTTAGGAATTATTAATCAAGTTATGAAACCATCCCTTGTACAAAAAAACACCAGATTACGTTTATATAACACTTTGGCTAGACCAGTGTTGACCTATGGTAGTGAAGCATGGACACTAAAAAAACAACATGAAAGCAGAATAACGGCTTGTGAAATGAGATTCATGCGCAGAACAGCGGGTTACACCAGATGGGATCGGAAAAGGAACACCGATATCTTAAAAGAATTGAAGACTACGCCAATTTTGAAATATATTAAACAGTACCAACTAAATTGTAAACACCATCTTGAAAGAATGAGTTCAAATCGGATCCCCAAAGCTGTTTATAATTATATACCAGGAGGACGAAGATCACTGGGCCGTCCTATGAAACGCTGGAGGGAAAATTTTCTATAGGATCGTAACAGGCCTTGGCCTAATACTTGGAAGGAATAAGAAGAAGAAGATCATTATTATATTATTATAATTATCATTATTAGGCCTATATTATTATCGTAAGTATTATTATTGTTATTATCGTATAACATCTTGTTTGTACATGACATTTACATGAATAAGTCTAACTAACTTTTTAGGAATTCCAAACTCCAGCAGGATAAAAGCCTGAAATTAAAATAATATATTATTTCATGTAATTTTAAACTTAACTAGGGTTTCAAATCATAGTTACTGAAATACCCTCTCACGGTCATGGGGATATGGTAACATTAAAATGAAGGGCAATTTATTTGAAGTAGAATGTAGGATATCTTCAAGGGCGCGGTGTATTCTCTCCGTACAGTTCACTACTTATTGTTACCAATTTGGTGAAATTGCAATTTTCTTTAATGTAAGACAATGCAATCTTCATCACAGCAAATGTTCGTTTTCTCGATTTGAAAGGAAAGTCATATAAAAGGATTGTGGTACAAACAGTAAAGGAAAATATAATATTTGGCAAGTATTCCGCTGACGGCCGTATTTTGAAAGTCTGTTTTATCATTTCCATTCCATCTTCACTGAAAATCCGACATGGAAGGGCATTAAACTTAACTGGGTCAATTGTACCAATACGAGAAGGGGGGAAAATGTTGCCAAAATGTTGCTACACTTGTGCGCATGTCTCATTACTCGGGATGTGCCCACCCAACTAGAAATATCTCCAGCGATAGACGAAGCTCAGGTTTTACGAGTCCTACATTTCTTAAATAAAATTCCCGTGTGTTCCAGCGATTGTTTGGAAACTTTGTAAGTTAAAAGTTTCCATCTTGCTTGGGGGATTAATACCAACTGAGAATAAAAATAAAATATCTGATACTTTTGCAGGGGAAGAAAATAATAAGTTGTTTAACTACTATTTTCTCTGACAAGCTTTTCTTCTGGCTAAAATCTTCAGAATCGTTGCTAATAATGTATAAAGATCTTAAACTTCATTTTTATTGTTTCCTTTTTAAGAAAATATTTCGTTTAAGGAAAAAAAATGGTAAACGAAAAAAAGTTGAGATAAAAATAAAGTACGCAATGCGGAGTTTTGAGAGGAAAAAGAAACTAGACTGAGGGGGTTTATGGTGCAGTAGTTGGCATGGGAATGGTATCATTGCAACAGGAGTTTTGCAGCTCAAGTTTGGGACCCTCCCACCCCCAGTACCACGTACGTGTCTGGATGCTTAAATTCCACACAGTACTAGAAAAGTTCCGTGATGTTTGTAGGGTTACTTGGAAATCGGGCGCTCGGGACTCCATTGGAAAACTCGAGGGAAAAAAAAGATATTCCCTCATAAGCAGGTTCCTTCCCTTTGCGTGTTAAAACGGAATAACTCTATTTCCTCTTTTCTATTGGTCAACAACTCCTGCATGCATAATCAACTTACGTAGGCCCTATACATTATTAAGATGGGCACATTGCATGTGGTCTGACAATCACATGAAAAGTATAAGGAACAGATAGAATATTAACCATTCATTAAAAAAGTATGTAGATGAGAACAAAAATAAAGAAGCTAATTTGAGATTAAATAATTTAAGAAAATATTTGTTTCGAAGACAGATAGACGGGTGAACAGAAAAGAAACGACGTAAGTTAACTCCATAATGCAAATTGTTTTTATTATGTACAATTTTCCTTATTAGAGGATTGCCTCAAGGACAAAGTGATACAGAAAATTAATTTTCGAAATTGATCAAATACGTACATTTTGTAAATAAATTAAAAAATTTAAATTGTAATTGAAGTAGGCCTATACATAGGGCCTACTATAAAGTAGAAGTTTTGGAAAGATGGTTTCTTAAAATTGAAATTGATCCTCTAATGGCAGCGATGGCAATTTTAGAAAGATATAGCTACCCTGTCCAAATCTAAGGAATTCCAAAATTTAGCTAAGAATCATGGTATAGTACCTCTTGCCGATCTTCAATCCTGTGACAGTTATACTATGTAATTGGTGTTTATCTTTGTAATAGTCAATTGTTGGCTCTCTGTACAGGAAATCAGATGTAGCTATTAGGAAAAGTGAAGTCTCCTAGACTGCAATTAGCAGAGTAGGACCTATGTGACACGAATCTCGAATGAAAGATAGACTTGTCGAAGGTTAAAAACTAATATAAGATTTGTTATTTTCAATTTGTTATGCCAAATCATTTTATGAAAATGGTTTGGGAATAAAAGGGTAATAAATAGACCTATCAAAGTAAAGAAACAAAACATTTTAATAAAAATTGATCAAAAGAGTGACGATCTTTCACCGTAAAAATACAACCATCAAGAAATGCGGACATGGGTTCCACTGGGGTAAAATTTTCCGGAGGTAAAATAGTCCCCTATTTGGTTCTGAGGGCGAGGAATACTTCAGCGAATCCGTGCCAAATACTCAAACACTGGGACATGATCCCAGGAACATAGAATGTTATGTGTCAGTTAGTTAGTGTCTTTGATCAATTTAATTTTCTTTAAAGCTTAGTTAATAAAAAAAAAGTTATCCCACTACAGGCTATAGGAGACCCTTGGGGTAGTAGGAGGTTAAGGCTCCCACCTTTTCTAGCTAATCGGCACTTGATGTCAGCCGGGTTGTCAGTCTTGCGTGATGGCAGCCTTTACCCCCAGAACAAGTGTCTGGTTCTCATTTCCGTTAGAGGCTGAGTCAACTCCAGGGCCATGGTACCACCAGAATGTTAGGGTTAGTTTAAAAACTTAGTTAATATAGGCATAGGCCTGTATATATATAGGCTATATCTAATAGGCCTATATAAAAATTAATGTTTGTTCGTACTTTATGCGCGGCCATACCGTTGATCCAATTGTGATGGGGCTTTTTGCAAAATGTTCAGGAGATTCCCGAGATAAACATAGGCTATAAGAGAGTTGTGATACTCAACTCCCACCCCTTAAAAATCGCTCTTTGTAGTGGAAAACGTGAAAAAGTAGCTCTTTGGACGCTTAAATGGCTTACGCTGTCTAAACCATAACAAATACACAAAATGAATGTACAAAATATCTCAGAAAGCTCTACAAAAAAGTCCGCGACACCATATGTTTATTTCTTTCGGATAACTCTCAATAACCATTTTTGTCTTTCATTGATGCCAAGAAGATCGAGACAAATACGTAGATTCCTTGCAAGCATGGCGGGTAGACCTATTCTTTTACTGATAACTCACAATAACGAATTTTGTCTTTTAGCTCATTTATGCCAAGAAGATCGAAATAAGTAGATTCCCGGGCAATACCGGATAATCAGCACAAAGAATCTTAAAATAATTACGATATAGGCTAGCCTACATTTATAATTATTTTTCATTTTACTTATTCAACTAATCATAAGAAGTAGGCCTACATTAATTTTTGTCTTTCAGCTCATTTACGCCAAAAAAGATCGGGAGGAGTAGATTCCCGGACAACGTCGGGTAAACAGCACGGGGTATCTAAAAATAATTACGATTATAAATTTTTCCTCTTACTTATTTAACTAAATATGAAACACGTTAATTTTCGTATTTCAGCTCATTTATGTCAAGAAGATCGGGATAAGTAGATTCCCAGGCAACGCAGGATAATCAGCACGGGTATCTAATTTTTCCCTTTATTTATTCAACTAAACATAAAATCATATTAATTTTCCACTATTTAGGCGTAGCAGCTCATGCCGGGCATTAGCTAGTGTGTGTATATATATATATATATATATATATATATATATATATATAGGCCTATATAGATATTATTATTATAATATTCTTTTCATATCATATTTGCCTTCATTGCCAAATGTCAAAAATATATTTATAATATCTATATCCTATACAAGCGTTACTGCTATAGGCTAAAGTAAATATTCTCTTTAATAATTTGCTTAACTGTTATGTTAGCCGCTAGATGGCAGTCGGAAGATCTTTCCGCTACCTCTTGTGTGAATTGAGAATACTACATGTATAAGAAAATTGTATGTTTGTCTTGGAATTCTTGGGTAGCTCAGTTGGTTAGAGCGCTAAAGGTACAGACTTTAGAGACTCGAGTTCAAATCCCGACTCAAGCATTCTTTTTTCTTTTCATATCATATTTGCCTTCATTGCCAAATGTCAAAAATATATTTATAATATATATATATATATAGGCATAATATTTCGTTTATTTTGTTCTCTAAGTTTATTTTTTCTCACTTCATTTAAACTTGTTTATGACTTATAAATAATTAGTAGAACTGTATGAAATGTTAATTTTTAAATCTTAAAATACAAATAGAGTCTACACGTAAACTTTTTTTCTACATCATGATCGTTTCATTTGTCACCCTTCGAATGTTACTGATTAAAACTGGACTGAAGATACGTAACAACAAGTTAAAGTAACAGTATTGGAAAATGTTAAATAACATCGTTTACTGCTTATAAAAGTGCTGGTGTAAAATTCTCAAATGTAGACACTTCTAAACGAAGCCGGCCGTTGGTGATGGTAGTGACACCTACCTGACAGCGGACGAAACGAGAATTATAGATTTGTATATGTGGAAAGAATTGTTAATATGTGTGCCAGGTCTGGAATAGTGTAGTGGGCTGCACAGTAGTCTAGAGAACTAGAGGTCCACGGTTCGATTCCTGGTTCAGACATCAATTTTTCTTTTCACAATATCATTATAATATTAAATGATCCATTATTGGAACTGTGTTAAAATAACAGTAGACTCTTGGAAAATGTTTAAAAAAAAGTTAGATCTAACAAAGATAACTTATAGTCACAAGGTTGGTTTATTAAATTATTCATAGACTTTATGAAATAGAAAATAGTAATACGCCTGCAAAATCAGATATTCATAAAATTACACACAGCTTGAAATATTTATAAAAGAGACTGCTCTTACATAGCATGCCAGGTTGATAATAAAAACATCAATAGAGAACAAGGAAAAATCAAAATATATGTAGTTCTGCCACTACCATTCATGTCAATAGAAATTTACATGTATTGTAACATCTTTTTGTTTACATTGAAAATTCTATAACTTTGGTTGCCAGTTCTTTTATTCATTTTATTAACCTAATCTTAATCCAGAGTGTAATTCAAAATCAGGTAATCTTATATCTTAGGTCCACGTAAGCATTTTCCAATAAGACTTTAAGTTAAAATGTTTGCTTGGTTAGGTTTACCCATAATTAGGGCCTATAGAGCCTATCATTTTCCAATAAGACTTTAAGTTAAAATGTTTGCTTGGTTAGGTTTACCCATAATTAGGGCCTATAGAGCCTATCATTTTCCAATAAGACTTTAAGTTAAAATGTTTGCTTGGTTAGGTTTACCCATAATTAGGGCCTATAGAGCCTATCATTTTTTTATTTAGGAATATTCCACAACATAGTATTTCTCCTTCAACACAAAGTGATTTGTCGCCGGAGGTTCCTGTCTAAAGCATCTTCTTCCCTCAAATATCTAGCTTCCATACTTCTCTTCACTCTATATCCATCGTTCTCTTGGCCTGCCTCTTCCACTTCTTCCATTAGGTTTCCAATTAAGGATCTTCTTTGGTATTCTCTCTTCTTCCATTCTTATGAGGTGTCCATACCATTTCAAACGTTTTTCTCATATTTTTCCTAATATGTTTTTTCTTCTTCTTCTTCTTCTTCTTCCTTTCAAGTATTAGGCCAAGGCCTGTTACGATCCTATAGAAAATGTTCCCTCCAGCGTTTGAGGGAAATTCTCATATAAGACTTGAAGTCATAATAATAGTCCCTTCGATTGGTTGCTGGCCAAAGGAAGGCAAGACCAGTGATGGGGCTGCCATCTTATAGCCTCTGGTCAGGCTTTCTGGAGAAGAAAAGAAAATAAAGGAAAGAAGAAATGGAAGAAAGGAAGGACTCCCTAGCCCTCGGATGCCCTAATAGCGTCAGGGTCGAAAAAGCAAGAGTTAACCAAGAGAGGTTAGATAGTAAAGTTAAAAGAGTGCAAAACACAAGTAAGTGGAAGAAATGTTTTGCACAGCTTGGGCACCTTGTGGTCGCCATCCACATATCCCCTAGATGAGGACCCCTGAGGGCTGTTTTTTTTTCAACTTGCATAATTTCCCTTATTGTGCTTGTTTCTGACCTTATCCCTTCTTGAAATTCTTGACGATCGCCTCCAAAAATCCATTTCTACTGCTAACAGCTTGTTGGCTTGTTTCTACTTACTGTCCAAGTTTCGGACCCATATAATAAAATGCTTTGTAACAGAACTTGAAATGTAGTTTTCTTCGTTCTGTATGTTATTTCTATTCCAAAGCACTGAGTTCAACAAACCAACGATTCTTCTTCCAACAGTTATTCTTCTTTCAATTTCTATAGTTGAATTCTCACCTTTATCTAAAATAAGATCCTAAATATTTAATAAAATTTTTATGGTTGTGATTTTCATATCCGAATTTATTAAATACCATTAAACAATGAATTCAATAATCGAATTCGAACTACTGTAGAACAACTGCCTTAAAAAATGATACTTCTTACTTTTAAAATAGATTGAAGTAATTTGATAATAACATAAAAATGCAGTAAATGAAGCCACAGTATTCGTGATTGTAACTTAGCTAAAAGGATCACAGGAAAATGGCGGCCGTCCCACTGGAGTAGTGCAGTGGCTCGTGACTGGAATAGCAGTACAAGACTTGCATCATAAGAGTTCTTACTCATATGAATATTGCAACAAGAAAATATCTTCTTTATGGCCCTATTCGTACTTAGCTCAATGATTGGGTACACAGCTTTATTTAGACCTGTAGGTCTAAATATTTTAAGGAATTAGTTTCTAAATCTATCATACGTAAAATTAGAACCAATAGTGTGTTAATAATAATACCTAACTCACTCGCACTATCGAAACCTTAGGTTCATAGACGCGCGGATATAAGCTCTCTATACACCCCTATCCTGAACTAATGTTTCCCAATGATCCCCTGTATAATCCACTTCACTCAAATCATAGTTAATGTTATTCTCCCACCTCATTCTTGGTCTACCAACTGGGCGTTTTCCTTCTGGTTTTCATACAAGAAGCTTCCATGCACGTCTTTCATTTCCCATTCGTGCCACATGTCCTGTCCATTGTAGTCTACGAGACTTAACAGTTCTTATTATATCTGGCTTCCTATAGGCTATGTGTAGCCTACAAACCATGTATCTCACTATTATATAGTTTTTTCTCTATTCACCTGTTTGTTCATCTGTTTTTGGTCCAAATATTTTCCTAAGAACTTCATTCCCAAATACTCGTAATCATATTTCCTCCCGTAAAATAAGAGCCCATGTTTCGCATCCATATACGTAATATAGCCTTCATGGCAGAATAACAATTTTATAATTAGGGCCTATATTTTCAATTTAACTTTTTTTAAAGGAGTTGGCACGTCAAGAGTCCCTGTAGTGTACAACTTTTATTGTTTTAAAAATTTAACAGTAACATCAACTGGCAAAATGTTTCTTAAAAGAAGAGGATGAAGACGAAGAAGATGAAGATGTTCAAGTAGATGAAGATGAAGAAAATAAAAATGAAAATGAAGAAAATGTAGATGAAGGAGAAGATGATAAAGATGAAGGAGGAGATGAAGAAGAAGAAGAAGAAAATAAAAATGAAAATGAAGAAAATGTAGATGAAGGAGAAGATGATAAAGATGAAGGAGGAGATGAAGAAGAAGAAGAAGAAAATAAAAATGAAAATGAAGAAAATGTAGATGAAGGAGAAGATGATAAAGATGAAGGAGGAGATGAAGAAGAAGAAGAAGAAAATAAAAATGAAAATGAAGAAAATGTAGATGAAGGAGAAGATGATAAAGATGAAGGAGGAGATGAAGAAGAAGAAGAAGAAAATAAAAATGATAATGAGGAAAATATAGATGAAGGGGAAGATGATAAAGATGAAGGAGTAGATGAAGAAGAAGAAGAAGAAAATAAAAATGATAATGAAGAAAATGTAGATGAAGGAGAAGATGATAAAGATGATGGAGGAGATAAACAAGAAGAAGAAGAAAATAAAAATGAAAATGAAGAAAATGTAGATGAAGGAGAAGATGATAAAGATGAAGGAGGAGATGAAGAAGAAGAAAAGAAAATAAAAATGATAATGAGGAAAATATAGATGAAGGAGAAGATGATAAAGATGAAGGAGTAGATGAAGAAGAAGAAGAAGAAAATAAAAATGATAATGAAGAAAATGTAGATGAAGGAGAAGATGATAAAGATGGAGTAGATGAAGAAGAAGAAGAAGAAAATAAAAATGATAATGAAGAAAATGTAGATGAAGAAGAAGATGATAAAGATGATGGAGGAGATAAAGAAGAAGAAGAAAATAAAAATGAAAATGAAGAAAATGTAGATGAAGGAGAAGATGATAAAGATGGAGGAAATGAAGAAGAAGAAGAAGAAGAAAATAAAAATGATAATGAGGAAAATGTAGATGAAGGAGAAGATGATAAAGATGGAGTAGATGAAGAAGAAGAAGATGAAGAAGAAGAAGAAGAAGAAAATAAAAATGAAAATGAGGAAAATGTAGATGAAGGAGAAGATGATAAAGATGAAGGAGGAGATGAAGAAGAAAATAAAAATGAAAATGAAGATGATGAAGAAATGAGGGATTTAGAGTCATTGAATCATCTTAGAGGACAACTATAATAAAGTTTATATTTATTTACGGTACAACTGATAAAGGAAAGCTGTACATTCTCAAATGAACACACAAGACATAAGATGACTTAAGTGTCATGTGTTCATTATGTAAAGCAACATTGATTCTAATGGCAGACTGTTATTGATCTGGAAGGGGTTGATAAGTGATGAAGGGAGGGGAGAAAGAGATATCGTGCGGCTGGAGTCCATCCGGTTTGTGTCATTTCAATTCAAGAGGACATCTTCCTGCAGACATTGCCCCACCCTTCAGGTCCATTTCTAGGAAAGAGAAACAGACGCGTGGTACGTGGATGTACTGGTTTATTAGAGGCGGACTGAGCACTTCAACCTCTTCTAATTAAGGGCCATCTCCTGCACCTACAGTCATGCTGTTGACTCGTAATTCAAGGGCAAACACTGGTTCTCAATCTGTGTACCGCGATACAACGCCATCTTGTTTCTTGAGAAAACACTGAAATGCTTTTCGCCGTCAAGTCATCACAAAAAAAATACGAACACACACAAAGTTAATTCATTGTTGATGGAATAATAATAATAATAATAATAATAATAATAATAATAATAATAATAATAATAATAATAATAATAATAATAATAATAATAATAATAATAATAATAATAATAATAATAATAATCCAAATTTTGTACTAGAGCATGCCATTAAATCTTTAAAGAATGAGGAAGGCTTACAATTGAATGGTATCAATAAGCTGTTAGTTTATGCTGATGATGTAGTACTACTGGCCGATAGCGAGGAGATACTAAAGGCCAACACGCACACACTATTGAGTAACACTAAGAAATTAGGACTGGAAGTAAATATCAGTAAAACTAAATATATGGTCACACGTAGAAATTCAGTATATAATGGAAAGCTAATGACAAATGAGGGAAATTTTGAGGAAGTGGCTGAATTCAAATACCTAGGAACAATAATCACAAATAGGAATGAGACGCACAAAGAAATTAAACATAGGCTCAATTCTGGAAATGCATGCTGTTATGCATTGCAGAGACTTTTGATGTCCCAACTCCTTTCAAAAAACGTTAAGCTGAAAATATATAAAACTATTATTCTACCAGTTATATTATATGGGTGCGAAACATGGACTCTTACTTTAAGGGAGGAAAGGAGATTATGAGTATTTGAGAATAAAGTACTTAGGAAAATTTTTTGACCAAAGAGAGATGAACAGACAGGTGAATGGAGAAGACTACATAACAATGAACTACATGGTCTTTATAGGAAGCCAGATATAATAAGAACAGTTAAGTCTCGTAGACTGCGATGGGCAGGACATGTTGCGCGTATGGGGAATGAAAGACGTGCATGGAAGCTTCTTGTAGGAAAGCCAGTTGGTAGACCAAGAATGAGGTGGGAGAACAACATTAATTGTGATTTGAGGGAAGTAGATTATACAGGGAATGATTGGAAAGCATTATCTCAGGATAGGGATTTATGGAGAGCTTATGTCCGTGCGGCCATGAACCCACGGGTTCGATAGTGCCAGTGAGTAAGTAAGTAAGTATTGTAATTGAAGGGTTCGACTGTAAAACATGGCAACTGACAAATTCTTGAAAATTGAGTTGAAGCATAGGCTTATAGACTGTGATATGTGACCTTCTGAAGCATTTGGTGCACGTAATTTTGTTTACCATCTATTGACCATCTACTGTCTATTGACGGATGTAAAAACTACTTGTACCAAAAGCTTCAAAAGGTCACATATCACAGTTTACATGCTACAACTCAATTTTCAAGAATTTGTCAGTTACCGTGTTTTACAGCCGAGCCCTTCAATTATAATTAGTTATTCCCAAGATTTAGCAATGTGTTTGTCATCTTCCTGTCGCCATTTTTAGATTCTGTAACCAATCTGCATTCCTCTCTGTTTTTCTTCGTCCTTTCCTTCCATTGTTCATGCTATCCTTGTGTCCATGTTAGTTTTGGTCTTACCATCTTCCTTCTTCCTGACGCATTTTATCCATCTTAATTGTGTTTTGATAATTTGTATTAGCATTCATTGTACGATGATATTTTCTCTTATAACATTATTTCTAATTTTCCCTCATATAGTACGCCTAACAATAATAACACTGGTCAACATGATTTTTGTCTCATGAGTACCAATAGTTGTACTTAATGCAGTATTTCATCATGTTTTCAAATATGTATTCGGAATTTCTCCATCACCCACAGTTTTTTTTATTTCAATTTCAATTAATTGATTTAAATAATTATATTTTTAATAAACGTTTTTTTCGAAAATTTGTCCATTGTAAAATAAAACCAAATGAGCTAACTCAACGGTTTCAACTATGGAAAAGAGATATCAAGGCAAATGGAATCCTAATATGCTGGCCGATTATTGTTGGACCATCAAGAGGAATGCCCCACAGGCGAATTATAGCAGAAAATCATAATTCCTTACTTTCTACATGAGTCCAAATGTTCGAATATTGTGTAGTTACAAATGTAGAAAATATTAAAGTGTTTGAAATTATAAATTCCTCTCTCTGAAACCTTGTTTGATGGAGAAAAACCAATATCATATTTGAATTCAGGAGAAAAAAATACTTTCAGAATTACATATTTTTCTTTGTACGAAAAAAAAATATATATATTTTTTTTGTTGCTCACTGTTATTTTTAACAATTTATAATTTCAAGGTCGGGTCTTTAAAATGTCACTCTACAGGTGACCTCTCTCTACCACTTGGCATTTGACATTTTGCTCGAACTAACATTAAAATGGGATTATAAAGAAATTGCCAACATCGCAAGATCACAAGAGATACACAGAGCTAAAAATTATTTATTTAGACATAATCCTCAGATTTTACTTTAATAATCATGTTTTGCTCTTAAAAAATGTGTATTTGTTGCCGAGCGTGTGGATATTCTGATCTCCTTTTTTCATCTTTTGCCAATTAACTTGTTTTAATTACACTTTTAAAATATGATAATTGATGCGTTTCATCGGTTTTCTTGGAAACCTGAATTTCATTTTATTCAATGGCGGAGTAAGTTAAATACATTGTGCACTGCAGTATAAAATGTAATTTTATTTCTTGTAACTGTCGCAGAAGGAATCATCAAAACTAGGATTCTTTAGCCGAAATGACGTTTAAAGCGGGATTAGAAACCAGGAACATAAATGCAACATTTTATATTTTAAACTCAGACATTTTGCAAGTATTAACCTGCACAGGGTGGATCAGAAGTCACCTTCAAATTTCCACAAGTTGTCAGGGATGTTATCTAATATAGCCTATAAAAATGAATGTTTGTTTGTTTGTTCGTACTTTATTCGCGGCCATACCGTTGATCCGATTATGATGGGGCTTTTTGCAAAATGTTCAGGAGATTCCCAGGATGAAAATAGGCTATAAGAGAGTTATGATACTCAACTCCTACACCCTTAGAAATCGCTCTTTGTAGTGGAAAACTTAAAAAAAATAGCTCTTTGGACGCTTAAATGGCTTATGCTGCCTAAACCATAACAAATACACAAAATTAATGTACACAGAATTGAATATCTCAAAACGCTCTACAAAAAAGTCTGCGACAGCATATGTTTATGTCTTACGGATAACTCACAATAACCATGTTTGTCTTTCATTGATGTCAAGAAGATCGAGACAAGTAGGCCTACGTAGATTCCTGTGCAAGCATAGCAGCGCATGGCGGGTATTCTTTTACGGATAACTCACAATAACAAATTTTATCCTTTAGCTCATTTATGCCAAGAAGATCGAGATAAGTAATTTCCTGGGCAACACCGGGTAATCAGCACGGGGAATCTTAAAATAATTACGATATAAGCCCATTTTTCATTTTAGGCCTACTTATTCAACTAATCATGAGAAATGCATTAATTTCTGTCTTTCAGCTCATTTATGTCAAGAAGGTCGGGATGAGTAGATTCCCGGGCAATGCCGGATAATCAGCACGGGGTATCTAAAAATATGAATTTATAATTATTTTTCCTTTTTCTTCTTCAACTAAACATAAAAGCAAATTAATTTTCATTTGTTTAGGCGTAGCAGCGCACACCGGGTACTGGCTTGTAGATAGATAAATACATGCATATAGGCCTAACTTATATATATAGGGCCTATATCCATCATAGCATTTTCATGCTATGTTTGCAGCTTTACTAGGGAATTGTAGATTTGGTAGCTTCTCGTTGCTTTCCACACCGGTGAAGGATGATGATGATGATGACCATATGATTTCGAGGACCGTTTGGGCCTTAAAGATTTCCTGACGTTTGTCTTACAGATGAGGAAAAACCCCGATAAAAACCTCACCAAGAAAAACTGCTCCAACCGGGGATCGAACCCGGGCCCGCTGCGTGACAAGGCAGCACGTACCTCGAGACCACAGCGGTGGACTTATATATATATATATATATATATATATATATATATATATATATATATATATATATATATACATAGGCCTATATATATATATATATATAATTTCCGGTTTTAACAATGTTGATACATTTTTCCGGCACCAGTGATTTCTCTTCAATTTCGCGTTATAATTTTCCTCCATTCGTCTCTATTATAACGCATTTCTTCCTCTATTTCCCAATCCTTCAAAGTTTCTCTAATCCTTTGGATCCACGTGAGATTTGGTCGTCATTTTCTTCTCGTTCCTGATGGTGTCCATTCCATTATTTTTTCTGGCAATCTTTCATCCTCCAATCTCTTAATATGCCCGTAACATATTAGTTAGGCCTACTTTTCTAAGAAAAATTCTAAAACCGACTTTTGCACATTCATGCTTGCTCTCTTTTATAACTTCATTTCTAATTTTCTCTCTCTCCTTGATATCCTAGCAGATCTTCTCCAATTGTCAATTTCTGATTTCTGCTACCATTAATTTTCTTTTCATCTGATAATATATAGTACAAACCTCTTGATCATAAGTCATCTGTAATACTTCTAACTATTGTTTTAAAAATGTTTTACTTTAGTTTCTTTTTTATGTTTATCCCATAATAGGCCTATTCCATTCAGGGCAGATAGGCCTATTACATATTTTCTGAGTTTATCTTTGATCTTATAATGTTAATAATAATGTTTATAATAATAATAATGATAATAATAATAATGATAATAATAATAATCATCATCATCCGGTATCATGGCAGCTGCCGCCGTCTTCCGGAAACCAAACGCCATTCCTCTCTATCCATCCATTGATCTCCCTCCATTCCTCTGATATTCATAGCTGCTTGTACCCCTTCTATCTAAGTTTTCTTCGGTCTTCCTCTCTTCCTCCTTTCCATTGGGATCCATTCCATAACAATTTTTGGCAATCTTTGCTCTGGCATTCGTTTGACATGACCATACCACTGCAATCTTTTCTTTTCTATGTCTATGATGTCCGGCTCCTCTTGTACACCCATAATTTCCCTTATTTCTTTATTTCGTATTCTATCCATTCTAGATTTTCCACCTGATCTTCTTAAAACATCCATTTCTATACTTAAAATTCTTTTCATTTCCCTGGTAGGAATTTGCCAGACTTCAGCACCATATGTTAAAATGCTCTGAATTATGGTTTGATATATTTGTAATTTTCTATTTTTTGTAATATTTTTGTTCCACCAAACAGAATAATAATAATAATAATAATAATAATAATAATAATAATAATAATAATAATAATAATAGTAATAATCTCTGAAACACTGTCTACGTCAGAAATTGAAAAAAAAATTGATAAAATTGGTAGGACCTGACATTATAAGGAAGTTAATAAATCAATTGTTATGCAAAATAATAGGACGAATATATTGTGAGTTGTATTTTGAGTTTATAGTTAGGCTATAAGCTGAGAAAATGTAAAATTAAGTAAACTAGACTAATTTGCATTTAGCATCTAGCTGAGTTAGGTAGCTCTCTGGGGAGGCTTAAACCCAGTCCCACGTAAAACGTTAAATTACCTCCTCCGCCATTATGCAGGTTACTCTTGTGTCGAAAAGTTAATTTGAAAAACAACAGAAAGCAGATAACAGCAAGAAGAGTAGTTGAACATTTACAACACGTCTACTCTACTATAAATATACATCTTAATTACATTTGAACAAAATATTTATGACTTTGCAATTTTATTGTCTGATTGCATGTAAATAGTAAGATACTGCCACTTAACAGGTTATGGCGTACTTCAGGAAGCTACATAGTATTGTCAAGACATGTGACACGCCATTTAATTACTTTTCCCAGTATTGCAACCTCTATGTTTGACTACTTCTTCAATAGCTATAATTTTTTTCTCTCCATGCAATTTTAATGATATTCCCCATTCTTAAAGACATAAAGTTGTTAAGTTAAATCGCAACTTTAGCAAATTTCTAAGAAATTAAAGAATTTAGGTTATGTTCATGAAAGTGTTTAAAAAAACTTCTTCTTATTCTTCTTCGTCAGGCTCTACGACTTCCAGTGGAATGTCTTGGCCTTCTCAACCAGTTTACGCCACTTCTTCCTATCTTGTGCAGTGGATTTCAAATCAGAAATCCCCATCTCTCTCAAATCCTCAATTACATCATCTTCCCATCGATCCTTGGGTCTTCCCCTTGGTCTTGTTCCTTGTGGCTTCCAATTCAAAATATCATTCGGCAATCTTCCCTTTGGCATTCTTAGTGTATGTCCAAACCATTGTAATCTTTTGGATTTGATGAAACTAACTATATTTTCTTTATTATTCTTGAGGTATAATTCGTCATTCCTTCTCAACCTCCAATTTCCATTTTCCTTTACTGGACCTAGCACTCTTCTAAATATTTTCCTCTCAAACGTTAATAGTCTTAGTTTATCTGCTTCTTTTAGTACCCAGGTTTCAGCTCCATACCATATGATTGGTCTTATTATTGCTGTATATAATTTGAATTTAACATTTTTTGATATTAATTTGCTTTTGAATATATCGAAATTAGCAAAATATGCTTTATTCGCTTGCGATATTCTTGTTTAAAAAAACTACATTTATTTTTATTTATTATTATATCAAAACTGATTTAGATGCCAAAATTCAAACATGTAATAATATTAACGGAATCATCAAACGCCACATTGTAAAACATAGGCCTATGAATTATTTTACAAAATTACGAATTCACAAAATCACAGCAAAAAGCAGCCTTAAAATTTGACAGTAAAATATGGATACTAACCCTAAAGTTCTTAATAATATTTTCTCGTGACAGTTATTTAAATGTTCCGGACCGCAAGGAAAATAAATTCATGTTAAACTGTAAGTTATTATTATACATTATTGCGTAATTTGACATACATTTAAGTAATTTTTACTCGCTTGCTCTTTTGTTGATCTAAAAACAATATTAAATAAATTATATCAATGTATCCAATAGGATACATTTTTAATTTAAGGGCTAAGAAAAAGGGATACACAAAGATTGGAAGCAGCACAAATTAAATTTCTCAGGTCATATAATGGAAGTAACACGTAGGCCTATAGATTGTATAAGAAGTGAATCTATAAGGCAAAATTTTAATGCAATGAATATAGGCCTAGTACAGGAAATTAAAAAAACACCAACAAAATTGGCTACAGCATGTAAGAAGAATGACCCTTGGCAGGCTTTAAATTACAAACCGAAGAGTAAACGAGACATTGGACGACCACTGACAAAATGAAGACTACAGACTCATCTCGAGGAAACAGGATCAGGCTAATAAATAGCCTAAACTTAACTGTTCCTGATGATGATTTATTTGGCCTATATAGGGCTAACAAATTTTCATTGTTTACATAGCTATATGTGCCTCAATTTTTATTTTCCTTCTCCACTCGTCCCTATCCATCGACTCCTCTAGTCCTCTTGTTCTCATTCCAGTTCTTATTTCTTGCATCCATGAGTTTCGATGTATTTGTTTTTTTCTTATTCCAAGTGGACACCATTCCAATGTTTTTCTGGGTAACCTTTCTTCTTGTACTCGTCGTACATGCCTATACCAATTTAATTGTTTGTATCTTATACAATCACATACACTAGACAAAATAGCCTACTACTTTTTTGCTTGCTAAATTGTACACAACTGCTGGATAGAGACATAGTAAGTATCTAGGACCTAAATTATACAATGGATTAATTTTATCCAATCCAAAGTTAAGGAAATTAAGCACCAATTTAAAAAAGGGGGTTAAATTAATTAAATATATTAAAATGTTAAATAAATTCAATCTATTTTGGTTTATATTATTATTTTCTATGTGTTTAATTGCTTTCATCGGTTTTATATTAATCTAATGTAGCCCGCATTATTTTTTTATATAATTTTTTCTTTTACATTAATTTTTTGTGTGTCAGAGTGCGTTTTATATTTTGAAATTTTCTCCTAAATTAGTTTTGATTTATATTAGGCCTATTACCTGTCTTTGTTTACTTTCTTAAGTTTTATATTAGGATAATCTAGGCCTATACTATATTATTTTATATTAGGCCTATTCTCCTTTGTATTGTTTTTATATATTTTAAGTCCCAGAATTTATTTTATAGGCCTATCTTGAAACTGGCTTTTAAACTTTTATTATTTTGTTTTCCCTCGCCCTTTAACTATACTCTGTCCGCTCTTAAAGTGATCCTGTAAAAACAAAACAATGTGACTTGCTCGCTTTTCATTGGTTATGGACACCGAAGTACGTTGTAGAAGCAATAAGTACGCGAAAAAGTAGTTCCCTTCACTAAATTGAGAACATGTCCTCTGAATAGGCTATAGCTAGGCCTACGTGTTATTCTTCGCGAATGAAAATAATAGCCTAATATTCAAAACATATAAAATATTCTAAAATGTACCTAATCAATAATTACAACTTAAAATAGTTTATTACATATGGGTGATGCATTTGAGCCATGCTTCAGTCGATTTTCATGAAACAATATGGTGGAAAGATCGCGTCTTCTATTGCTGTGTCATCTCCCTGTCAAAAGTGACAGTAATTGTGGCGTGAATGGCGGAAGGAGCTTCTACAACGTACGTCAGTGTCTACAACCAATGAAAAGCGAGCAGGTCACATGGTTTTGTTTTGATGAGGATCACTTTAAGACCGGCCAGGGTATAAAACATTGCATGTGTAGGCCCTATAGGCCTATATTATAAACTAACTCACTACACTATAGAAATCGTAGATTCATGGCCGCGCGGACATAAACTCTTCATACATCCCTATTCCAACCAAATGTTTTCCAATCATCCCCCGTATAATCTACTTCCCTCAAATCATGGTTAATTTTATTATCCCACCTTATTCTTGGCCTCCTACTGAGCGCTTTCCCTCTAGTTTACCTGCAAGTCCTTCTTTCATTCCCCATTTGTAGCACATGTCCTGCCCATCGCAGGCTACGAGACTTAACTGTTCTTATTATAGGCTATCTGGTTTCCCATAAAAATGTCATATAACTCACTGTTATGTAATCTTATATTTGTAGGCCTAGTTGTAGCCTATAGGCCTATATGGCAAAAATCAGTAGAAATCTTTTTAGGGGCTATGTAGGCCTATAAAATGAACATCTGTAAGTATGCACTCAACTATTTTATCGATTTTAATTTGGTTTTACCACCATTTAGAAAATTGTTTGGGACAATTAGGCTAAGGTAGGCCTACATAACATATTACCGTATGTAGCCTACCACAGGGCCGGAGCTAAAAAATAAAAAGTGATTCGGTGCACTAAAATAGTCGCTTTTTGGATGCTTAAATGGTTTACGCTGCCCAAAACATAACAAATACACAAAATAATTATGTAGCCTACAGAATTTAATATCAGAAAAAATTATAGGCCCACGAAAAGTCCGCGACATCAATATGACTATCTTTTTGAGATAACTCACAATAACCATTTGTATCTTTCATAAATAGATTAAAAGGAAGGATTTAAATGCAAGGACATTTCCTGCAACACAGCGTTAGTGCTATAATATTATGAAATGTTTAACAATATTAAATGTTTTTTTGATGTAATATTTTTTGGGTAGGCCTATATTTTAATAAATTGTTTAGCCTATACATTATCTATTTAAATTATTTTATCTACGAACAATGTCGCGGCTCCCTCTAGTTAACTAATGGATATGTGAAATGAAAATGTTGATAGAAAACCTTCAAAATTAAAAAGGAGGGCACTAAAAAAAAAAGATCTCTGATAAATAACATTAAGCAACAAAAAATAAACTTTTTTTTTGTCTCAGAAAGAAAAATATGTGATTCTGATAATATTTTTTCTCCTGAATTCAAATATGATATCGGTTTTTCTCCATCACACAAAGTTTCCGAGAGACTGGAATTTATAATTTCAAACACTTTAATATTTTCTACATTCGTAACTACACAATATTCGAACATTCGGACTCGCCTAGAAAGTAAGAAATGACGATTTTCTGTTATATTTCGCCTGTGGAGCATCCTTCGTGATGGTCCAACAATAATCGGCCAGCGTATTAGGATTCCATTTGCCTTGATATCTCTTTCCAATAGCGAAATCTCCTGAGTTAGCTCATTTGGTTTTATTTTAGCCTACAATGGACAAATGGACGAAAAAAATCTTTATAAAAAATAATTAGGCTTATTTAAATCCATTAGGCCTATTTGAAATTGAAATAAAAAACTGTGGGTGATGGAGAAATTCCGAATACATAGGCCTATTTGAAAACACGATGAAAAACTGCATTAAGTAGCCTACAACTGTTGGTACTCATGAGACAAAAATCACGTTGACCAGTGTAATTGGATTAAAATGTCCGTTGTACCAAAAAAAGAGACTCGAACCCAAGAATGTTAATCCTACACAAAACTGTCATAGAATCACCCAATATGAGGGTATAATGAGATAATTTACGATTGAAAATGTTGTCTACAAAGTGTAAAATTATCTCATAATAAAAGACCACGCCCTAATTTAAGACACGTTTTAGAAAAAACCCTAACAATTGCATTTGATGCTAATGAATCTGATTATGTAGAGTGTCCTTGGTTAGAAACTATATAATGGTTATTAGGTACTTATTGGTGTAGTTGAGAACTTGCTCGTTAGAGGTCAGCATGGGACAGGTTTCTCAACCTGTATCATACAATAAATTGCACTGGGAATATGCGGTTCTGTCCACGGCTTTCTTGTCTTTCTTGCTAGTTCTTTCTAAATGTTTTCATAGATATTCACTTCTAAATTACTCGTATATTGTACACTTCATTCCTTATTTCATTGTTTATAGACGCATTTAGATGTATTATTAGATAAGGTACAACTTATTTTTTATCTAGAAGAATAAAATTATGTGCGTAGGCCTATATTTGGCAACAAAAATTATTGCAGATGGAAGTCATGATGTAGAAATTAATGAGAGTATAAATAAGGGTAAATCAGTAATATCAAATTTAAAGGCGTTTTGTGGGATCAGAATGTAAGTTATAAAACAAAAACAAAAATTTTTAATACAATGATGAGCACAATGACATGGTACAGAAATATGGCAATAAAATATAGAACAATAACACTGAGCGACGAAAAAAGATACTTTTTTTTATTTTCTCAGAAAGGAAGAAATAGGAAGGACTAGAAATGAGGAGGGGGTGGAAGAAGGAGGAGGATTAAATATAATAGGAAAATTAATAGGAAAAGGGGAAGAGATGAAGCGGAAAAAAGGAGAGAAGGAAGAAGAAGAAGAAGAAGAAGAAGAAGAGGAAGAAGATGATGATGAGCAGGACTCATCGATTCAATTTTATTAATCTGAGCAAACTAAAATTAAAATAAAAGAATATAGGCTCTACCAAAGCTTATATCAATTAGGCCTATCTGCAGAAAATGTAATATATGTTTTGAGACTTTCTTATTGCAATTTTTTCAGGGAAATTAGGCCTATTTTGTGTAATTATGATCCGTATTAAGGTGGATCCGTGGCGCAAGCGGTTAGACGCTCGCCTCTCACTGCTGGGGTCCCGAAATTAAGTCTCGGTCACTCCATGTGGACGAAACGGAGCTTTGGTAGGTTTTTCGGGGTTTTCTCGCGTTTTCCCCTGCCACAATTTCATTCCACCATTTCTCCATTTTCTTCTCATCCATTTCGTTTGATTATGTTTATCTGCCCTTGTAATAATAATAATAATAATAATAATAATAATAATAATAATAATGTGATGGTGCGTCATGCGTGGCACCCTTGTCATTTCACAGACCTCTATATAAGCGGATTCATCTTATCTGTTCCCTCGACCCGACCCTGAGTTGGACACGAGTTGAGGATATTATTATGATCCATATTACCTATCTTAATTTTTAATGTGCGTGCGCAGTGCGTGAATTGAATTTTAAAATGTCATTACAGTTCAGTGTGTAATTTCGTCATAGTGCCAATTGACTTTCAATACTCGTTCTAGCAGTTAAAATAAAACACAGCTGACTTGCATGTTTAACAGTTGGCAACAGCGATAAAAATATCATTAACAGCTACATTTACAGTATTTACATAACTGTATGTGGGTAATAGAATTACATATCATGAGACATTTGAAGATATTAGGGAAGAAATCACTTTCTTTTCCAAGGTTTAGGTTCTTTACTTGTTCCAGTGTTTATTAAAATCGCATGAATTGATCACTCTATCGTCATCGGGGTCGATCCAAGGTTAACCCTATGTCTTTATTAAACTTTTTTAATAGTCTAAATGTTTTAGATCGCTCCTATACTAATAATGGCCTAATTACCATTCTGTTTTTAGGGAAGTAAATTGAATTTTTCAGAGAGGCCTTGGTATCCATTGACAACGGCATGTAATTGCTCAACTTACTTCCCTAGGGAACAAAAGTAATTGACTTAATAATGTAAAAAAATGTAAGCCAACAACTAAAAGTATAGGAATTAAACACAACAATAGTGAAATACAGAACAAACTGGAAAGAACGCTTGGCAAGGATGACTGAGAACAGAATACCAAAAACAGCATGCAGCTCACCACGAGGAAGAAGAAGTTTGGGAAGACCTAAGAAAAGATGGAAACTGCAGCAATTTGGAGCCGGAACAGGCTAGTGAATAAGCCTAAACCGTGAAGAAGAAGAAGAAGAAGAAAAAGAAGAAGAAGAAGAAGAAAAATGTTACTTCCTTAAAATTTTATTGAGGAATACAATACAATTGACACTTATTTCTCATTTTGATAATAATTCCAATTTATAGTGATTGAACAATTTTTACAATTATTAATAAAAATTAATATAAACTTATGGAATATTCACCTGAAATGTCCGTCTGACAACAAAAAGAAAAAAAAAAGAAAAGGAAAGAAAAGAATCTGACAACAACAAGAAAACATGGATAACACTTACATACACAGGCAAAGAAACGACAAAATTAGCCAATACACTAAAGAAAGCCGATAAAAACGTAAAAATAGCATACAGAACCAATAACAAATTAAACAACATAATAAACAATAACATTGAAGAAAATAATATTTTCAACAGCAAAGGAGTTTATAAACTGACATGTAAGGACTGCAACAAATTTTATATAGGAAGGACAAACAGGAGTTTTAACATCAGATTCAAAGAACATTTTCGAGACTTCATTCCCGCAGAAGGAAAATCAAGCTATGCAAAACACGTTATCCATGAAGGACATCGCATGTTAAATGTTGAAAACACCCTAACAGTAATGCACAGAGAAAATAATCCAGCGAAGATAAACGTACTCGAAGAGATGGAAATCATGAAAGCAGCTCACAACAACGTCAGCCTGATAAACGAAAACGAACCCAATACATGCAACCTCCTCTACCAGATCTTTAGTGAAACACCAGTTTTGAATCCTGCCGATGATGGGACAAGTCCCGAAAGCGCTACAGTTATATAATTAATTAAGTTGAGGAGACGGACCTTTCAGGTGAATATTCCATAATTTTATATTAATTTTGAATAATACCTCAACGGAACACATCATGAATCTTATAAAAGTTTATTAATAAAAACAATGGCCTCTCGGGGAAAATATGAAGTTCGATGAAATTATCGACGAAATACATAGTTTTAAATATTTAGGATGTTACGTATCTTACAATTGGGAAAATTATATATAGGGCCCTATGAAAAAAAATATAGGCCTACAAATTTCAAAGTATCTGTGGGTCTGTTAAAAGGACACTACAAACAAAATCAACTTACTTACTTACTTACTCACTGGCACTATCAAACCCGTACGTTCATGGCCGCACGGACATAAGCTCCCCATGCATCCCTATCCTGAGCTAATGCTTTCCAATCATTCCCTGTATAATCTACTTCCCTCAAATCATAGTTAATGTTGTTCTCCCACCTCATTCCTGGTCTACCAACTGGGCGTTTTCCTTCTGGCTTTCCTACAAGAAGTTTCCATGCACGTCTTTCATTCCCCATACGCGCAACATGTCCTGCCCATCGCAGTCTACGAGACTTAACTCTTCTTATCATATCTGGCTTCCTATAAAGACCATGTAGTTAATTGTTATGTAGTCTTCTCCATTCACCTGTCTGTTCATCTCTCTTTGGTCCAAAAATTTTCCTAAGAACTTTATTCTCAAATACTCGTAATCTCCTTTCCTCCCTTAAAGTAAGAGTCCATGTTTCGCACCCATATAATATAACTGGTAGAATAATAGTTTTATATATTTTCAGCTTAACGTTTTTTGAAAGGTGTTGGGACATCAAAAGTCTCTGCAATGCATAATAGCATGCATTTCCAGAATTGAGTCTATGTTTAATTTCTTTGTGCATCTCATTCCTATTTGTGATTATTGTTCCTAGGTATTTGAATTCAGCCAATTCCTCAAAATTTCCCTCAATTGTCATTAGCTGTCCATTTCCATTATATAATGTATTTCTACGTGTGACCATATATTTAGTTTTACTGATATTTACTTCCAGTCCTAATTTCTTAGTGTTAATCAATAGTGTGTGCGTGTTGGCCTTTAGTATCTCCTCGCTATCGGCCAGTAGTACTACATCATCAGCATAAACTAACAGCTTATTAATACCATTGAGTTGTAAGCCTTCCTCATTCTCTAAAGATTTAATGGCATGCCTAGTACAAAATTAAATAGTAGAGGAGATAGTGCATCTCCTTGCTTTAGCCCATTCTGGATTTCAAAAGTGTCTGAAAACTGTTTGCCTACACGCACCCTACTCGTTGAGCCATTTAGACACATTCGTATAAGTCTAACTAACTTTTTAGGAATTCCAAACTCCAGCAGGATACTATATAACTTCTCCCTCTTAATTGAATCATATGCTTTTTTGAAGTCTACATATAGTTGATGTACAGTATACCATTATATTCCCATTTCTTTTCTAAAATCTGTCTTATACTAAAAATCTGATCTGTTGTAGACCTGTTTCTTCTAAATGCACATTGATGATCTCCTAGAATGTCATCAATATAAGGAGTAAGTCTGCTTACTAATATATTTGTTAGAATTTTGTACGTGAGTTGAAAGTAATGAGATGCCCCTATAGTTGTTGCAATCAGTTTTATCTCCTTTCTTATAAATTGGTACGATAATTGATTCCTTCCATTCATCTGGAAGAGCTTCTTTTTCCCAAATCATACTAAGCAACCAGCGTATCTTGTCCATCAATTTTTCTCCCCCTGATTTTATCAGTTCTGCTGGGATCTCATCTGAACCTGATGCTTTATACATCTTCAATTTTTCAATTGCCATTTCAACCTCTAATGCACTTGGCTCTGCGACTAGCATTTCTGCTGTCAACAAGAAAAACAATGCTAAAGTTTTACAAGGTAATGGCAGTTCCCATTGTGACATATGGATCAGAGAATTGGGCCATGAATAGATCAGACAGAAGATTACTAGAAACATCAGAGATGAAGTTCCCCAGATACGTTGCAGGATGTACTCTAAGAGACCACATTTCTAGTGAAACAATTAGGCAAGAACTCAAATTTTTAATCAAAATGAAAAAAAAACAAAACTATAAACAAAAATGGGATGAACATATTTTAAGAATGGACTCTTCTAGGCTAACAAAACAAGCACTGTTGTACCAACCTCAAGGCTATAGAAATGTGGGACGTCCTAGAAGACGATGGGAAGATGAATTCTGAGAGCGGAACAGGCCGACGGCCTACCATGAAGATGATGATGATGATGATGATGATGGACATTAGCCACAAAAATAATTAATATGCAGTCTGAAACTATTATTTCAAATGTCTGCCACAAATTCAGGCAACAATAAACAATTTCAGTTGTTTTATCACCTTTCCCTTGCTTCAAACCAAGATATAAATCACACAAAATATAAAAATTAAACATAATTATAGTATAGAAGTGAACAATAACATATTACGATGCGAGGTTGGGAAATGATTTTACATAATCGAGCAAAAAGTTTTGAAAACCGAGCGATAGCGAGGCTTTAATTTCCGAGATTCTGTAAAACACTTCACAAACGTGCGTTGTACATTATTTTTTGCGCGAGGCTGCTTTCAAAATAATAAATAATAGTAAAATAATAACATCTTTGTTGGAAATATTTGCGTTCATTATAAACAATTGACTAACGTTAATAGTGTGGGCAATGTTTATTAGTTGAAACAACAGGAGGCCTTGAGAACAATTATTGATAACATGGCCGCAAGTAGCCTACGTATTTAATGTCTAGTATTGTTTCAAATAAAGTTCAGTTCATTTAAAATGCTATGATTTGTTTTGTATAATGTATATTAAAACTACCTTTCGGATATTTTTTGAATATACATTTTACGTAGTGCTATAGCCTACATAGAGGGCAGTGTTTTTACTTCCCTCACGTGGGTGTAATGTAATAATTTCACTTAAAATATTTCACTTTTCTTTAATTTTGAATTTTTACCATAATGTTTTAATTACCATAGTATTAAAAGTAATAATGATTAAATTAGTATATAAGGCCTAATAATTATTTAGGTTGGCAACCCCGAAATGTAGGAAGTTGAACTTTCAATGTTGGTCGCCATTGCTGTAAGTACGAACAAATATAGTCCCATATTACTAATAATCTCGAACTTATTTGCTAGCCCTCGGTAAAGCTCGGGCTTGAAATGGTCCTCAACTAGTAATGTACTACTGGTAGGCCTACATAACTATAACCCCATCGCTGTCTGCAAGACCTCATTATTCTTATTGCATCTGGTTTCCTACTAAGATCTTATAGTCTACTGACATTTAGGCCCAGTCTTCTCTGTTCGACTCTCTCTTCATTTCTCTTTGGTCTAAATATGTTCCTAATAACTTTATACTCAAATTGTCATAATCTTTTCTCCTTTCTTAAGGTAAGAATCAGTGTTTCACATCCATGTAATACAGGGAATCCATTTTAAGAGGAAACCTCGCATCATTCTGCAACCGCGACCAGACGGCTGAAATTTCTCAAATCTCAAATAAATAAAATCTCAAATATAGGCCTATGGTGAGTAATAAGCCTGTTTTTATAATAATCTTATTAGTTGAGCTATTTGTATTTTCTAGCTTCTAACTGACTTCATTTGCCAGTAGTAACGGTCCAAGCACAATAGCGGGCAAAGTGAGAGCCGCTGCAACGCTGTAAAAACGTTTCCGCTTAAAATGGATTCCCTGGAAGAATAACAGTTTTATGTATTTTTATTTTGAGAGAAGATAGGGTAACAAGAGTTCCTGTAAAATAGGCCTTTAGGTCAAAAATAACATCCATTTCCAGAATTGAACATATGTTTAATTTCTTCCTACATCTTCATTCTTGTAGTCTATGTAGGCCTAATAATTGTTTCTAGTTATTAGAATTCACCAACATCTTCAAAATTTCTCTCATTTGCCATTAATTTCAGTTTCCGATTCCGATTGAGGGCCTTTCCACTTTTCAGCGGTTGCCCTTTTACCAGCCGGCTGCTGGCCCTTCACATCCACATGTGTCAATCACAGAGGTAGATGATCAACAGCCAGTGTAGGGGTGGTATGTGGTTAGCATGTCGAGTCCCCCAGCCGTTATAGCTGGTTCCTCAACCTGGAGCCGCTACTTATTGTAGCTACCCAATTGCCTCACGATGCTGGGTGGGCACCGGTCCCATACTGGCCGAAATACCATGAGAAAATGTCTTCCCCCATGGAGACTCGAACCAGCGCAAGTCCCGTAGCTCTGCGCCAAGGCTTCCTACCTTAACCACTCGGCTACTGCGCGGGGACAATTTCAGTTTGCTAAAAACTTATATTTCTACCTGTGATCATTGAATTAGTTTTATTAATGTAATGAGGTGGGAGAATAACATTAACTATGATTTGAGGGAAGTAGATTATACAGGGAATGTTTGGAAAACTTTGGCTCAGGATAGAGATGTATGGAGAGCTTATATCCGCGCGGCCATGAACCTATGGGTTCGATAGTGCCAGTGAGTCAGTTAAAGTTTATTTCGAGCCCCAATTGTAGGCCTATTTCTTATTATTAGTCAATAAAATTTGTGTATATTTAATTGTAATTAGCGGAACTCATGAAACCAGATATAATGTGAACAGTAAAGTCTCGTAGACTGCGAAGGGCAGGACATGTGACACGAATAGGGAATGAGGAGCGGCACGGAAACTTTTTGTAGGAAAGCCAGAGGGAAAACGCCCAGTGGGTAAACCAAGAATGAGATGGGAGAATAATATTAACCATGATTTCAGGGATGTAGTCATGTCACCCCTACACTGGCTTATGATCGTCTACCTCTATGATTAACACATGTGGACGTGAGGTCAGCAGCCGGCTGGGAGGCCTAGGGACTTCAAGGCCTGTCGCGCTTGAAAAAAAAATTATACAGGAGATCTTCTTCTTCACTTCACGGGCTAGGCAATTACCTGTTCCGCCTCACAGTTGTTCTGTCCATCTTATCACTGGCCTTCCTACATTCCTTGAACCTCTTGGTTTGTAGTTGAATGCTGCTCTTGGTAACTCTTGATACATTCATTCTTTCCACATGTGTAAACCATTTCTCTCTATATTCTCTGGTTTTCTCATTCAATGGATATATATTTAGCCTAACTCTGTTCTTATATCTTCATTCCCGTCTAGGTGAAGGAAACTCCGAAATAAATCCCCGATCCACTAGGAAGGTGGTTGTGCGTCTGGGCTGGTAACCCGACCATGTAAAAAAAATCCAAACTCATCTCTCTCAACGTAATTGACAAAAAACCTCTGGAACAAGTAACAAATTTTAATTATTTGGGTTGTAATTTTACTCATCATCATCATCCGGTATTATGGCAGCTGCTACTGTCCTCCGGAAACCAAACGCCATTCCTCTCTATCCATCCATTGATCTTCCTCCATTCCTCAGATATTCATAGCTGCTTGTACCCCTTCTATCCAAGTTTTCTTCGGTCTTCCTCCTTTCCATTGGGATCCATTCCATAACAATTTTTGGCAATCTTTGCTCTGGCGTTCGTTTGACATGACCATACCACTGCAATCTTTCTTTTCTATGATGTCTATGATGTCCGGCTCCTCTTGTACACCCATAATTTCCCTTATTTCTTTATTTCGTATTCTATCCATTCTAGATTTTTCAGCTGATCTTCTTAAAACATCCATTTCTGTACTTAAAATTCATTTCCCTGGTAGGAATTTGCCAGACTTTAGCACCATGTGTTAAAATGCTCTGAATTATGGTTTGATATATTTGTAATTTTCTATTTTTTGTAATATTTTTGCTCCACCAAACAGAGTTATCATTTATTGCTTGTTTTGTTTGTGCAATTCTATTTTTAATTTCCACTGTGTTATCGCCTGAATGGTCTAATTTTGTTCCTAAATAAGTGCATTCAATACTAGGTTTTAGTTCTTCTCCATTGTTGAAGTTTATATTTTCCATTTCTTCTCCTATACACAGATATTTAGTTTTCTCAATGTTTATATAAAGTCCCCATTTTTCATATTTTTCTTTTAGTTTTTTAGCCATATATTCTATGTCATCGTGGTCCTGTGCTATTAATACCTGGTCATCTGCAAAATTTAATGAATATACATGTGTATTTTGGATAGGTTTGCCCATTTTTTGACATTTTTTCCTCCAGTCTCTTAGTACTCTTTCGAGATAAATTTTAAATAGAGTTGGAGATAAACTGCAACCTTGCCTTAAACCTTTTGTAATAGTAAATCCCTTTGTTATATGATTTCCAACTTTTATTTTCGAAATAGATCCTTTGTATAATGCTTTTATAGCTTCTACTAATTTTTTGGTAACGTTGGAATCGTCTAAAGTTTCCCATAACATTTTCTGGGGAATACTATCATATGCTTTGGTTAAATCGACACAAAGCAAATGTAAATCCCTGTTAGTTGCTCTTTTTTTTCTACCATTTGTAATTTTACTATAAACACAAAAACTGAAAGAGACATACATATACAGGAGGTGTTTAGAAAATATTAGCTCGGAGCTTATGTCCGCGCGACCATGAACTTTAGGAATCGATGCAGCCAGTGTGTTAGTTGGTTACATGGAATTCATACTTAAAATCTGCATATTTATAATATTTCCAGTCCACTGTGGAGTGCAGCACTGAGAAGACATAGGACTCTGTTTACGTGAGGTTGTATAGCATAGATGTAGCAAACGGTTGGATAGACAGAAACCATCGTAAAAACAAGCTCGGCCACTGTTACGTCCCATCATCTAACTTATATGTAGGAAAAACAGATGAAAGTGCGCTTGCGCAAACCACAACACGACCAATCTTCAATAGCATCTCTTTTGGTAAACAATATTTTTACGTAATATGTGAAATGATAAAAAGGAAAGTATATGAGGCATGATTTTTCTTCTTTTTTATATTACGTCTCTCCTTATGGCATAGATATTTGTATTGGATACAAAATGGCTCCTAGCTTACAACTTGCTTTTAACATAAACAGCCTCGCCATTCTGAATTCTCTGGAAGAATATTTGTTTCAGTTGATTTTTTAAAATAAATACAGAGTGATCGTAAATGATTGGAGCCGTTTCACCACTTTTTATAGCCCTAGACACTGAGTTTTACGTTCTCGCGTAGAGCAAATGTTTCTATGATCCTATTATGCGAGCTTCCACTTGTTCGCCATAGTGTTTCCTTAGCTGGGATATGAATTCAATACTCTAATTAACTATCAGAATGAATAAGACATTTAACTATATTTGAAAAATAAAATTCAACTCCGTTAACGCAGTTTAACCTCTCACCTTATAGGTATTTCATTATTATTATCGTAAGTATTATTATTGTTATTATCGTATAAAATGTTGTTTGTACATGAAATTTACATTGCTACATTTAATGTATCTTTAACAGTTTATAATTAGTATAGTGTATATCTATATTTGTCAAATATTTATTTGTATGCCTACTTGTGCTGGTTGAGTGGAAGAGAAGGCCTTATGGCCTTAACTCTGCCAGAATAAAAAAACATTATTATTATTATTATTATTATTATTATTATTATTACTTTTATGTGCCACATGTAACCCGGGTCTTAGAGTGTCGTGACCTGTCGGGAGAGGGATTTCCAATAATGGATCACACTCATACATTTTTCAAAATATTAGGATATGGAGGGCCTCCCCTAATGAATAATCTGCTCAATGTTAGGGCCTCCTCCGATACAACACAACGAAAAATCAAATAAATCCAAATAGCCCTATATTTAATTATCATAAGTAATGCCACGAGTGATTTCCAATTTATCTAGAGAATTTGGAAATCATAAATGGCATTTGTTAGGACTATTTAACGAATAAAATTAAGCTGTTTACTCACAAATCATTATTTAAATTTAGTTATTTTATAATATTTATATATTTAATGTAAACGGCGATGAGAAAGGATTGGTACGCTTCATTTGCTTCTATTGTTCATAACTGCAATCAGATCATATTTATTGCCAAAGGATCACGATATTGTAAGAATGCACCCTAGTGGAGAAATTTATAACCAACATTGTAGGTATTAATTAATTTCTGATGTCCTATGATGTAAATTAGCCTATTATATTTTTTCTGCAACATCATTTACGGGAAAATAGTTCGTTTAAGAAAGTTCAAACAGTGGTTTCTTTTCTTTTTTTTTTTTGGTATAATCAATTGCTACATATGTTTTTATATTTTCTTCCGCATGCGCTATCTGCTGACATTCATGCACTATATATATATACAATCTGGTAGCCGTATTTCTTAGGGAGTCAGCCACTGCAAAATAATGCTATGAGCTATTCAGAATGTTAAAAAGGAGGAGTCCTTAATATGATAAACTAAGGTTGATAAATTCGAGGCGAAACACGACTGTGATTGGTTGTAAATAAAAAAATCATTGAATTGTGATTGGTCATTGACTCCCATTTGAGGCATGAGTTAAATAGTCGCATTCAAAGCATTTCTAAAGTTTAGTCTCAGGAATGTGATCTACCAAAAAGAAGGTAGTGAATAATAAAACATTTAATCAATTTTGAATTACTTTAAATCGAAGTTGGTTTTTTGCCTCATTCACTAAGGTTCTTCATAACTCTCTGTTGTCCACTTATTCTAAATGACCTTCTACTTTGTGTGATAGCCTATTTTGATACACTTGGTCTTTCCAAGTTAGTTTTGGTCTGCCCAGTGATCTTTTACAAGCCTATAGGTAGAAATAAATAGGCTATGCAGAAAATATTCATGTCAAATCAGGTCTGGTATGGACATTATTTCTGTTCTAAATAAAGAGTATTATTTTATAAAGGATTATCTGTGGTCTCGAGGTAGCGTGCTGCCTTGTCACGCAGCGGGCCCGGGCTCGATCCCCGGTCGGGGAAGTTTTTCTGGGTGAGGTTTTTATCGGGGTTTTTCCTCACCTGTAAGACAAATGTCAGGAAAACTTTAAGGCCCAAATGGTCCCCGAAATTATATGGCCATCATCATCCTTATCATTATCATCATCATCCTTCACCGGTGTGGAAAGCAACGGGAAGCTACCACACCTACAATTCCCTAGTAAAGCCGCAAGCATAGCATGAAAATGCTATGACTGCAGTGAAGGACCTGCTTTCGGGCAGAATTACTACGGACGGATCTATTAATTTATTGTAGATCTGTGCCGTTACAAGAAAATAACGTTAAGAAACTGTACAATAAAATTGCAAGAAAGGATCAATATTGATTGATTGATCTATCCTTACTAACTACAGCCTAGACGTCCAGGAGACTTGTAAATGTGTACCGGTACCCCCTCTCTATGTCGTTCAGAGTTCCTAATGTTTACAGACGATAAGCTCTGGACCGCATAGGGAATAACAACAATAATAATAATGATAATAAGTTAATGATAATAATAATAATTAATAATAATAATCTTCATCATCCGGTATCATGGCTGCTGCCGCCGTCTTCAGGAAACCACACGCCAATCCTCTCTATCCATCCATTGATCTACATCCATTCCTCTGATATTCATAGCTGCTTGTACCCCTTCTATCCAAGTTTTCTTCGGTCTTCCTCTCTTCCTCCTTTCCATTGGGATCCATTCCATAACAATTTTTGGCAATCTTTGCTCTGGCATTCGTTTGACATGACCATACCACTGCAATCTTTTCTTTTCTATGATGTATATGATGTCCGGCTCCTCTTGTACACCCATAATTTCCCTTATTTCTTTATTTCGTATTCTATACATTCTAGATTTTCCAGCTGATCTTCTTAAAACATGCATTTCTGTACTTAAAATTCTTTTCATTTCCCTGGTAGGAATTTGCCAGACTTCAGCACCATATGTTAAAATGTTCTGAATTATGGTTTGATATATTTGTAATTTTCTATTTTTTGTAATATTTTTGCTCCACCAAACAGAGTTTAAAGCATTTATTGCTTGTTTTGTTTAATTAACAATAAACTCCTGGCGCGACAGGCCTACAAGTCCCTTAGCCTACCAGCCGACTGCTGGCCTCAAATCCACATGTGTCAATAACACAGGTAGATGGTAATCAGCCAGTGTAGGGGTGACATGTGGTCAGCATGTCGAGTCCCCCAGCCGTTGTAGCTGGTTTTCTCAACCTGGAGCCGCTACTTATTGTAGTTACCCAAATGCATCACGATGCTGGGTGGGCACCGTTCCCATACTGGCCGAAATACCATCAGAAAATGTCTTCCCCCATGGAGACTCGAACCAGTGCAAGTCCCGTAGCTCTGCGCCAAGGCTTCCTGCCTTAACCACTCGGCCACGGCGCGGGACTTAATTAATAATAATAATAATAATAATAATAATAATAATAATAATAATGATAATAGCTACATCGGTTGTTAATGTCTTTGGCATCGTCCGATTCCTAATAGCCAATTTTGTCAATCCATCCAATCACCTGATTGTAGATGTTTTTCCTTCATGTATAAATATATTCTCTGACTCCTGGAAGATTTAGGTCTTCCTTGAGGTTTCCATTCCAAACTACATTTTGTAACCGATCCTCTTCCATTTGCTGGGCTTGTCCGTAACAACTTAATTGCTGAGTTTTAATAGGCCTATAATCGAAAATAGTGCCTTCAATCTTCATTTTCTCCCTTAAACCGAGATTCTATTTCTTTCTCTTCTTGAAATTCTTGCTGCCCTTCGAATAAAATCCATTTCAGTTGCCAAAATATTTTTTTTTTGTTAATGGTCAAAGTTCTGCTCCATAAGGAAATGATGCTTTTAACAATTGTATGATATATATAAACATAATTAAAATGAATATATCGCTTTGGTCTCGAGGTAGTGTGTTGTCTTGTCACACAGCGTGCCCGGGTTAGATTCCCAATCGGGACAGGCTTCTGGGTGAGGTTTCTTTTTCGGGAGTTTTCCTCACTTGTAAGACAAATGTCAAGATGCTTAGGGCCCTATCGTCCCCGAAAATCATCCGACCATCATCATCATCCTTATCATCGTCATCACCGGTGTTGAAAGCAACGGGAATCTACTACACCTCTTATTCCCTAGTAAAGCTGCAAAGCATAGCATGAAAACACTATGACTGCAGTGAAAGATCTGCCCTCGTGAAGAACACTATAGGTTAGAACACTGTGTGAGGAAGTATGCAATAATGTTTTTAAAAGTTTTGAATCGGTCTGTCCTACAAAAGAAAATAGGTTAAAAAAGGTAAAAAAATGACCACTTGATACAACAAATTGTTCAGTACTAGATTCTAAAATTATTTGTATAGCCGAAGAGTAAAATCACGAAACAATTGGTATTCTATTTGTAAGAAGAAACTGGGAGACAGTAGACATGAATCTGAACACGATATGGGAAGATGCAACATGCATCCTGCGATGATACCAGCTCTAGAATATAGAAAGAGATTTTATTCCCAAGGTCTCTGGATGTGAACCAATTGTATGCATGACATCACTATACAGTTCCATATATCAACCACTCTGCTTTTAGACCTACCGCCTCTCCAAGGTCATTCATCACTTCATTATAATTGCAACTTAGTATTCTTTGTGAGAAATTAATGTGACATTCTAGTCGGATTTCTGGGAACTGCAAACTGTTAAACATGGCTTGCATTGTTTAATCTTATGCTCGTTATACTTATTTCCTCATTATTTTTAAAGAAGTCATTTACCTCTCTCTTTCTCTCTATCTCCCTCCCTCCCTCCCTCTCTCTCTCTCTCTCTCTCTACTAATTTTTTACAACTTAAGTATTTAAGGCTCCTTCCGGTGTTCACTGATTTCATTTATTAATTTGGAACCATCTCTTCTGCGGTCTACCAACATTTCTTCTACTTTCTTGTCTACCTAAAAACTAACTCACTGGCATTAGGCCTATCGAATCCATAGGTTTTCATCCCCACATGGACATAAGCTCTCCACACATCCCTATCCCGAGCTAATGTTTTCCAATCATACCCTGTATAATCAACTTCTCTCAAATCATGGTTAATATAATTCTCCCACCTCATTCTTGATCTTTCCAGCTGAGTAAATTTTCCTCTGGTTTTCCTACAAGAAGCTTCCATATCCCTTTTTCATTCCACATTCGAGCCACATGTCCTGCCCATCGCGATCTACGAGACTTAGTTCCTATTATAGATTAGGCCCTATATGATTCCCTATAAATAATTACATTATTTAATTCCATTCTTACTTACCTTACTCACTGGCACTATCGAACCCGTAGGTTCATGGCCGCACGGATATAAGCTCTCCATACATCCCTATCCTGAGCTAATGCTTTCCAATCATTCCCTGTATAATCTACTTCCCTCAAATCATAGTTAATGTTATTCTCCCACCTCATTCTTGGTCTACCAACTGGGCGTTTTCCCTTTGGCTTTCCTACAAGAAGCTTCCATGCAAGTCTTTCATTCCCCATACGTGCAACATGTCCTGCCCATCGCAGTCTACGAGACTTAACTGTTCTTATTATATCTGGCTTCCTGTAAAGACCATGTAGTTCATTGTTATGTAGTCTTCTCCATTCACCTGTATGTTCATCTCTCTTTGCTCCAAAAATTATAAATTCACTTTTATCATCATCAACATCATCCGGTATCATGGCAGCTGCCGCCGTCTTCCTGAAACCAAACGTCATACATCTCTGTCCACCTATTGATCTTCCTCCAATCTTCTGATATTCATAGCTGCTTGTAACCCTTCTATCCAAGTTTTCTTCGGTCTTCTTCCTTTCCATTGGGATCCATTACGTTACAATTTTAGGCAATCTTTGCTCTTACATTCTTTGGCATGGCCATACCACTGTAATCTTTTCTTTTCTATAATGTCTATGATGTAAATTAATTTTTATAGTAATAAAAATTCTCCCAGAGGCTATGGAGGAGATCATCAGTGGCGGGTTCTTCTTGGTGTTCTCTTATCGCAAGCTGTACATTGTGTTTTTTTTCTTAATACTCAGTTCAGTGTGTCAATCGTTCTACGTCCATTTGCTATTCTTTTATCCATTTCTGATTGCGATGAACATTATTTTTAATTAATCGCATTATTTTTAATTAATCGTAGATCTTTAATACTTTTGTTAAATATTATTCTCTGAGAGTAGTTAATAATAATAATTATAAGAAGTAACCATTATCTCAGTCAAAAATTATTTTGTTAAGTCAACGTTTCTGTGTCTTTGTGAGAAATCATTTTCGAGACATGGTTAAAAATTATCTCACAGAAGGAGATTGAAACGCCGACTTGATAAATTAATTTTCTGACTGAGATAATGATTAGTTCTTGTTGTAATTGTTATTAATCCTTGATGTATACATTTCTTTACATATTAATGTAATTCATTCCTTTAAGTTTCTGTTAATCAATATTATTTGTTAAATATTGTGTTTTAATAATAATAAAAATAATAAAAATAATAATAATAATAATAACTTAATATAATAATAATAATAATGATAATAATAATTTAATATAATAATAATAATAATAATAATGATAATAATAATTTAATATAATAATAATAATAATGATAATGATAATGATGGCAATAATAATAATAATAATAATAATAACAATAAGTTAATAATAACAATAATAATAATAATAATAATAATAATACTGTAATTAAACCAGAGTACCTCTATGGAGCAGAAAGATTAATTTTGAACAGAAAAAAAGAGCCTAATTTGCTCGGAATTTCTATGGAAGCGTTTAGGCAGCTAATTATAAAATTCAATACTAATAAAATTCATATCAAATTCCGTTGGGGTGAATAGTCATAAGATAAAAATTAAAAAAAATTACCTGTTGGCAAGTTCCGTCATCCTCAACTTTCTTAAAGATAATGTATTTAATATATTATCTGGAGGCCTTTCGGGAGGTAACTTCCATCATCAGAAGGATGAGTATGTGCTAATAGTTGTTGCATCTAAGATCTTGTAGACGATGATCAAGGCGTGTGCTACTAGTTGTTGTATCTAAGACGTCTTAGAAACAACAACTAGTAGCTCATAATAATAATAATAATAATAATATAATTATAATAATAATCATAGTTTTATTTTACCAGACAGAGTTAAGGCCTTAACGCCTTGTCTGCCACTCAACCAGATTTTAAAAAGTACAAAAAAATAGTCTTATGTCTAAATTACAATAAACATAGCCTAAACAATAACGTGTTATAAATTCAATACAATTATTATTATTTATAATGTATTTTCATTTACTCTAGATTTAACGAATTAAATATAATATGTACAAGATATATAAAAAACGAGAAAAATAATTGACATAGTATACATTTAAATAAATAGAGAAAAATTAATTATTAGACAACAGGTAGGCCTAACTGTATAAGCGTGACTTAAACGTGCCAAGTGTGCGGCAAGGAAGGAAATTCCAGGAGCGGTCAGAGGCTATTGTGAAGGAAGTAGAATAAGAGAAAGTGCTATGAAGACTATTATCTTGTGACCTAGTGTCAATATTGTGGTAAGAAGATAACTTCCCAAATCTGGACGCTAGGTAAGTAGGAGTATAGGAATTCTGATGCTTGAAAAGTAGTGAAAGAGGGTGCTGATGATGGAAGTTAACTTCCGAAAGACCTTCAGATAATATTTACTTACATTTTACTTTTGAGGGCCTCTCCACTTTTCAGCGGTTACCCTGTATTCCCATTCGCCATTCTTGCCGATCACGCCATTCATCCTCCTCCAGACCTCGGTCGTTCATCAATCTATGGATCTCTCCTCTCCAAGTTGTTCTTGGCCTGCCCCGTTTCCTTCTACCAGAAAGTGACCATTCCAAAAGAGTTTTGAGCCACCTATCATCCTCCATACTCCTGACATGGCCATATCACTGAAGAGCTCGTCTTTCGATTCATTCCACCACTGTCTCCTCCATATCCATCATCTGCCTCACTTCTTCTTCTTTCCAACCTGGACACCCTGGCACTGCGTCTTATTCCATCCATCTTCACTGCCAAGATCTTAGTTTTTTGTCCCTCTACCAAAGTCCATCCCTCAGCACCATAAGTCATTATGCTTTCCACAACAGACTTCAAAATCCTCTTCTTCGTGTGGTTTGACATGGTCCTACTCCACAGTACTCCATTCAACATTTTTATGGCTCTTCGTGCTTGTACTAACCTGCTATCTACTTCAGCTTTACAACTCCCTAATTCATCAATAAGTGATCCCAAATATTTATTAATATTTTAAATACATTATTTTAAGAAAGTTGAGGACGACGGCACTTGCCAACAGGTAGGCTACATTTTTTTAAAATTTTAAATTTATAATTGATAAATATTTTTATGTCGGCTAGTAGGCCTACTTGGTATGAGGGTGGTTAAACGAAACAGACCTAAATAAAAAGTCCATCTTATTCCTAATGGCCACGTGGAACATTTCTCATAGATCCTATTCATTCCATAAGCACTATTATAAAATGTTATTGAGAAATAAGATGTCACAGATTTGAAGTAGGCTATATTTTAATGTTAATGACGCTGAACATTACAGTCCGGTCATAAATCAAGCGGAGATGTTTATTGAAATGCTAAAGTAATTATTGTATTTGCATTTAGCGATACGTAATAAAGTGTGGTATTGAAGCTTCGTAAAAGTGAGGTTAGGTATTGAATTAACGTATAGTTACAATAGGACACTGCATATATTTTTAAGAAGTTATTTACAAGCAAGCCACATAAATAACAGTTTAATTTCGATTGTAGTGACGGGGCAGATGCTAAGACATGGCTACCACACAGAAAGAATTACACAGCTGCAACTTTTATTTCTTTATAATGAACAAGTTGCAATGCGAGTGCTAAACTATACTTTGTTAAAATACTGCCAGCTTCTAGGAACTGCCTTCCTATTATCGTACAGTTATGTCTATGAAACAAGAGAAACCTGTAATATCAGATTTAACAATAACCACTTACATTAACAATAATAATAATAATAATAATAATAATAATAATAATAATAATAATACGAAGGAAATGGATTTCTTGAGGAGAGCAGCAAGATGTTCAAAATTAGACAAAAGAAGAAATACTGTCATAAGAGAAAAAATCAATATTGGTTATTCAATAGTAGATTATATACGGTATAAGCAATTAAATTGGTATGGGCACGTACGACGAATGCAAGAAGAAAGATTACCCAGGAAAACATTGGAATGGTGTCCACCTGGAAGAATGAGGAGAGGAAGACCTCGTGGATGCAGGAAATAAGAACTGGAATGAGAACAAGAGGACTGGAGGACATGAATTGGATGGAGAGAGACGAGTGGAGAAGAAAAATAAAACTTTAGGCACAGAAAGATGTGTAAACGTTAAAATTCTGTATATTAATAAATTATTATTATTATTATTATTATTATTATTATTATTATTATTATTATTATTATTATTATTATTATTATTATTATTATTATTATTTATATTATTATGTCCATCGCTGTGGTCTCGAGGTAGCATGCTGCCTTGTCACGAAGCGGGCCCGGGTTCGATTCCCGGACAGACTCCTGGGTGAGATTTTTTCGGGTTTTTTTCTCACCTGTAAGATAAATGTCAGGACGCTTAGGTCCCAAACGATCTCCAAAAATCATTCGGTCATCATCATCATCCTTACCATTATCATCATCATCCTTCACCTGTGTGGAAAGCAACGGAAAGCTACCACACCTACAATTCCCTAGTAGGCTAAAGCTGAAAAGCATAGCATGAAAATGCTATCATTGCAGTGAAATACCTGCCCTATTATTATTATTATTATTATTATTATTATTAGGCCTATTATTATTATTATTTGATAGATCAACGGTTGATGTTGATTAATATCTTTGACATCGTCCGATTCCTAATACCCAATTTTGTCAGTCCATCCAATCTCCTGGGTGTAAATGTTTCTCCTTCCATCGATCCATCCACAGCAATTCTGCTTCAGGGCAGATCAATCTTAGCATTTTCATGCTGTATTTTTGCAGCGTTATTAGGGATTATAGATGTGGTAGCTTCTCGTTGCTTTCCACACCGGTGAAGGATGATGATGATGGCCGGATGATTTTCGGGGACCGTTGGGCTCTAAGCTTCCTGACATTCGTCTTACAGGCGAGGAAAAGGCCCGAAAAAACTTCACCCAGGAGCCTGTTCCGACCGGTAATCGAGCCCGCGCCCGCTGCATGACAAGGCAGCACGAGACCACAGCGGTGGACTAATAGGCCTATAACTTATTATTATTATTATTATTATTATTATTATTATTATTATTATTATTATTCCTATTAAATAGATAGATAGATCATCGCTTGATTAATCTAGGGCCTATTTGATATCGTCCGATTCCTAACAGCAAATATAACATATTCATAACAGCCAACAGTATTAGCCTATATTCAATCTCCTGGTTGTAGATGTTTCCCCTTCATACATAAATAGCCTGTATTCCCTGACTCCAGGTTTCAAGTCTTCCTCTCTGTCGTCTTCCCGCAGATTTGCATTCCAAAATACACTATTATTATTATTATTTATTATTATTATTATTATTATTATTATTATTCCTATTAAATAGATAGATAGATCATCGCTTGATTAATCTAGGGCCTATTTGATATCGTCCGATTCCTAACAGCAAATATAACATATTCATAACAGCCAACAGTATTAGCCTATATTCAATCTCCTGGTTGTAGATGTTTCCCCTTCATACATAAATAGCCTGTATTCCCTGACTCCAGGTTTCAAGTCTTCCTCTCTGTCGTCTTCCCGCAGATTTGCATTCCAAAATACACTATTATTATTATTATTATTTATTATTATTATTATTATTATTATTATTATTATTATTATTATTATTATTATTATTCCTATTAAATAGATAGATAGATCATCGCTTGATTAATCTAGGGCCTATTTGATATCGTCCGATTCCTAACAGCAAATATAACATATTCATAACAGCCAACAGTATTAGCCTATATTCAATCTCCTGGTTGTAGATGTTTCCCCTTCATACATAAATAGCCTGTATTCCCTGACTCCAGGTTTCAAGTCTTCCTCTCTGTCGTCTTCCCGCAGATTTGCATTCCAAAATACACTATTATTATTATTATTATTTATTATTATTATTATTATTATTATTATTATTATTATTATATTATTATTATTATTATTATTATTATTATTACTCGGCCTAATAATTAATTTATAAACAGATTTTCACTATTTACACATTTTCTGAGCCTAAAGTTTTATTTTCCTTCTCTACATGTCCCTATCCAACTACTTTGTCCTATTGTTCTCTTTCTGCTTCTTCTTCTTCTTCTTCCAATGGGGCTGCAGCTCATAGCAGTCCTGGGCTTTCTTGATGCGAAACCTCCTATCTTCTCTATCCAATGCTCTCTGTTGCCAGTTACTGCAATTCAGGATATGACAATCTTGCTTCACTGAGTCCATCCATCTTTTCTTAGGTTTTCCTACTGGCCGCTTAACAAACATCTCCGTCATCATTTTCTTAGGTACAAATTTCACAAGAGTTGATATAACAAGCCTATATATCTTGTTAAATAGACTATATCCATTTTTGAGGTAGTTGTTTTGGATATCTACTAGATAGAATCGGTGAAGATCAGTAAAAAAATACAAAAAAAAATAATGAGAACCACCTCAATATCTATAATGTTTCGGAAATCTCTAAAAATAAAAACTACTTAATTAAATATCCATCTATAGTAATTCTGCCCGAAGGCAGGTCCTTCACTGCAATCATAGCATTTCCATGTTATGCTTGCAGCTTTACTAGGGAATTGTAGGTCTGGTAGCTTCCCGTTGCTTTCCACACCGGTGAAGGATGATGATGATGATGATGGTAATGATAAGGATGATGATGAAGATGATGGCCATATGATTACAGGGACCGTTTGGGTCTTAAAGTTTTCCTGACATTTGTCTTACAGGTGAGGAAAAACCCCGAAAAACCTCACCCAGAAAAACTGCCCCGACCGGGGATCGAACCCGGGCCCGCTGCATGACAAGGCAGCACGCTACCTCGAGACCACAGCGGTGGACTTAATTAAATATAAGGTCTTCATTTACTTTCAACTTTGTGAAAAAAAGTAAAACGCCGTTATTGAATAGCTTTTGTAGTGTTTTATGTATCTTGAAACGTTGATCTTTGATTAAGTATAATCCTAATAAAAGATGATTGTAATTCAAGTGGCTCGTCACCAATTCCAGGGAGATAAAAATCAAATTGTCAATTTGCCAACTAAGTGATTGATAATATTGACAGGAATTCCTCGTCTTTCTCCCCCCCCCTTGTATTCTCAGACCATATTTTAAAGTTTTCTGTAGGTGATTCATTATGAATAGAAACAATATGAAATCAATTCTCTTACAAATGCACGGACCAGTAGAAAATAAAATTAGGCACATTGTCGAAACGTGACGAATTTAACTAATACACAAATTCTTAGTCCGAAAAGCAACTGAGAATTCGTCACCAAATTCAAACACTTGGCGCGTACGAAATCGCACAGAGTAAACCGTTATAAGTATTCCATTAGAATTGTAACTGATCCTCCCAGTTTCGTAACAAAAAGTCCTTCACGTAGAAACTGAGTATCAAATGTATTATCCAATATTCCTGGTGTGCGGAATTGTTTTTACTTTTGTTAATTAAGTCGTTGTGAGAAAACAAACATGGCAACTGCTAAACTCCCAGTCATTAACTTTGGATTTGCCAGATGTCAATAATTACAAATTTAGGTACCTGTGAGAGAGATGTACAGACTAAAATTGCAATGGCAAAAAAAAATACAACTAGAACATTACATGGAATAATTTGGAACAAAAATATTACAAAGGAAATTAAAATGAAAATTTATAAGAGCATAATACAGAATATTTTGTCATATGTTAGTGAAAGTTGGTCTTGAACGGAATTACAAAAGAATAAAATTAGAACAGTTGAATTTGATTATTTTAGAAGAAGCCTCCAAAAAACAAGACAGGATAAAATAAGAAATTAATTCCTTTGGAGAGAAATGAATGTCACCACGTCTGTTGTTAAGAGGATTGAAAATCAAACGCTTAAATGGTATGACCATGTACAAAGAGTGGAAAATGGAAGATGGCCAAAAAAATATATACCAATGGTCACCCCCTGGAAGAAATAAATATGGCAGACCAAATTGGAAATGGAAAACCTACGTCAGAACTATAATGGATGATAGGAATTTGGAAGAGGGAGATTGGAATGATAGAGATTTATGAAAACTGAAGACGGCAAACCTATAAATGGGGAAAGCCGAAGAAGAGATGAGAGAAGTTTGTATCCATAATTAACATAAACGTTAATGTCAGCTAATTAGAACCAATATATTTTTTTATAAAGAACTACTTTTCACTTGTATTCACAGCTGACTTCCTGTCAACAATAAAACAATGAGATGTTTTCAAAAAGGTAAAAGACTAATGTACTGCAGTAATAAAATGATTGGCAGATGCAGAGCTTCAAGGAGCATGATGAGGCTCATCTCTGTAGCTGTGCTAAAATAATTGGCCATAACTAGCGTTGTCTACATGCTCTATAGAAATATCTTTATCAATATGCTTTCGGTAACTTATTGTCGTCATAAAATCCCTGCAGAATTTGCCAAGTACTGAAGGTACACATCTTTCACGCGATAAAGTATATTTCTCCTAGATTACTCTAGAAATCCCAATAAAGAATGTGCTCATAAGCTTTGCTTTCATCCTATATTATACATAGATACCCATTTGTCATTTAGCCATGTCTTCCATAGTAATTCTGCCCGAAGGCAGGTCCTTCACTGCAATCATAGCATTTTCATGCTATGTTTGCAGCTTTACTAGGGAATTGTAGGTGTGGTAGCTTCCCGTTGCTTTCCACACCAGTGAAGGATGATGATGATGATGATGATGATGATGATGATAATGATAATGATATTGATGATGGCCATATGATTTCGGGGACCGTTTGGGCCTTAAAGTTTTTCTGACATTTGTCTCACAGGTGAGGAAAACCCCGATAAAAATCTCACCCAGAAAAACTGCTCCGACCGGGGATCATAAACATTATACAAAAGAAAAGATTACAGTGGTATGGCCATGTCAATTTGTCATTTAGGCATATCATCCATAGTAATTCTGTTCGAAGGCAGGTCCTTCACTGCAATCAAAGCATTTTCATGCTATGTTTGCAGCTTTATTAGGGAATTGTAGGTGTGGTAGCTTCCCGTTGCTTTCCACAACGGTGAAGGATGATGATGATGATGATGATATTGATTATGGCCATATGATTTCGGGGACCGTTTGGGCCTTAAAGTTTTTCTGACATTTGTCTTACAGGTGAGGAAAACCCCGATAAAAATCTCACCCAGAAAAACTGCCCCGACCGGGGATCATAAACATTATACAAAAGAAAAGATTACAGTGGTATGGCCATGTCAAATTGTCATTTAGGCATATCACCCATAGTAATTCTGTTCGAAGGCAGGTCCTTCACTGCAATCAAAGCATTTTCATGCTATTCTTGCAGCTTTATTAGGGAATTGTAGGTGTGGTAGCTTCCCGTTGCTTTCCACACCGGTGAAGGATGTTGATGATGATAAGGATGATAATGATGGCCATATGATTTCGGGGACCGTTTGGGCCTTATAGTTTTTCTGACATTTGTCTTACAGGTGAAGAAAACCCCGATAAAAATCTCACCCAGAAAAACTGCCCCGACCGGGGATCACAAACATTATAGGCTACAAAAGAAAAGATTGCAGTGGTATGCCATGTCAAAAGAATGCCAGAGCAAAGATTGCCTAAAATTGTTATGGAATGGATCCCAATGGAAAGGAGGAAGATCGAAGAAAACTTGGATAGAAGGGGTAGCCTACAAGCGGCTATGAATATCAGAGGATTGGAGGAAGATCAATGGATGGACAGAGAGGAGTTGCGTTTGATTTCCGGAAGACGGCGGCAGCTGCCATGATACCGGATGATGATGATAAAGTTATTCTAATATTAGACCTGTAAGATATTTTGAAACATTTTTTATGTAAAACTGGGTGAGTGTGGGAAGTGAATAATATTGAAGGGCGCTCACTTGCCTTAATTTAAGGCGGGTGACGTTTTATTACGACACAGTTATAATAATTTTTACACATGGACCGTGTCCACGTCATAAAGTTGTGATGTGGGCCCCCAGTTTACATGAAATTCCTTCTAGCGAGATATCATTCACAAGATACGTGCTTCACGACATAATGATATCGAGAAATGATATTTTCCAGCTGACACAATTGTCAAATTTAATAATAAAAAGGACACAAGGAACATACTAGAAGAGTGCGTAACATTTCGCTACTGTAGTTGTTAGAAAAACATAAAAAGACTCCTGGGATGCTATAATGTTTATGTTCCTGCAAACATTCATATTTTTCTCGCCAAAATAAAGGCATTCCAGAGCAATTCAACTTTAAGTGCTTAGGGACCTTTAATTTCTACCTAAAATTTTGTTAATATTTTCACCATAGCCATTTCACCATTATTTATGAAAATAATATTAAGATTAACGAATATTTTCATTTGTTTAAATATTGTATAATCGTAAATTAGTTTTCTATATCTCATTATTTTTCTTTGTTTTTTTATTTACATTAGACAGGGACAGTCTGCCAACAATTTGATTTATCTTGCTCGAATACATTTTATTATTAGTTTTAGTCTTAATGTTAACTTCCATTAACATGGTTGCATTATAGGCCGTAATATATTAGATATTATCTTGTTGATCAAATCTTCATTTGTATAGCCTATTAGAGTTAATTGTGATTGTTATATTCTGATGTACCATATGTTTGTCCTGGTGAGTGGAAGAGAAAGCCACGTGGCCTGAACTCCACCAGGCTAAATAAATAAATAAGATAAAAAATAATAAATAGCCTATTTATAAAACTTGGGAAATAAATCGGTGATTTAGAGCACAAATGGACCAATGGAAAACGAAGGCCATGGCTTTTAGAGGAAGAGATTCAGTGAGATGCAAAATTATTTTAGAAAATCAAAGTATAGAACACGTGTCTAGTTTCAAATATTTGGGCTGCGATTTTGGCTACAATGTGGAAAGAGATATTGACTCCAAAATAAATAAATTTCAGACGGTGTGTAGAACAATACAGAGAACATTCAAAAATAAAATTAGAAAAGAAACCAAGATAAAAATGTATAATGTTATGGCGGTTCCCACAATATTGTATGGATGTGAAACTTGGGCTCCAATGAAAAAACAGAAGGATAGAATACAGACAGCGGAGATGAGGTTCCTAAGACAAGTAAAAGGATGTACAAGACTTGATAGAATAAGAAATGAGGATATAAGAGAAGAATTGAAAGTACAGCCTTTATTGGATAAAGTCACGAATTACAGACAGAAATGGATTGATCATATGGATGGAATGAGTAAGGAGAGATATCCATTGTTAGCAATAAATTATCAAGCAAGAGGACGACGTGATGTTGGAAGACCTAGAAGACGTTGGGCTGATGCATTATGAAGTCGGAACGGGCAATTGTCTAATCCCTGGAGTGATGATGTTGATGATGGACCAAGTCCAGCAAATTATGTTTGGAGAAACAAATGTTAAAATTAAATAAACCACAATTTATTCTCATCATCATAGTACATTCACGAATTTAGGCCATTTGTTGATCTGTTTCGGCCTCAAGAGAAACACCATCCAGAAGTCTTTTGAGTGGACGTCCTGGTCTTCTTCTTCCTGCAGGTTGATATCTTAACATTTGTTTGGGTATTCTGTGATCTTCCATTCGATGAACATGTTGCATCCATCTTGACTTATAATCAGAAATTTTGTTTTCTAAAGATTCCATGTGTAATTCTTCTAAGATGTCTTCAATTTTTTTTGTATATAGTAGTATGTATCTTGCAGTCGTCCGAAGGTATCTCATTTCAGCAGATCTAAGTCTCTGTACGCCTATATCCTTCTGTTTAAATGTCCATACTTCGCTACCAAACAAAAGAGTTGGAAGAGCCAGTGTTTTATACACTTTTAGTCTCGAATGTGTTTGGACTAACTGTGGCTTGAAGATAGAATTTATTAACCCTAAAATTCTTAAAAATTTAGATATTTTTGCATTTACATCCTTTTCTTCTTCATACGAGATATTGCATCCTAGATATGTAAAATTATTCACCTGCTCCAAAATTTTATTGTCCAGTACAATTTTACTTCTGACAGGATCTACACCTTGAAATGTCATAATTTTTTTTGTCTAGTAGGCCTATAGGCTATGTTGTTAATTTGTGTCAATTTTAGTGATTATTTTTTTAAATTTAGGCGGCTCCGTGGTGCAAGCGGTTAGACTCTCGCCTCTCACCGCTAGGGTCCCGAGATTGAGTGTCGGCCTCTCCATGTGAGTTTCACGGTGGACTAAACGGAGCTTGGGCAGATTTTTCTCCGTGTATTCTCCCTTTTTCCCCTGTCAGAAATTAATTCCACCATTTCTCCATACTCATCTCATCCATTTCATTTCATTTCGTTCATCTGCCCCTGTGACGGTGCGTCAGGCGTGGTCGGCCGGCACCCTTGTCATTCACGACCTCTATTTAGGAGCTTTATCTCATCTCATCCCTCGATACGATCCTTAGTTAACACGAGTTAAAGATATATATTTTTAAGATTTACCTGCATGGTATCTTTGCCTTATATCGTGGTGGAGATGATTGCGAGCTTAATTGACCCTAAGAGCTGCTGCCGAAAACGGTTACCATGTTGGACAGATCGAAAACAATAAGCCAACCGAATAAAACACCTTGGTCGAAAAACTGGCGATTTTTCATAAGTAATGCCACGAGTGATTTCCAAATTATCGATAAATACACGACTCACGAAGTGAGGAGTGAATTTATCTAGACTATTTAACTCATGCCCCAAATGGGACTCAATGACCAATCACGTTTCAATGATTTCTGTTTTACAACCAATCAGAGTCGTGTTTCACGAAATATTTATCAGTGTTATATTTACCATATTAAAGAAAGCTCCTCCTTTTTAATATTCTGAACAGGTCTGACCATTATTTTGCAGTGACTGAGCCTTTAACAAATACGGCTACCAGATTGTATATATATATATATATATATATATATATATAGTGCATAGATGTCAACACATAGCGCTTGCAGGAGTTAATATAAAAATATTTGTAGCAATTCATTATACCACCAAAAAAAAAAAACACTGTTTGCACTTTCTTAAATGTATTTTTTCCCAGGTAATAATCCACAAAAATATAATTGTCATATTTACATCATACGACATCAGAAATGAATTAATATACAGTTTGATGTGTTTCATTTTTTTCTCCACTAGAGAGCATTCTTACAATATTGCGTTCCTTTGGCAATAAATAGTATGATCTGGTTGCAGTGATAAACAAAAGAAGCAGATGATGAAGCGTACCTATCGTTTCTCATTTGTTTTCAAACATCGCCGTTTACATTAAATATATAAATATCTTAAAATAACTATAGTTAAATAATGATTTGTGAGTAAACAGCTTAATTTTATTCGTTAAATAGTCCTAACAAATGCCACTCTTGATTTCCAAATTATCTAGATAAATTGGAAATTACTCGTGGCATTACTTATGAGAATTTGGAAATCAAGAGTGGCATTTGTTAGGACTATTTAAAGCATAAAATTAAGCTGTTTGCTCACAAATCATTGTTTAACTATAGTTATTTTAAAATATTTATATATTTAATGCAAATGGCGATGTTTGAAAACAAATCAGAAATGTGAGGTTATGTTCATTCACTGCTGCTTGATCATATTATTTATTGCCAAATAAGATCGTAATATTGTTAAGAGTGCACCCAAGTGGAGAAATAATAAAACACATCAAAGTATATATCATAATCAACATTACGGATTATTCATTTATTTTTTTTAGTAAACAACTCGGTAAAATCAAGGAATCTTTTCATTATTTGCTATATTCAATATATTTGTTGGAGAAAAATAATACTTTGACCTGTTCAGAACATTAAAAAGGAGGTGCTTTCTTTATCACAAAAGCAGGAGCTGATAAAGATAAATCGATAAAGAGCGAGGTGAAACACGACTGTCATTGGTTGTAAAACAACATTCGTTAAAACGTGATTGGGTCATTGACTAGCATATGTGGCATGAGTTAAATAGTCACCGTAAAAATACAACAGACAAGAAATGCGGTTCCACTGGGGTAAAACTTTCCGGAGGAAAAATAATTACCCAATAGGAACTTTCGTCATCCCAACTTCTCTCAATAAATATTAAACAAAAAATGTATTAAATGATTTTTTTCCAGTTACATGCGAAACATGGGCACTCATTTTAAGGAAGGAGGATATATGACTGTTCCAGTATTTGAGAATAAAGTTCTTGGGAATTTTCGCAGTCGAGTCTACGACAGGGAAACGACAGCTTCTAGCGCTCACCACTGAAGATGCCCTCCGCAATTGAGGGAGAAACTTCTGGAAGAAACGCCAGTTATAGACCACGGCCACATAGCCCGGAATCTTTTATTACCAAAACTTAGTTTTATTTGATTTTCATATTTATTTAAGATAATTCAGTGACAGCTGTTTCGGTACACTGTACCTTCTTCAGACATGTTAACAAAGTATGAAACAGCTGTCATTGAATTATCTTAAATAAATATGAAAATCAAATAAAACTAAAAAAAAAAAAAAACTAAGTTTCTTCTTAGTTAGTGGTCAATCCAATTTATTTTCTTCTTCTTTACCTATGAGTTCCAGCATTGTTATTCCTTCACCCACTCTGTCTAGCAAATCTTTATTTTTTATTTGTCAAGTTTCCTATAAAAATCAGAAAAGATGAAGATAGGAACTTATTGAGTTTTGAAAGTAAGCCGCTCGAAACTTTATGATTTTTCAAAACTTGTTTTAATGAAACCAACACTTCTTTCGTATGTTTTACAAATTAATCATCCGATACAATTAGACATATTGTACATGGCAATCAGTAAGATTGAACATTACTCTCTCTACCTTATGGAGGGCTATGATGAGGTTGCAAACTGATTTGAGGATAACCGCATAGCGTGCTTGCGTGCGGGGTGGAGGCGCCCCTTCTTCTGATTGACTCATTTTACGACGTACAAGAAATATAAATGTATCGCTTAAGTAAACATCAAATTTAGTCCGTAACAAATTAAGTTAAGTCAGTAAATATTTATTACAGCTATAAATATCCTTTATGCAGTAACCAGCATACTTCGTAAGCTGAATTCTTAATACGAAACAAGTTAATTCAATTGTTTTATGACAAACTAGCTGACACACCTAAATAAATTAATAGTATACTACGACGCGAGGTTGGCAGGTGGTTTTTACAGATTCGAGGAAAATGTTTAAAACCGAGCAATAGCGAGGTTTTTAATTTCCGAGTTTGTGTAAAACACTTCAGAAACGTAGGCCTACATTGTACATTTTTTTGCGCGATGGTGTTTTCAAAATAATAAATAATAGTAAAATAATAAAATCTTTATTGGAAATATTTGCGTTCATTATAAACAATTGACTGATGTTAACAGTGTGGGCAATGTTTATTAATTGAAACAACACGAGGCCATGGCACCAATTAGTTATAAAATGACGGCAAGTAGGCTACATAGGCCTATTTATTGTTTTATATTGTTTCGAATAAAGTTCAGTTCATTTAAAATGCAGTGATTTGTTTCGTATAGGCCTAATGTATATTAACGCTACCTTTTGGATATTTTTTGTAGGTCTAGGCTATATACATTATGCCTATACGTAGTAGGCTATACATACAGAACAGTGGTTTTACTTCCCACACGCGTGTTAGTAATATGTAATATTACAGTAGGCCTATATTTATTTTTATTATAGTAACTTATAGTTAGGCCTATTTAGGTTGGCAATCCCGAATTGTAGGAAGTTGAGCTTTCAATCACGGCCGGCATTGCGACAAAACGCAGTATGGCGCAAAAGATAATTATAATTTATATCGTAGGCCTAATTATTTTTAGATACCGTATGCTGATTACTCGGTCTTGCACCATCTTTTCGGCATCAATGAGCTGAAAGTCAACTGTGGTTATTGTGAGTTATTCGTAAAAGATAGACATGTGCTGTCGCGAACTTTTTTGTGGAATTTTTTTTATATATTCGATTCTGTGTATATCAATTTGGTGTATTTGTTATGGCTTAGGTAGCGTAAGCCATTGAAGCATCCAAAAACAACTTTTTTAGCGGACCGATTCATTTTTTTATTGTCCCACAAAATTCTCTAAATCATGGTAAAGCCCCATTGATATGGTAAAGTAGTTTTGAGTGTATAAATTCAAAAACAGACAAAATTAAAAATACTAAAATCGGAGAAATAGGCCTAATGGATGTGCAAAAAGATGTTCTATAAATTTAAAGAAAGTAGACTGAAATGGTTTGGCTACATAAAGAGAAGGTCAAATGACAGGATACATAAAATTATATTAAATTTTGAAGATGAGGGCAACAGAAGAAAGAGGAGACCAAAAAAACAGTGGGTTCAAAGAGTACATAGAACTGATGTCGAGAGGTTTAACAGAGAGTGATGCAGAACATAAGGATTTATGGAAGAATAAAATTTACAGTGGGTTGTAGGTAAAGTATTGTATTGTGGAGAAATCCCTAATAAATAAGAAAGATTAAAATATGTAAAAATATAAATAAATAATTTAATAAATAGACGCTATAATAAGACTGTCGAAATGGCGGACCGGGGGCACATTGCGTCCCTCCAATCCATTTCAAATGGCTCGCGAAATTCTCGCTTATTGTAATATTATTTTTCCACTAAAAATATAGTTTTAAATCGATTTTAATAGCAGTCATTCCTTTTATGATGCATCATGTTTTTTTTATTTCATAGCATATTAGGCCTAGGCCCTATATGAAATTTTACGGATACGAAAGATGGACTCTTATTTTAGGGAGGAGAAAAGAATAGAAATATTTGAAAAAAAAAATGTTCTTAAAAAAGGTTTGGATCAAAGAGAGATGAACAGTCAGATGAATGGAGAAGACTACACAACATTGAGCTAGATGGCCTTTTAAGGAAACTAGATATAATAAGAAGAGTTTAGTCTCGTAGACTGCTATGGGCAGGACATAAGGCACGAATGGGGGATGAAAGAGAGGAATGGAAGTTTATTGTAGGAAAACCAGAGAAAAACGTCTAGGCCTAGTTGGTAGGCCTAAATCAATAATAAGATGGGAGATAATATTAACTATGATTTGAAGAAGGTAGATTATGCAGGGGGGGCACGCCATAGCGTAGTGGTTAAGGCATTGCGCTACAAGCCGGAAGGTCGAGGGTTCAAGTCCCGTTGGAGTCAGGATTTTTAAACTGACCCAAATCTTCTGGCGGCACTATGGCCCTGGGGTCGACTCAGCCTCTAACGGAAATGAGTACCAGACGCTTGTTCTGGGGGTAAAGACGGTCGTTACGCAGGGCTGACAACCCGGCTGACACAAAGTGCCGATTGTCTAGAAATAGTGGGAGCCTTAACCTCCAACTACCCCAAGGGCCTCCTGAGGCCTGTTGTGGGATCACTTTACTTTTTAGATTATACAGGCGGGTGATTGGAAAAGATTAGCTAAGGAAGGGATGTTTGGAAAACTTATGTCCGCGCGATCATGAAGCAATTGGTTCGATAATGCCAGCGAGTTTATTATATCGAACTGTAACATTAAGGTCCCGATATTGAGCTGATCACTCATTCGGGAAGGCCCTCCATGTCCTTCCATCCATAGTAATTCTGCCCGAAGGCAGGTCCTTCACTGCAATCATAGCATTTTCATGCTATGCTTGCAGCTTTACTAGGGAATTGTAGGTGTGGTAGCTTCTCCATGTCCTTGTGTATGTGTGTGATTTCATAGTTTGAAATGTGTTGTGTGGCATCTAAAAAGCCTATAAGGTGATGTGTGGCATCTAAATAGCCTATAAGGTGATGTGTGGCATCTAAATAGCCTATAAGGTGATAGGTTAAAGCAAGTTAATGAAGTGGAATCATTAGAGAAAAAAATAAGCTCGGGTTATTAATTAGTGTTTTGGTTTTATTTTAAAAATGATATCACGCTACTAGTATTTCGCGATAAAATTATTTTTAATACGATACTTATTAATTTTATTATTGCCGATAATCTTTTTCAGATCACCCATAAAATAAAACATAACGGGCATACAAAACTGATATGAATTCAACCATATATTACCAGTAAAAATGTTAGCATTACAAAGCAAATTTGGCCTTTTACACTCCAAATGATGGAATAATTCCAATTGACCTGGGAAAAAATTATTACTTCAAGTAAATTATATTCACTTTATTCTGTCATTACAATATATTGTTATTATTATTATTATTATTATTATTATTATTATTAATTTTACAGATAGTTATAACTGGTGTTGTTTCTTTGATCCCAGTTTTCATTTCCTTCTGACTAAATATTCATTTTCTGCCACTTCCCTTCCTTTAATGGCTTCTTGCATACCGACCTATATCTGGTACAATGGCGTAAATGCCCGACATTGGAATTAGGCCTCCTATATCAAGATATGCCCCACTCAAAACAGATTTAAAAAAGCTAGCTTAAATACATTTCCTTAGACAATAGCCAATAATGATCAGTATAACCTTGTTATACGGTAGGCAGTCTATATTTTTATGTAATTAATTAAATAAAAATAAAACTTAAAGTTTTATGTGATTTTCATATTTATTAAAATATAAATTAGTTACAGCTGTTTTGGTACTTTGTACCTTCTTCAGACATGATAACAAATTATTGGATTTTGTTATTATAGTACATAACAACTGTAACTATGCAACATTTTTTTTTTACAATCTCTGTTATAGATTTAAAAGAAGCGATTCATTCAAATCTAGTTGGGAATTTAACAGCTTATTACCACTTTTCAATTTATTTATCCCTACAACTTCTAAAAGATCCAACTTCTTTCCTTTGTCACAAACATGTAACATTTTAAAATTTGAATCAATCAATGATCATATTGGAGCAGGTGGTTAGCACGCTTTGAATTATCTAAATTTCTGTTATATGCTCTCATGTGTTCCTTTATACGAGAAATAAAAGATCTACCAGTTTGTCCTATATAGCTAGACATTGTCACATGTGCCACACTTCAATTTATATACACCTGATAATTGTTCCTTTTGTTTTATATTTTTATTAGCTATTCTTTCATATTTAGCACTATTTTTATTATTCTTTTATGTTTTGCACTTTCTTTACTAATCCAATTATTTTATCAAATTATTATTATTATTGTTATTATTATTATTATTGTTATTATTATTATTATTATTATTATTATTATTATTATTATTACTACTACTACTACTACTTTAATATTTATTTTGTTCTTTACGGGTGATCTGTAGGCTATATTGTGCAGCCTATGTAGGCCTATATTATGTTGGCTATTCTTAATCAAGTTGTAGATAATTCATAATTGTTATTGTGTGTATAATTTAAGTGGAAGAGAAGGCCTTACAGTCTTAACTCCATCAGGTAAAATAAATAAACCATTAACAGCTTAATTTTAATCTTTAGCCTGTCCTTTGTTAGGAATTACTAGATCAGATTATTTTAATTCCTCTTATTTACCTGCATAGGCCTATGTCTTTTCTAGATTTGAATGAATGTTTAATTTCTTTGTGCATCTCATTCCTATTTACGTAAATAAACAAGAAAATAATAGCACAGAATATCTTCTTAAACATATTATGTAAATTAATTCTGAAATACAAGATATAAATAAGAAAATGCAGAAATTTCAACATATTTGTGGAACAATCAGACTGAGGAACAAAATAAGAAAGGGTAAGCAGCTAAGATTTTACTCAACGATGACACTACCAGTGGCGATGTATGGAAGTGAGGCCAGGGTCCTAAAGGAAAAGGGAATTCAGGCAGCGAAAATAAGATTCCTGCGGGCTGTGAAAGGTTATAGGCTACAAGAGAAGAACATGTTAGAAATGAGGAAATAAAAGTACAACTATTTCTTCAACAAATAGAAGAACACAGAAACAATTGGATAGAACATCTGCAAAGAATGGCAGAGAATAGGATACCAAAGATGGCACTGACTTTGCCTATAATCCTGGAGGACGAAGATCAAGAAAGCGCTGGGCTGAACAGATGTGAGATCGGAACAGGTAAAGACCTAATGTTGAGTTGATGATAATTCTGAAATATACATACTTACTGGTTAAAAAATATGATACTGTATTTTAACGGTGTTTCATTGAAGAACTTAGTACAATTTTGCACTGTTATGAACATACAAGAAAGATGGCGTCGTCAGTGAAGTTTTGCCGAGAAAAACAAAAGACGTAACAAACAACTGTTGTAAGTTGAATCGGTAGAAAACACCTTTTCGTGTGGGAACTAATAAAGTGATCCCGAGGAGCTTTCATCAAAAGTACACAAACACATAAACCGAGACTGTATTTCCTAATAAACCCACTTACAAAAGTAAAAGACCTCTCATTCGCAAAAGTATATGAAATATTAACAATTCTCTATGCTTATTAAAATTCCAATATCGTCTGGAATTTAATTTAAATGGGCCTAAAATGTTGATATTATACTTCTATCTCCAATTAGAGACATTTCGTATTTTGTGTTATTATCCATAACATTAACCTGTCTTTACCTTTTAACTTAACTGTTGCAGATTTATTATATGAACTAATTTATGAGAAATGAAGTAAATTGAAGTGAATTCTGTAATTAAGTAACTAAAACTATTTGGCACTCCCAAATCAGATTCATAAATTTTGAGGAATTGGCTGAATTCAAATACCTAGGAACAATAATCACAAATAGGAATGAGATGCACAAAGAAATTAAACATAGGCTCAATTCTGGAAATGAGTGCTATTATGCATTGCAGAGACTCTTGATGTCCCAACTCCTTTCAAAAAACGTTAAACTGAAAATATATAAAACCATTATTCTACCAGTTATAGGCCTATTACATGGGTGCGAAACATGGACTCTTACTTTAAAGGAGGAAAGGAGATTACAAGTATTTGAGAATAAAGTAGGCCTACTTAGGAAAATTTTTGGACCAAAGAGAGATGAACAGACATGTGAATGGAGAAGACTACATAACAATGAACTACATGGTCTTTATAGGAAGCCAGATATAATAAGAACAGTTAAGTCTCGTAGACTACGATGGGCAGGACATGTTGCGCGTGTTGGGAATGAAAGACTTGCATGGAAGCTTCTTACAGGAAAGCCAGAGGGAAAACGCCCAGTTGGTAGACCAAGAATGAGGTGGGAGAATAACATTAACTATGATTTGAGGGAAGTAGATTATACAGGGAATGATTGGAAAGCATTAGCTCAGGATAGGGATGTATGGAGAGCTTATATCCGTGCGGTCATGAACCTACGGGTTCGATAGTACCAGTGAGTAAGTATGTAAATCAGATTCATGGCTGAGCCGACATAAGCTCTCCACACTTCCTTATTCTGAACTTATGTTTTCCCATATCCATGGCGCGACAGACCTAGAAGACCCTTGGCCTAACAGTTAGCTGCTGCCCTCACATCTACATGCGTTAATCACAGAGGTAGACGATCATCCTGTCAGTGTAGGGGTGACATGACAAGCATATCGGGTCCCCCAGCCGTATAGCTGGTTTCTCATCCTGGAGCCGGTACTTGTGGCTATCTAAATTCCTCACGATACTGGGTGGGAACCGGTCCCGTACTGGCCGAAATTTCATGAGAAAATGTCTTCGCCCGTGAAGACTCGAACCAGCCGCAAGTCCCGTAGCTCTACGCGAAGGCGTCTTGCCTTAACCACTCGGCTACGGCGCGTGACTTGTTTTCCAATAATTCCTTGTATAATTAATTGACTTATCACAGATCAATTATAGACCAAGTTCAGAATTTTAATTATTTGGGTTGTCATTTAGGCAATGACAGAAATTTAGATAAACACACTAAAATACAAGAATTCAATTATCTATGTAGCACAATTAAACGCACTTTATTAAATAAGACTAGAAAATAAACTATTTTGAAGTTTTACAAAGTATTGGCAGTTCCATCTCTTATCTATGGATGTGAAACCTGGACATTAACAAAGGCAGATAGTAAACAAATAGAGGCTGCTGAAATGAAGATGTTGAGAGCAATAGCTGGATACCAAAGGACCGATAAAAAGAAAAACGAAGATATAAGAACAGAAAACTTAATATATTTAATCTCTGTGAAAGAATAAAATATTATCAAAATGCTTATCTTCAGCACGTATTACGAATTAATGAACAGCGCATACCAAGAAGAATGTATAATTATAAACCAAAAGGGAGAAGAATGTTGGGAAGACCATTGAAGAGATGGAAGGACCAATTCGACCTATAATGAGATCGGAACAGGCCATTGGGCTTAATCCTTGCTGTTGAAGGAAAATGCTATTCTCCCACATTATTCTTGCCCCACCACAAAAATCATTAACTAACTAACTAACTAACTCACTGGCACTATCGAACCCGAAGGTTCATGGCCGCGCGGACATAAGCTCTCCATACATCCCTATCCTGAGCTAATGCTTTCCAATCATTCCCTGTATAATCTACTTCCCTCAAATCATAGTTAATGTTGTTCTCCCACCTCATTCTTGGTCTACCAACTGGGCGTTTTCCCTCTGGCTTTCCTACAAGCCACAAAAATCATTGCAATAACTAACTCACTGGAATTGTCGAACCTCTATGTTCATGACCGCATGTACATAGACTCTTCACACATCTATAACCTAAGATAATATTTTCCAATTATCCCCTGTATAACCTATTTCCTTCAAACCATGATTAATGTTACTTAATTCTTGGCCTACTTAGTGGGCGATTACCTCTGGTTTTCCTATAAGAGATTCCATGTTCCACTTTCATTCCCATTCGTGCCACATGTCCTTCTCATCACAGTCTACGAGACTTAACTCTTCTTGTTAGGCCTATATCTGGTTTCCAATAAAGATCGTAGATTACTCTTATGTAATCTTCTCCATTCGCCTGTATGTTCGTCTCTCTTTGGTCCAAAATTTTTCCTATAGAACGTATTTGTCAAATGCTTGTAATCTTTTCTCCTTCTTTAAAGTAACATTCCATGTTGCATCCATTAATATAAATGCGAGAATAACAGTAATAGGCCTACATTTTCAGTTTAACGTTTTTGAGAGAAGTTTGGACTATAAGAGTCCTGTAATACGTAATAATAATAAATTTCCAGATTTGAGTAATGTTCAATGTTTTGTGCATTTAATCCCTATGTATAATTAGAATCAATATAATAGATGATAAAATTTATAATATAGGCTTATTTTTAGCAGCAGAGTTATTCATAAGTAATGCCACGAGTGAATTCCAAATTATCGATAAATTCACGACTCACGAAGTGAGGAGTGAATTTTTCTAGAGAATTTGAAAATCAAGAGTGGCATTTGTTAGGACTATTTAACGAATAAAATTAAGCTGTTTACTCACAAATCATTATTTAACTATAGTTATTTTAAAATATTTATAGCCTATAACTTATTTAATGTAAACGGCGATGTTTGAAAACAAATGAGAAGCGAATGGTACGCTTCATTTGCTCATTTTGTTCATCACTGCAACCAGATCATATTATTTATTGCCAAAGGATCGCAATATTGTAAGAATGCTCTCTAGTGGAGAAAAAATGAAACACATCAAACTGTATATTAATTCATTTCTGATGTCGTATGATGTAAATATGACAATTATATTTTTCTGGATTGTTACCTGGAAAAAAATACATTTAAGAAAGTGAAAACAGTGGTTTCTTTTTTTGGTGGTATAATCAATTGCTACAGATGTTTTTATATTAACTCCCGCATGCGGCATGCGTTGACATTCATGCACTATATATACATTCTGGAAGCCGTATTTCTCATGGGCTCAGTCACTGCAAAATAATGGTCAGACCTGTTCAGAATATTAAAAAGGAGGAGCTTTCTTTAATATGGTAATTATAACACTGATAAATATTTCGTGAAACACGACTCTGATTGGTTGTAAAACAGAAATTATTGAAACGTGATTGGTCATTGACTCCCATTTGGTGCATGAGTTAAATAGTCTCGAGAATTTGGAAATCAAGAGTTGCATTTGTTAGGAGTATTTAACGAATAAAATTAAGCTGTTTACTCACAAATCATTATTTAACTATAGTTATTTTAAAATATTTATAGCCTATATTTAATGTAAACGGCGATGTTTGAAAACAAATGAGAAGCGAATGGTACGCTTCATTTGCTCCTTTTGTTCATCACTGCAACTAGATCATGTTATTTATTGCCAAAGGATAGCGCTATTGTAATAATGCACCTGAGTGGAGAAATTTATAACCAACATTATAGGTATTAATTAATTTCTGATGTCCTATGATGTAAATATGTCAATTATATTTTTCTCCAACGTCGTTTCCTGGAAAGTAATTCGTTTAAGGAAGTGCAAACAGTGGTTTCTTTTTTTATAGTATAATCAATTACTACAAATGTTTTTATATTATCTCCCGCATGCGTTATCAGCTGACATTCCTGCACTATATAAGTAATACAATCTGGTACCCGTATTTCTTACAGAGTGAATTACTGCAAAATAATGCTATGACCTTTTCAGAATGTTAAAAAGGGGGAGCTTTTTTTAATATGATAAACTTAGGTTTTTAAATTCCAGGCGAAACACGACTGTGATTGGTTGTAAATAAAAAATCATTGTGGTTGTAAATAAAAAATAATTGAAATGTGATTGGTGATTGACTCCCATTTGGGGCATGAGTTAAATAGTCTATGTAAATTTGGGGAAGTGGCTGAATTCAAATACCTAGGAACAATAATCACAAATAGGAATGAGATGCACAAAGAAATTAAACATAAGCTCAATTCTGGAAATGCGTGCTATTATGCATTGCAGAGACTCTTGATGTCCCAACTCCTTTCAAAAAACGTTAAACTGAAAATATATAAAACTATTATTCTACCAGTTATATTAGGCCTATATGGGTGCGAAACATGGACTCTTACTTTAAGGGAGGAAAGGAGATAACAAGTATTTGAGAATAAAGTACTTACGAAAATTTTTGGACCAAAGAGAGATGAACAGACAGGTGAATGGAGAAGACTACATAACAATGAACTACATGGTCTTTATATAAATCTACTTACTTACTTAATCTTACTCACTGGCACTATCGAACCCATAGGTTCATGGCCGCGCGGACATAAGCTCTCCATACATCCCTATCCTGAGCTAATGCTTTCCAATCATTCCTTGTATAATCTACTTCCCTCAAATCATAGTTAATGTTATTCTCCCACCTCATTCTTGGTCTACCAACTGGGCGTTTTCCTTCTGGCTTTCCTACAAGAAGCTTCCATGCACGTCTTTCATTCCCCATACGCGCAACATGTCCTGCCCATCGCAGTCTACGAGACTTAACTGTTCTTATTATATCTGGCTTCCTATAAAGACCATGTAGTTCATTGTTATGTAGTCCCCTCCATTCACCTGTCTCTTCATCTCTCTTTGGTCCAAACATTTTCCTAAGAACTTTATTCTCAAATACTCGTAATCTGCTTTCCTCCCTTCAAGTAAGAGTCCATGTTTCGCACCCATATAATATAACTGGTAGGATAATAGTTTTATATATTTTCAGCTTAACGTTTTTTGAAAGGAACACTTAATTACTATAAAATGTTTCGATTTCGCTAACTTAACGCCATCATCCACTTATCTCCCCACTAATTGTGAATGTTTCACATTATGCAAGAATGGCGTATGAATTAAAAATTATAAACTAATATAATTTGCATAAGTCGGTGGAATGTATAAAAAACTTGAAAAGAAGTTAAAGATTCTAATTAAAATATTTAGGATGGTTTTTGCGAGATGTTGGGTATTACACCTGTGAATAGGCCCACTTTTTCTATGTTATTTGATTCCCTCTGACTTCTGATATGCGCCAATTAAAAACAAGCCAGTCCTTTCTACTCGTAAATTAAGGCGGGTTTCATATTTATTGGAGTGTAGTAGATGCGGATTGGACAAACATCTCGGCATATTTAGGCCTATGTTTTAATATGTAGGCCTAGGCTTATTCCTGGATCCATGTATCTTTCGGATTGAAAATCTAAGTAATTATAATAGGTATGCATATAGTAGATAGGCCTACCTGTATTTGCAAGAACTCCAGCCAGACTGTATCACACATTTCCAAAAACATGAATTTATTACTAAATTATATTATATAATCAATTGAGTTGGTGTTTACTTGATGAAAATCCATATTTATTAATTAAATAAAAATAAAACGTAGTATTATTTGATTTTCATATTTATTATATAATTCAGTGACAGCTGTTTCGGTACACTGTACCTTCTTCAGACATGTTAACTAATTATAAATTGTGTTCCAACTGATCTAAGCAACAATACAACAATATTTATTTAAATTTTTAAATTTAACAAAGGGGATTCATTCAAATCAAGTTGAGAATTTAACACTTTTTTACTACTTTTAAACTTATTAATTTCTACAGCCTCCAAAAGATCTAACTTCTTACCCTTATCACAAATATGTAAAATTTCAAAATTTTTTGGAGACTGTAGAAATTAATAAGTTTAAAAGTAGTAAAAAACTGTTAAATTCTCAACTTGATTTGAATGAATCCCCTTTGTTAAATTTAAAAATTTAAATAAATATTGTTGTATTGTTGCTTAGATCAGTTGGAACACAATTCATAATTTGTTAACATGTCTGAAGAAGGTACAGTGTACCGAAACAGCTGTCACTGAATTATATAATAAATATGAAAATCAAATAAAACTACGTTTTATTTTTATTTAATTAATAAATTATATTATTTCCAAAATAAGTTTCAACTGCCCTTCACAAATAGGGCCTACTTTATATAAGAAATGCTGCTACAAGAAGATGTGTGAGTTTCTCTATTACATATTAAAGAGACTTTGAGTAGTTTTTTTATTGTTAATTAATTAATTTGATACTATTGGGCGATAGAGAAGAGCAACTAAAGGTCAACACGTACGCAGTATTGAGTAACACCAAGAAATTGGGACTGGAAATAAATATCAATAAAACTTATATGATCACACTTAGTAATACATTAGCCTAAATTGGCGAAACAATTTCTCGTGCCAGTTATTCAAATGTTTCGGACCTCATAGAAAACAAAATCATGAAAAACTGTGTACATTATTAGGTAATTTGACACAAACTTAAGTCATCTATAATCATTTTTTTTTATTTTATAAACAATAATAAACAAATTAAATCAATGTATCTTATAGGCCTAAATTGTGAAGTTAAGGGTTTAAATAAGCATGGATAATGATTGTATGAAGTGTTTGTATGGAAGGAAAATATTTATGTAATTCAAAGATGCGTAAACACTGTTTACAATTTTTAAATTGCCAGTTGAAACCTTGAAAATATCCAGAATTAATATACATAATTATGTTTAGTATATTTCCATATTGAAATTAATTTTTTAAAGGCGTTTATATAAAAGAGGTATAATTATTGTCTCTATTTCAAAATACTACTTAAAGTTTTTAAATTAAGTTACAAAATGAATATTGCTTTTGCGTTTCTATATAAAATTGATGTTTCTCGTATAATTTATCATTTTTATATTATATGATAATAATTATTATTATTGCTATCATTATTATTATTATTATCGTAAGTATTATTATTGTTATTCTCGTATAAAATGTTTGTTTGTACATGAAATTTACATTGTTACATTTAATGTATTTTTAACTGTTTATAATTAGTAGTGTAGGCCTACATCTATATTTGTCAAATATTTATTTGTATTTGTGCTGGTTGAGTGGAAGAGAAGGCCTTGTGGCCTTAACTCTGCAGAATAAATAAAACATTATTATTATCATTATTATTATCATTATTATTATCATTATTATTATTATTAAAATTGATTTTTCCAAGGTTTTATACAACAATTAGGCCTAGGTTTTCTCTAGCTATAAGTAAAATAATGTCTTGAACCCTTATTAATTAGTTTTAATACCAGCATATTTCATTTCTAAACTCTAATCTTGTATTTTTGTTTGGAAACTTATCACAAATATTTTATAGGTAGCCTACTTTAGGCTCTGAGATATGGCCTATATATGACATATAATATATTTAATTTGCTCTCACTCAGTAGAACAAATCAGGATTGATGTGATGGGTCTTTTTATGATGTTACGTAACTGTTCTTTATCCTCATAAATTCATTTTATTTCTAACTCTTACGATTGGATAACACAAGCGATTAGATAACAGCACTAGGCTATACAAATTTAAATAAAACTTAATAATAATTTACTGTATCATAAATAATAAACACTCAGCCCATATTAAATTTGTAAAATTATGACTCATTTTACTATTTGACAAATCATGTACACAGAAACAAAATTATAACTTTTCTAATTAATTTTCGCTTACATAAACACCCCCAAAATATGAGCCCATTAATAGCATTTGCCTTGAAAATGTTGTCCGTCGCCGTGGCGTAGTCGGTAGAGTCCCTACCTTCCACTCCGGCGACCGGGGTTCGATTCCCGGCGGTGTAGGGGATTATTAATCTCCACCTTGGGTCTGGGTGTGTGTCTTGACCTTGTGTCAATGTGTGAGAATAACAGAAAGTTATCAAAGAGGTAAATCAAGAAGGAAAACAGTGTAAACGAAAAGAGGAAAAATAAAATAAAATAAATAGGCTAAATATTACATTGCGCTCAAAGAAATAACTAACTCACTGACATTATAAAATCACGAGATTCATGACCATACATATTATTAAATCTCAATAGGCTACATCCTCATCCTGAGATTTTCAAATCATGCTTAGGCCTATATAGGCCTAATTCTTCTACCTAGTGCACATTAGCCAGGCCAAGAATGTGGTGGGAGAATAATATTAACCATGATTTAAAGGAAGTAGAATATACAGAGAAAGATTGGAAAACATTAGCTCTAGATAAGGACGTATGGAGAGCTTACGTCCACGCGGCCATTAACCTACGGTTTGCCACTGCCAATGAGTTAGTTACTTAAAAGGACTCTGTAATCGCGTAAGTAGGGGCTACATTTAAAAATTCCCGCCGTTTGGATTTAATTTCTCGCCAATTTGAAGGTTAAACATAAAAATAAATAATAGTTTAAAAAACTAAAACAACACGCTTTATTAGAAAACCAAACTAAAAAATGAAAAATAATTTTAATTTCCAACACGCTTGGGATAAAATTAAAGTGTTCAATAAAAAATAAAATTATCTTCAACACATCTAGAATAAAACTAGACTTATCTACAAAAAAAATTACCATCAAAAGCGTGGGTGGGGTGCTCTATATCAATGTATATATTTGATAGTAAACAGATACTGGTATAAGTAAAGTCTCTAAGAAGAAAACGTAAAAACCATAAAAAGCACACCACGCTTTTGATGGTATAACATTATATTTTTTTTTGTAGTAGATAACTCTAGTTTTATTATAGATGTGTTGGAGATGATTTTTTTGTTGGCCATTTTAATTTTATCCCAAGCGTGTTGGAAATTAAAATTATTTTTCATTTTTTAGTTCGGTTTTCTAATAAAGCGTGTTTTAGTTATTTAAACTATTATTTATTTTTTTAATTTTTAGTTTAATTGATTGTCATAAACCGGAATCCCATGAAAATTGAATTGCTTAATACCCTTCTAAAAAAATCGTCCGGGCCGAATTTGAACCAGCGACCTATGGATTACTGAAATTATATACCATTACAGTCCACCGCTCTATCAACTGAGCTCTTACAACGATTGACTAAAAAGTCGATAAGTCTTCAACCTATTATACCGGTTTTTATTTTTATTTTTTTTATTTTCTGATGATTCTGGCCAGAATTTTAGAAGCAATTTATGAAATTATTGTATTGTCATGGGTACTTTACAAGTATACAAAGTTTCAAGTCGATCCAAAGTTTTTAAGTGGGTGAAAATCGTGTCGTACATAGATAGGCCTACAGGTCCTTTCATAGATAGACATATGCAGGTCAAGCTAATATAAAGCGTGTAATATTAAGGGATTCTATGCCAGCATAAATTCAAATATAAAGAAACGGAAAAACAGAAATTTATTCTTGCAGTACGAGAATAATTAGGCCCGCCGGTACTTGACATATATATATATATATATATATATATATATAGGCTATATGTTATAATTAAATGTTTAACATTGAGCAATGCAAGCTTAATATGGAATGATAAGAAAAATAAACTCGCGACATCTAGTAATAATGGAGAGTATAATACATATATAAGAAAAATAAGTGTTTGAATTGGATTCGCCTGGTAGTGTAATGGATATCACACTGAGGTACAGACTCAGAGATCCGGGTTCGAATCCCGTACAGGCATTTATTTTTCTTATCATTCCATATAGGCTATATATATATATATAAAGTAAAGTGATCCCGCTACAGGCCTCAGGAGGCCCTTGGGGTAGTAGGAGGTTAAGGCTCCCACTTTTTTCTAGACAATCGGCACTTTATGTCAGCCGGGTTGTCAGCCCTGCGTGACGGCCGCCTTTACCCCAGAACAAGCGTCTGGTACTCATTTCAGTTAGAGGCTGAGTCGACCCCAGGGCCATAGTGCCGCCAGAAGGTTTGGGTCAGTTTAAAAATCCTGACCCCAACGGGACTCGAACCCTCAACCTTCCGGCTTGTAGCGCAGTGCCTTAACCACTACGCTACGGCGTGCCCCCATATATATATATATATATATGAATATGAAAGTTTTCTTGGGTAAAACTTTCATATTCAAACTTATATCCGCGAAAATCTGCAATATAACATATAGGCCTCTCTCTCTCTCTCTCTCTCTCTCTCTCTCTCTCTCTATATATATATATATATATATATATATATATATAAGTTATATATATATAACTTATATATATATATATATTGAATTTTTCAAAAAAAAGTAAAAAATGCCTCAAAATAAAATGAGAAGTTGAGCTCAAAATAAACTAAAATTACCATAGGCCTATTTATTAAAATATGTAAAATATTTATTAGTCATTGCTTAGACAGTGTAGCTATCCAACTTATCACAAAATCCCGCTAACAAACAAAAGAACGCTAAATTAATCTGTGTACTAACTCGCTCGTGTTCTCACCCTAATTTGTCCAAACTAACACTAGGCCTAAATTGCATTTCTAACACCAACTTTCCCATTTTCTCATCCTAACTTACTGACTAATGTAGGTGGAATCTTGAGATATACTCACCTTATCTGTGAGAAAACATTTTGGCAATTGGCTCTAACGGGAACGTGTGTTATCACAGTGGCCAACACGACGCTAAAAGTCACTTGTTCTCCTCGAATATCCACTTGTGGCACGGTGCTATAGAATATTCACTTAAACTAGCGTGAAATACTTACAAAGTCCTATAGAACAACAGTGCGCATGTGCCAGAGTTTATAGAGCCAGCGATAACCCACAATCGAACCACATATCGATTATCATCCTCGATTACTATCCGTAGCTATGAAATTTAAATGACCAATATTTGCAACAAATCTCGAAATCTATGTTTACAAAAATATAGTAATAATATTAAAATTGCCAAACGTTTATTAAAAAATATGTGTACACTTACTTATCACTCCCTAACGCTGATCCAACCAGCGATAATCCAAAACAGCGATAGAAAAATCATAGACTAAGTAATATACTCTGTGGAGAAAATAGCAGTTAGCATCACAATATTGTCTAACAGTGTCATAATATTGTGATTTGCGTATTTAAATAATTACTTCAAAATTATTAATTAAATAAAAATAAAACGTAGTTTTATTTGGTTTTCATATTTATTAGATAATTCAGTGACAGCTGTTTCGGTACACTGTACCTTCTTCAGACATGTTAACAAATTTATGAATTGTAGTTAGAACACAATTCATAATTTGTTAACATGTCTGAAGAAGGTAGGCCTGCAGTGTACCGAAACAGCTGTCACTGAATTATATAATAAATATGAAAGTCAAATAAAACTAAGTTTTATTTTTATTCAATTAATTAATATGGATTTTCATCAAGTAAACACCAACTCAATTGATTACTTCAAAATTGTCTAATAATGTTATAAAAATTGTTTGAAAAAAGTTTGAAATATTAAATAATGTTAGTAAATCAGTAAAAGAGCTATAGTTTACAACAATATAACTGAAAAAGCAAGCGCTAGTAGAAGTGCAGTTGAACCGAATATTCAAATAGTATGTTATAATTGCAGTTTAGCACTTAATAGGTTATTGAAATATGCTGGTGTAATCTGTAATTAGTTATTGTAAGTTATAAGTAATTTGAAGTAAGTACAGAACATACCTTTACAACTGCGAACCAGGATACATCACTTGTTCTGTCGAGGTTGAGAAGATAACTGCCTCTCAGACTGAAATATTCCTCCCTGGAAGGAATAGCAACATACATTTTTTGCAGAGTGTTGAGGGATGAGGGTTTGTACATGTAACTGTTAATTTTTTCTTCGGCTGTAACAGAGTTGAGCTTGTGGTGTAACGGTTCTTATTGTAAATATAATTTACTACTTGCTATGTGTTTCCAATATTTCTTCTGCGTAGGTGTTTTTTTGCTCTACTCAAGTGACGGCAGACAATAGAGTAACGGGTGGCGTGTAGGGGTCAAGGGCTGTAAATATGAGCAGCTTGCATCTTAAAGATCTAAACTTGCAAGAAGAAGGCTATCAGACGTAACACAATAAATGACAAACACCAAACGTCTTACAAAATGCACTAATGGTTTTTATATGAGATATGAGATTTATGGTAGATCGTGGGTTACAGATTTTGAACCACTTTGTCGTAACCCAATGTTCCATTCCTGAAGAATGCCATTCTAAAAATTAATTTCACTTGACATCCCAGTAGATTTCTTTCTGCAGGAAAAATAATGTATTAATAAATAATTAATCCATCAATTTAAATCTAGGTCGACCTCTCTTTCCTTTCCCAGGTGGAATCCATTCCAAAGCGTTTCTAGGTAATATTTTCTCTGGCATTATAGGCTACTTAGGCTATATGAGCATACCGTCTGTATTTCATAAAATCTATTATTGAATTTTGGACTCTCATTTGTTGTCTGATGATTGCATTTCTATTTTTTTTTTCAATTTAGGATGTTAAGTTACTATTAGAATAATAATAATAATAATAATAATAATAATAATAATTTATTATTATTATTATTATTATTATTATTATTATTATTATTATTATTCAGGCCATCTAGGAGAAGAGGACTCCAAAATTAAACTCCTGGTCCTCCAAGTTGGGGGTTAATGCAACGGGCTAACTCCCCGTTCATCGAAAAAAAAAAGAAATGTTAAAAAACCGAATGAAGCACAGCCGGACATTGGAAGAAGGAAGACTACCTAAGATAATCATGGATTGGGAACCACAGGGAAGGAAAAAGAAGGGTAGACCAAATATTACGTGGATTCAGGGAATCAATGAAACTAAGAGGGAATGGGAAATAGAAGAAGATATATGGATGAACAGACAAGAATGGAAAAATGTGTTGAAACAAATGTGTAGTTAACTGTGAACATGGGTACCGGAAAAATGTATATTCATTGTAAAAGCCGGAATAATACAAAAATTATTATTATTATTAGTATTATTATTATTATTATTATTATTATTATTATTATTATTATTATTATTATTATTATTAGGCCTATAAGGTATAGGGTCTTACCTAAATTCCAAAATTTTAAAATCATTCTGGCTGACGCCATGTTGTTTTTGATACCTTTCTGTGTACATGCCATTTAATAAACGAAAGATAAATCTTATGTACCTTAAAACAGCAAAATCAGACAATTAATAGAATTTTATGAGGAATTCTTTAGTTTGCGCAATTCCAATGTGACTACTTTTCCTATTTTTTTTTTTTTATATTTCAAGATTATTTCCGTTACACAGGTTTCCCCGACCAAAATATATAATTTTTTTCTTACACACTTCCCGGTTTTGCGTGCCTGCTTGTCATATTTCTCTTTTTTATGTTTTCTTGAATTCCCTTTTTCCACGTTAGCTTTGGTCTACCACGTTTCCCTTTTCCAGGAGGTATCCATTTCAATACTTCTTCTCGTTGTATGTGTTTCCAATCGGAGGCTATATATTTTGATTTTTTAACATTTTTTTATTTTACAATGTATGAGGAGTTGGCCCATAGCATCAACCCCGAACCTGGAGGACCAGAGACATTTCTTGGACTCCACCATAATCTTATTGATCTACATTAAATTAATTAATAGTCACATAGCCCTAGGCCTATTACTAGAATACTCCGTAACATTTAAATAGGCCCTAATAGTATCTGTCTGAAAAATAAAAACAAATAGGCTATACTTAAAATAGAAAAAAATCGCTCAATAAAATTATTATATCAGTGAAAAATGTTCCATATTTAAAAAGCAATTAATTACTTCGATAATAAAAAGTAATGTATGCACAGATTTATTGCACAGGCTATAATTAACAGTTTTTCGAACAATAAAATTTATTTTTGAAGATACATAAATTCTCAAATGAAATAGATTAAAATTAACAGTAATATTGGTGTATAATTTATTTCCTGATTTTACTTTTTATTGTGTCCGTTTTATTACCATAATTTTCATTGAATATAATTTTATATTAGTAGTCTCATATTGTAAAGGCTACCAGATACACATTATAGGCTACATTTGGAACATATCGATTTGTAATAGTGGATAGTTTTAAATAATCTGCCTTCCTTGATTACATACAGTAATGGCCATTTCTTATAGGATACATTGCCAATTTAAGGGACTATTTAACTCATGCCCCAAATGGGAGTCAATGACCAATCACGTTTCAATGATTTCTGTTTTACAACCAATCAGAGTCGTGTTTCACGAAATATTTATGAGTGTTATAATTACCATATTAAAGAAGGCTCATCCTTTTTAATATTCTGAACAGGTATGACCATTATTTTGCAGTGACTGAGGCTACAAGAAATACGGCTACCAGATTGTATATATAGTGCATGAATGTCTACACACGCCGCATGCGGGAGTTAATATAAAAACATTTGTAGCAATTGATTATACCACCAAAAAAAGAAACCACTGTTTGCACTTTCTTAAATGTATTTTTTCCCAGGTAACAATCCAGAAAAATATAATTGTCATATTTACATCATACGACATCAAAAATTAATTAATATACAGTTTGATGTGTTTCATTTTTTCTCCACTAGAGAGCATTCTTACAATATTGCGTTCCTTTGGCAAAAAATAGTATGATCTGTTGCAGTGATAAACAAAAGAAGCAGATGACGCGTACCTATCGTTTCTCATTTGTTTTCAAACATCGCCGTTTACATTAAATATATAAATATTTTAAAATAACTATAGTTAAACAATGATTTGTGAGTAAACAGCTTAATTTTATTCGTTAAATAGTCCTAACAAATGCCACTCTTGATTTCCAAATTCTCTACATAAATTCACTTCGTGAGTCGTGAATTTATCGATAATTTGGAAATCAATCGTGACATTACTTATGATAATTAAATTGCATAAAGTAAACTAATATATAAATCAGCCATACTAAGATTAGGCCTATACAAAACGCTAGTATGACCGATAGTTAGGCCTACTTATGCAAGTGAAACTTGAACTCTCAAATAAATAAACAAAAATTGTTCATTTCTGAAAGAAAGATGCTTAGAAAAATTTATGATCTAAATAAAGGACCAGTCCAAAGTTGGAAAATGAAAACAAATAGTGAATTAAATAATATTGGCTCTAATTAAAAATCAAAATAAAATAAATTATATCAGATCACTTATGATTAGATGGTTTGGTTATCTGATAAGTAGGGCTAGGATTTTTATGTAATATAAGAGTGCAATCATCATTATCACCAACATCAACGCTCTGACCCTCTGGTCCGTTCCGACTTCAAGAGATTGCAATGCAGATAGTATATAGGCCCTACTATTCAACAGTTTGTGTGTGAAGCCAATATAAAAGACAGTCAAAAGTCTTACTTCTCATTATACTATTCAACTGTTTGTATGTGGAACCAAAACAAAAGACAGTCATAAGTCTAACTTTTCATTATACTCACGATTTTTTTATTATTAATTTAACACTTCTCATTGAAGGATAAATTATATTTGAAGAGAAAAATTTTCGCCTAGACCGGGACTCGAACCCGGGACCCTTGGCTTTCCGGACCAAGTGCTCTACCAACTGAGCTGCCGAGGCGAGTTACGATCTAGACGCAAATTTTTCTCTTATGTACGTTGTAATTCCCTCGCGCCAAATGCTTGAAACCATAGCTTCTATCTTTGCAAAAGGCGGCTTCTTAGTTAAGAAGACATTTATTGGGAATTTAACACTACTTTATAGCCAGTAGGGCTTCTATTCACGATTTTTTTTATTATTAATTTAACACTTCTCATTGAAGGATAAATTATATTTGAAGAGAAAAATTTTCGCCTAGACCGGGACTCGAACCCGAGACCCTTGGCTTTCCGGGCCAAGTGCTCTACCAACTGAGCTGCCGAGGCGAGTTACGATCTAGACGCATTTTCATTATACTATGTTGTAATCTTAAATTTTAGTACATAAAAATCCTAGATCTACTGATAAGAATGGATCAACAAAGGTTATAGTTAAAAAACTATATAAATGGAAGCTTACCGGAACTAGAGCTGTTGATAGACCTAAGATGAGATGGCAGGACGATGTTGGGAGGATCTGAAGAAGACGAGGGTGACAAATCTGAAATTAGCAGAAGATAGAAGAGTCTGGAAGAAGATTATTGAGAAGGCCAAAATGCTGAATTTAAAAATTGAAGTGCCTTAAGATGAAGATGATATACTTTAAGACAAATTAAACGTGGCGGTTGCTAAAATCAATTTTAATTTCGTGCTTCAGGTAGGTCTAAACCCACACTTCTAATAGTTGAATTACGTTGATTTTTGCAGAATTCATTACTCCGTTTATTTTAATAGGATATACTGAGTTTCGTTGTGAAATATTGAAAACGTCGACTGCTGGAGCAATATTTAAATTTTCATTTCAGGTGAACTCCTACATCTAATTGTCCATTTTGCTGGTTAACGAACTGGAGCTTACTTATTTTAATTAATGTGCCAAGTTTGGATTCTATAAAAATAATCGCTGCTGCTGGTGCGTTAATGGACACACACACATATGTATAGCCCTATATACTTATATAATGATTATATTAATTATAAACGATTTTAATAATCGATTCCTACTTGAAAGACAATTAATTGAAGTTGCCTGAACAATTGCCCCTGCTACTATTTTATTCTTCATTGCAATTCCTTCTCTACGGCTTCCATTTTTATCAAAAGTATATTCTTGAAAACATTCTGAATGGCTTCATTCCTTCGAATGTCGCTAAAAGAAAGTCATGGTTACTCTAGCTCCCACATCAGAACTCTAAAGGCCTAAACATCAATTTGAAAATTGGTATTTTTCTTTTTAATATGGCGTTGTTGGTACTATATTTAAATTTGAAAAAAACAAATAAAGATCAGAGTTGCTAACTCTTAAATTGGCAAACTCAAATGTTTATCTTTTATATGTAGGTGTTTCGGACCGCACAGAAAACGTAAAGGTTCAGAACTATAGATTATTAGAACGAAATGCTTTTTATGTATTAAAAATTAAGTTTTGCAACACATAAAATATTCAACTGTTTGTATGTGACAAAAGACAGCCAGAAGCCTTATTTCGCATTATAGGCTATTTTGTTGTAGTCCTAATATTAGCACGTAAAAATGTTTTCGCTTGTTATTTTGTATTTAATGTAAATTTTCCACAATTTTATGTAATTTATCCTGATTAGATTTTATATTATTTTATTTCAAATATTGGAGGGAGTAAATTAAACCATTATATCTCTCCCGATAAATTGCTTATTTATATAATGATTAAATTATGACATAAGTAGGGCCTAGCTATAGGCCCTATGCATAGTCCATTCTATATAATTATGAAAAATATATAAATATCTTATTAATTCTTGTATGTATATTTTCTACTTTTCGTATTTCAATCCGCACACCCTCTGTCTTCTTCCCTTTTCTTTGGTTCTAAAAGTATTTTAATGTCCACTTTGTTGAAATTTAAGATGAGCCCGTGCCATATTGATCTAGACATATAGAAAAGAAGATCACCATCATCATCATGTATCATGGCAGCTGCCGCCGTCTTCCGGAATCCAAACGTCATTCCTCTCTGTCCATCCATTGATCTTCCTCCATTCCTCTGATATCCATAGCTGCTTGTACCCCTTCTATCCAAATTTTCTTCGGTCTTCTTCTCTTCCTCCTTTCCATTGGGATCCGTTCCATAACAATTTTTGGCAATCTTTTTTATTATTATTATTAATTCCTCCTCTCTAGATAGGGAACGCCCTACAAAGTCCTTTCTGCCTTCAACTTTCCATTCCAAAATAATTTTCGGAATTCTCTCTTCCCCCATTATTTTGCCGTTTCCAACCATCTCAAATTTCTTCTTCAATTACTTCGAGAATATTCTTATTAACTTCGATCATCTCTTTGCACTTTGGATTATAATTTCATTCATTCTTCATTTCTTTGCTGCTCTATTCCAATAGTTAATTTCTGTCTTTCACCAATGCTCTTCATAATATACATAAACTCAATTATTAAAGAATGGAGACTACAACCACATGGCAGTATACTACTTAATGTATTGTATAATTTAGACACCCTATTATTTGCAGATGACATTGTGTTTATAGTGAATTCAGAAGATGACCTACAACGTTCAGCCCACTCTTTTCACCAAATTGCAATAAACTACAACATGGAAATCTCAACAGAAAAATCTAAAATCATGGCTTTCATAGGAAAAGACCCAGTTCGATAGAGCCAGTGAGTTAGTTAATTGGCTTAGAAAAGAAAGTAAAAATATTAGATTAGATTAGATTTATTTAGCCTGGTGGAATTAAGACCATGTGGCCTTCTCTTCCACTCACCAGGACAAATATATATTACATCAGGATATAACAATCTCAATTAACTCTAATATTAAACACTAAGTAAAAATTTGATCAAAAAGATAATATCTATTATATTACGATCTATAATGCAACCAGTTAATGTTAGTTAAAATTAAGACTAAAACTAATAATAAAATGTATACAAGCAAGACATATTAAATTGTCCCTGTATAATGTATATATAAAACAAATGAAAATTATGAGATATAGGAAACTAATTTTACGATTACGTCCACCGCTGTGGCCTCGGGGTAGCGTGCTGCCTTGTCACGCAGCGGGCCCTGGTTCGATCCCCGGTCGGGACAGTTTTTCTGGGTGAGGGTTTTATCGGGGTTTTTCCTCACCTGTAAAACAAATGTCAGGAAATCTTTAAGGCCCAAACGGTCCCCGAAATCATATGGCCATCGCATACATCATCATTCATATTCATCTTAGGTTAAGCTTAGGATTAGGGACTCTCCTGGCGCACCATTATCATCATCATCACCCATCATATCATCGGGGCAACGTAACCCCGCCTACCAGGCGCCCCAACCTCAGAAGTGGGTTACAAGTACGCCATGCCAGGAGAGAAACCAGGAATGTCGAAAGACAAACCTGGGGCATTTAAAAAAAAACCATTGTACAATATTTAAAACAAAACAAAAGAAAATATTTGTTAATCTTAATATTATTTTCATAAATAATTCAATTTATTAATTCTTGAAATAATGCTATCAGTGAGGTGTATAAGTTAGTTTTTATTAAATAATTCTTTAGTTTGTTTTTTTAAGGATGTTATGGTTTGACAGTCCACCGCTGTGGTCTCGAGGTAGCGTGCTGCCTTGTCAATCCCCGGCCGGGGCAGTTTTTCTGGGTGAGGTTTTTATCGGGGTTTTTCCTCACCTGTAAGACAAATGTCAGGAAAACTTTAAGGCCCAAACGGTCCCCGAAATCATGTGGCCATCATCCTTATCATTATCATCCTTACCATTATCATTATCATCATCATCCTTCACCGGTGTGGAAAGCAACGGGAAGCTACCACACCTACACAATTACCTAGTAAAGCTGCAAGCATAGCATGAAAATGCTATGATTGCAGTGAAGGACCTGCCTTCGGGCAGAATTACTATGGATACTATGGATGGATGGTTTGACATTAAAGCATAATAGAAGTATACATGCAGCGCTGTTATGTCTAAGGTTGTCTAAGTAAATAACCTATTTAGTGAGCTTTTTATTTGAACTGTTTTCGAGTCTAGAACTACTGAAATTATAATAAAGAATACTAGGTCAGATGCTCTGTTAGTTGGTTGGTTAGTTAGAGAATGTGATCAGAAATAAGTTACAGTTTTACATCCATGTAACATTAGCTTGAAAAGGCAGTTTTTTCTCGCTTCAGAAGTCACTTATGCTTCTTGTGTGATAGATGGCCATAATATTATTGTAAAGTCACAACCTGGTCTACAGTTACTGTAATTAAGAACAAAAAATGAACCTTTTGAGAAATAACTGTAGTCTTAAAGCTTAGTATTGTGGGGCTTTGGAGTCACCTACATTTGTTGTGTTGTCCGCATTGAAAGCGGAGACCGCCATAAAACTATCTCTGTCAGTATACACACACACGTACGGTTAGAAATAGCATTCTTCTTTTTTTTTAAGTGTGTCTATTGTAATACTCTGGAGATCCTCAAATATTGTTAGAAAAAACAAGTGAAAATGCACGAGTTCATTGCCTGTTAAAATGTATTGTTATGGGAAAGATTAATAAGCGATTCTTTCTTTATTTCAGCTGTTTCATTTCTTTGTAAAATTATTTTAATAATCTGCTAGAATACATTTTATTATTAGTTTTACTCTTAATCTTAACTATCATTAACTGGTTGTATTATAGATCATAATATATGGCATTTTGTGGAAGAAATACTCTGCGTGCAAAAATAGTAATTAGAGACGAAATTATTGAACAAGTGTCCCACTTTAAATATTTAGGATGTGACATCAGCTATGGGTATGATAAAGATATTGAACACAAAACACATCAGTTTTAAGCTATTTGTGGTACAATAAATAGAACATTGAATAATAAAGCCCATAAACAAACAAAATTAAAATTTTATAAAACAATGGCTGTCCTTGTCTTTTTGTATGGGAGTGAATCTTGGATTACCACTACCAAACAAGAAAGTAAAATCCATGCAGCCGAGATGAAATTTTTAAGAAGAGTAAAAGGCTGCACTACAATGGAGCTGGTAAGAAACGAGGATATCCGTGAAGAACTGCAGATCTACTCCATAAAAGAAAATATATTTAACAACAAGATACAGTGGAAAGAAGATGTTGAAATAATGGAAGAAAGAAGATTACCAAATAAAATCTTCCATTATTTTCCAAGAGGAAGAAGAGATGTAGGACGTCCTCGGAAGAGATGGTCTTAGATCTATTAGTGAAGACGAAACAGGCAACTCTTGCCTAAACCAGGAAGTGAAGATGAAGAAGAAGAATATAATAGATATTAACTTATTGGTCAAATCTTTATTTAGTATTAGAGTTAATTATGATTGTTATATTCTGATGTAATATATGTTTGTCCTGGTGAGTGGAAGAGAAGGTCACATGGCCTTAACTCCACCAGGCATATCTATATATATAATAATAATAATAATAATTTCAGTTCAATTATTCAAAACAGACAATCTGTTATTTTTTTCCCCAAAACTTTAGCTTGAAAATTTGTTTTAAAGGAATTATTTAAACGGAGTAGGCTATATGACGATAAAAATATTTTCTATCTTTCGATTTAATGTTTGAGAGATAAACATACAGGTGAATGGAGAAGACTACAAAACAGTGAGTTATATGATCTATATAGGAAACCAGATTAAGTTGATAAGAACGTAGACTACAATATTTAGACTACGTAGACTACGATGAGCAGGACATGTAGCACTAATGTGAAACGTAAGAGGGGCATGGAAGCTTCTTGCAGGAAAACCAAAAGGAAAACGCCCAGTTGGTAGTCTAAGAATGAGTTGGATTAATAACATTTACTATGATTTGAGGGAAGTAGATTATAAGGGGGATGATTGGAAAATATTAGATTAGGATGGATATGTGTGGAGAGCTTATGTCCGCACGGTCATAAACCTACGGGTTCGATAGTGCCAGTTAGTTACTTAGTTATGAAAATAATTAATAAGCTTTCCTTCCCATATTTCAGCTGCTTCATTTCTTCTTAGGCCTATTCTTTAAAATCATATAGGCCTAATTTCAGTTGAATCATTCAAAACAGTCTTTGTTTTAATTTTTTTTCCAAAATTTTAGATTTTTTATAATTTTTTTATTTTTATTTCAGGATTGTTTCTGTTGTTTACACAGGCATCCTCAACCAAAATGTAAGTTACAATTTTTTTTCTTCCACACTTCCCGCTCTTCCGTGTCTACTTTTCTCATATTTCTCTTCATCGTGTTGTCTTGAATTCCTCATTAATTTTTTTACTTACTTACTCACTGGCACTATCGAACCCGTAGGTTCATGGCCGCGCGGACATAAGCTCTCCATACATCCCTATCCTAAGCCAATGCTTTCCAATCATTCCCTGTATAATCTACTTCCCTCAAATCATAGTTAATGTTGTTCTCCCACCTCATTCTTGCTCTACCAACTGGGCGTTTTCCTTCTGGCTTTCCTACAAGAAGTTTTCATGCACATCTTTCATTCCCCATACGCGCAACATGTCCTGCCCATCGCAGTCTACGAGACTTAACTGTTCTTATTATATCTGGCTTCCTATAAAGACCATGTAGTTCATTGTTATGTAGTCTTCTCCATTCACCTGTCCGTTCATCTCTCTTTGGTCCAAAAATTGTCCTAAGAACTTTATTCTCAAATACTCGTAATCTCCTTTCCTCCCTTAAAGTAAGAGTCCATGTTTCGCACCCATATAATATAACTGGTAGAATAATATTTTTATATATTTTCAGCTTAACGTTTTTTTTGAAAGGAATTGGGACATCAAAAGTCTCTGCAATGCATAATAGCACGCATTTCCAGAATTGAGCCTATGTTTAATTTCTTTGTGCATCTCATTCCTATTTGTGATTATTGTTCCTAGGTATTTGAATTCAGCCACTTCCTCAAAATTTCCCTCATTTGTCATTAGCTGTCCATTTCTATTATATACTGAATTTCTACGTGTGACCATATATTTAGTTTTACTGATATTTATTTTTTTAAGAAAATTACTTTATCATTTTATTTTTATGACCATGTAAATGTTTCTACCTTTCGATTTAACATTTGATGACCCATCTCTGTATCATAACTAACTGAATGACGAATAACTTATCATAAACAATGGTTAATATCGTTATCTCACCTCATTCTTGGCTTACCTACAGGGCGCTTTACCTCTGTTCTCTCTCTCTTTCATTCCCGTTCGTGACACATGTCCTGTCCATCGCAGTCTATGAACTCTAACTGTTTTTACTACATCTGGTATCCCATAAAGATATAGCAGCTCACTGTTATGTCTTCTCCATACACTTGTCTGAATATCTCGCCTATTGAGATAGGAAATAAAATAAATGTAGACCTATTATTTCCATAATGATAACTTTTATTAAATACTTTTTTAAATTTCCAATAAACTATATGAAAACTTTTTTTTAACTTACAGCTTCTTCTTCTTCTTCTTAATCACAATTTGTAGGATTTTATCCTGTTTATTACCAAAATCACTCCTCGGAGGAAGACGTATTGAATGTGCATCCATTGTCTATCCATCTCTTGGCTGGTCTTCCTCTTGTTCTTCTCCCGTCCATTGGTCTATCTTCTTTAGCTCTTTTTGCAAGTCGGTTGTCTTCCATTATTTCTATATGACTTTTACAATATTTTCGTCTATCTATAATAAATTTGGTTATGTCTTGAATATGACATTTGTCCCTAATTTCTGTGTTGTGTATTTTATCAAATAATGTTTTCCCCTGAATAGTTTCTTAAGATCTTCTTTTCGCATGTGCTTATTATTTGTTTAGTTTTTGTTGTATCAGCCCTAGTTTCTGCTCCATATACGATAACTGGTCGAACTATCGTTATGTATATGCGGGTTTTGCTTTCTATTGACATGTGTTTGTTGCGCCAAATTAAATCTTTCATATATCCTGATATTTGTGCTGCTTTATCAGCTTGTTTCTTTACTTCTTTTATTAAATGTTTAGTGTTTGTTATTAATACACCTAAATAATTAAATTCTGGCACTTGTTCTATAATTTTTCTTTCCACTTCTAATTTGCATCTTACTGGTTCTTTTGATATTGTTAAGCATTTTGTTTTATTCGTATTACAACATATAAGGATTGTAATTATGTAACATTATGAAGTAAATAAACATAAAACAGGAGAACTAAATACAATTACATAACAATATTATAACAAAGATGAACAGATTAAAATTAAATTATAGTTGAGAATAAAACTATTTGCAAAAGAAACGCCCAGTTCGTAGGCCAAAATGAGGTGGGACAATGACATTAACTATGATTTGAGGGAAGTAGATTCTACAGGGATGATTGGAAAACATTGGCTCAGGATAAGGATGTATGGAGAGCTTATGTCCGCGCGGTCATGAACCTACGGTTTCGATAGTGTCAGTGAGTTAGTTAGTTAGTTAGTTAATAAAGTACTTATAACATAATGACAAATGAGGGAAATTTTGAGGAATTGGCTGAATTCAAATACCTAGGAACAATAATCACAAATAGGAATGAGATGCACAAAGATTTTTAAACATAGGCTCAATTCTGGAAATGCATGCTATTATGCATTGCAGAGACTTTTGATGTCCCAACTCCTTTCAAAAAACGTTAAGCTGAAAATATATAAAACTATTATTCTACCAGTTACATTATATGGATGCGAAACATGGACTCTTACTTTAAGGGAGGAAAGGAGATTACGAGTATTTGAGAATAAAGTTCTTAGGAAAATTTTTGGACCAAAGAGAGATGAACAGACAGGTGAATGGAGAAGACTTCATAACAATGAACTACATGGTCTTTATAGGACGCCAGATATAATAAGAACAGTTAAGTCCCGTAGACTGCGATGGGCAGGACATGTTGCACGTATGGGGAATGAAAGACGTGCATGGAAACTTCTTGTAGGAAAGCCAGAAGGAAAACGCCCAGTTGGTAGACCAAGAATGAGGTGGGAGAACAACATTAACTATGATTTGAGGGAAGTAGATTATACAGGGAATGATTGGAAAGCATTAGCTCAGGATAGGGATGTATGGAGAGCTTATGTCCGTGCGGCCATGAACCTACGGGTTCGATAGTGCCAGTGAGTAAGTAAGTAAGTAACATTTATCGTTGTTAAAAATAAGATAAAGAGGACTGGAATATTTTTAAAATTCAAATTCAAATGTGAGTCAAGTTTGTAGCTTTAAATAGACCTACTTTTACATAATTATTAACAGTTATTGTTTGTTGTTTCAGGTACGTCAGGCTTAAACGGATCATAAGAACCGTAAGTAATGTTATTACCATTTTTCTTTGTCAATCGTCTCATTCGACCATATCTCTATGCTGGTTTCATGTCTATCGATTCATTTATTCTAATGTGCTACTGGTCTGAGTAGAAAGTATCCTTGTAAGATTATATCACAGACTTATAACAATAATAGGACTCGTTCTGTCAAAGCACCTTCACATACAGAAAAGGTCAAAAATACTATTCTAAAATATAATTTACAATTAAAATAAGTTAAATAAGTGTATAATTATTTGGGTTGTAATTTTACTATAAACACAAAAACTGAAAGAGACATACACATGAAACTGTCGAAATTTCAAATGATATGCGGAACTATACATAAAACATTAAAGAATAAAACAAGAAGAGATACTAGATTGAAGTTTTATAAAACATTGGCAGTTCCTGCATTACTTTATGGGAGTGAAACTTGGGTAATGACCAAAAAATTACAAAGTAGAATACAAAGCGCAGAAATGAACTTCCTTAGAAGAACAAAAGGCTGCACAAGATTGGATCGGATAAGGAATGAAGATATAAGAACAGAGTTAAATATATATCCATTGAATGAGAAAATCAGAGAATATAGAGAGAAATGCTTTACACATATGGAAAGAATGAATGTAACAAGATTACCAAAAGCAGCATTTAACTACAAGCCAAGAGGTTCAAGGAATGTAGGAAGGCCAGTGAAAAGATGGACAGTACAACTGTGAGGCGGAACAGGCAATTTGCCTAGCCCGTGAAGTGAAGAAGAAGAAGAAGAAGAGTTTAAAATAAAGTAGAAGTAACCTACAATAAATTCTAATCTCAACAGTGTAGCTAATAGACCGAAGTCATTTCGATTTGAAGAATCATCATCATCATCAACAAGGATTAAGCCCAATGGCATGTTCCGATCTCAGTATAGGTCGAATTGGTCCTTCCATCTCTTCAATAGTCTTCCCAACATTCTTCTCCCTTTTGGTTTATAATTATACATTCTTCTTGGTATGCGCTGTTCGATTTGAAGAAAATACTCAAATTCCATAAAAAATTATACATAAAAATGTGTTAGATTAGATTTATTTTATTTAGCCTGGTGGAGTTAAGGCCATGTGACCTTCTCTTCCACTCACCAGGACAAACCTATATTACATCAGAATATAACAATCTCAATTAACTCTAATATTAAATTCTAAATAAAAATGTTATCAAAAAGATAATATCTATTATATTACGATCTATAATGCAACCAGTTAATGTTAGTTAAAATTAAGACTAAAACTAATAATAAAATGTATACAAGCAAGGCATATTAAATTGCCCCTGTCTAATGTATATAAAAAACAAAGATAATAGTTAATTAAATATTATTTATAATAATTTAATAATAAAATATTGGTTTTGTAAACCGAAAATAAGCTTCTCCATTTAGAATTTCAATGAGAAAAAATATATATCTTTATAAGTTTTCAAAACTTATTGAGAATGTTTTTAATACTGTTCATTGCTGTTCTGGCCGCTAAAGGGTGTTCTTTGATGTGCTTGTCGAAGGTGTCCCCTTACCTGTAAGACAAATGTCAGGAAACTTTAAAATTTAAACTTTCTCGGACATCATCTGGCCATCATAATCATCACTGCCATATTCGTCATGTTTAGTGTGAATGTGTGTCTGAATGGTTTCGTCTTAATTTTGTGTTGTCTCGGAGGTGGCTCTGGCACTGAGCTGGTCACTCATTCGGGGAAGACCTCCATGTCATTGTGTAGTCAAAAAAATAATTTACGTGATCCATAGTTTAAAATCCCTCTCCCGACAGCTCATGGCACTGTAAGGCCCGGGTTAGCTTATGACATTTAAATAGGCTAAAGGCCTACCTGTTCGGTGAGAGGTCAAACTTTGTTAATGGAATCTATCTAACTATAATGGCGCAGTTAATTGTTGAGCCATGGTCTCTCCTTTGTAAGGAGTTACTACACCAAGTTAATTTTTAGTTACTTTATTTGCTCATAGATGTCATGGATGGCACGCGGTGAACACACTGACCCTATGAGACATCTAACAGTAAACTAAGGTATTACTAGGACGTAGGGGTTAACGATTTTTCTTAGAGGCCTATTTAGCGTTAATGGAATGAAAGCCTATTTTAATTTTTATTCAGGTTTATTAGGCCTATGTAAATTATATCTTGGTTAAAATATATATGTAGTCAATATGCCCATTTCACCAATTAATGTTTTAAAATGGTCAACAAGTTTCTACAGCCAAGCTGTCATTCTCAAGACCAGATACGTCAATATCTGGTCTTGAGAATGACAGCTTGGCTGTAGAAACTTGTTGACCATTTTAAAACATTAATTGGTGAAATGGGCATATTGACTACATATATATTTTAATATTATATCACCAAGAAGATCACTTGTGTTTTAAATATATCTTGGTTATTTTCAATATCTACGCCTACTAGGTAGGATCCATAAATAGAGCCTACATATAATTCTAATTAACGACTCACTGGCACTATCGAACCCGTAGGTTCATGGCCGCGCGGACATAAGCTCTTCATACATCCCTATACTGAGCTAATGTTTTCCAATCATTCCCTGTATTATCTTCTTCCTTCAAATCATAGTTAATGTTATTCTCCCATCTCATTCTTGGTCTACCAACTGGGCGTTTTTCATCTGGCTTTCCTGCAAGAAGCTTCCATGAACGTCTTTCATTCCCTATTCGTGCCACATGTCCTACCCATCGCAGTCTATGAGACTTAACTGTTCTTATTATATCTGGCTTCCTATAAAGACCATGTAATTCATTGTTAAGTAGTCTTCTCCATTCACCTGTCTGTTCATCTCTCTTTGGTTTAAATATTTTCCTAAGTACTTTATTCTCAAATACTTGTAATCTCCTTTCCTCCCTTAAAGTAAGAGTCCATGTCTCGCATCCATATAATATAACTGGTAGAATAATAGTTTTATATATTTTTTCATTAACATAGAAAATATAGTAGTAGTAGGACTTTGTAGTAGTAGGACTTTATTAGACAAAAAGTAAGATATTTACAATATTATTTACAAATATGGGTCGCACGGGCAGTAAGCCGTACGTGCTGTTGACAGTCCGTTACAATAAATAAAACAGTAGCCTTTGCAGATGACCAGATTTTAATAGCAAAAACAGAGAACGAACTACAAAGAATGCTGTATAAACTAAATGAAATAGGCTATCAAAAAAATACAACACGGAAATATCATCAGAAAAATAAAAAACAATGGCCTTCAAGGGCGCTCATCCAGTTCGGTGAAAGATAATATTAGAAAATAAACCAATAGAACAAGTGGTAAGATATAACTTCGAAGGTTGCGAAATATCATACACAGTCGAAACAGATATCATATAAATAACAAACTAAATAAGTTTAATTATATAACAGGAACACTAAAAAAGAACTTTGAAAAATAAAGCCAGGAAAGACTCTATAATGAAATTATACAAGACAATGCCCATTATTAACTTGTTGATCCGAAACATGGACAGTGACAACACAACAATCTGCCAGAATACAAGCTGCTGAAATGAAATTCCTCAGACCAATAGCAAGATATCAAAAAACAGACTAAAAACCCAACACGGAAATAAGACAACAATTAAAAGTAGAGGAATAAAACACAACAATAGAGAAATACAGAACAAACTGGAAAGAACACTTGGCAAGGATGATTGAGAATAGAATACCAAAAGCAGCATACAGCTATTCACCACGAGGAGGAAGAAGTTTGGGAAAACCATAGAAAAGATGGAAACAGCAACAATTTGGAGCCGGAACAGGCTAGTAAATAAGCCTAAACCGTGATGAAGAAGAAGAAGATATATTTTCAATAGTCTACATATATTTTTTAAAGTTATTTTCTTGAAAACAACCTCGATAGCTCCGCCATTTAGGAATTCTTTGAAAAGAAAATGTCAGTTCTTTCAGAAAACTAGAAAGTGTAGAGATGATGAGGTATGTTATGAAAGATTTGCACGTGAAAGGTGCGGTAATAACGCAGCTCACTTTGTGTCTGGGGCTACTGCATGAGTTGCTGATGACTTTTATCGTACGACTGCATCTTGATGTATTATATGTGTCGGCCACGCGAGTCGCCCAACCCTTTCTTATCAGTGTTCCAGCTCCCACCCACACAGCGGCAAGAAAACGCGATAATGACCGTTTCCTGAGAGATATGCATGTCAGATGACCATTAAGTTCCACGCTAACTCAGACATACGCTCATCGTTTGGCGAAATTTTTAATTCCATTACATTCTTCTCCTATTCTTCTCTTACTCCTTTCTTGTTCTTGAGTTAAATCCTATGCAGTGTGTCCCATTTATCTTGACTACCCGAAATAACTTTGCACTTAAGTACAAAATAAAAAAATGTATTTATACAAAAGTAGTCTAACTACGAGAAACAAATGAAGGTTAGTGAACTTTGTAGCGTAGTTTATTAACAAAACACGAATACCAACTTTGTTTTATTCAATGACATCTTTAATTATAAGTTATTTAACTTATAGGCTATAGCCCATAGGCCTATAGAGCCTACACACACACACACACATATATATATTAATGTCCACCGCTGTGGACTCGAGGTAGCGGGCCCGGGTTCGATTCTTGGTCGGTGCAGTTTTTTCTGGGTGAGGTTTTTATCGGGGTTTTTCCTCACCTGTAAGACAAATTCAGGAAAACTTAAAGGCCCAAACGGTCCCCGAAATCATATGGCCATCATCATCATCCTTATCATGATCATCATCATCCTTCACCGGTGTGGAAAGCAACGGAAAGCTACCACACCTACAATTCCCTAGTAAAGCTGCAAGCATAGCATGAAAATGCTATGATTGCAGTGAAGGACCTGCCTTCGGGTAGAATTACTATGGATGGATATATATATATATAAAACGTGATAAGAATAATAAATGCCTGAACGGGATTTGAACCGGACCTCTGGGTTGGTACCTCAGCGTGCTATCCATTACACCACCAGGCAAATTCAATTCAAACGTTTATCTTTCTTATATATATTATATTCTCCATTATTACTAGATTTCACGAGAACTCGGTCTTCACTGCCATCTAGTAGCTGACTATAACAAGAAGGAAATTAAAGAGAACATTTTTACTTCATAGCAGTGGCGCTTCATCGATGTTATAATTAATTTTTTTACATTGAGCTATGCAAGCTTAATATGACATGATAAGACAAATAAATGCCTGAACGGGATTTGTAATGGATAGCACGCTAGGGTACCAACTCAGAAATTCGGGTTCAAATCCCGTCCAGGCATTGATTTTTTTTATCATGTGATATTAAACTTGCATTGCTCAATGTCAAAAAATTTTAAGTATAACATATAATATAAATTATAACATATGTATAAGAGTAGGCTAATATATAGGGGCCTACTCTTACATGTTTTCCACAATTTGTCATAGATTTTATGTTGTATTTATTTTGACTCCATGGCGTGACAGGTCTAGAAGGCCCTTGGCTGTTGGCCTCACATCCACATGTGTTGATAAAAGGTAGATGATCATCCAGCCAGTGTAGGGGTGAACTGTGGTCAGCATGTCGGGTACTCCAGACTGTATAGCTGGTTTTCTCAACCTGGAACCGCTACTTATTGTAGCTACCAAATTTTCTCACGGTGCTGAATTGGCACCGGTCCCATACTGGCCAAAATCCCATGAGAAAATTTCTTCCCCCGTGGGGACTCAAACCAGTGCAAGTCCCATAGCTGTTGCTTTAACCACTCGGCTATGACGCGGGACTTGTAGGCCTTTTTATTTATTTGTACTTTAAAAGTGGGCATTTGTAGATCATAGTCGCTTTATGATTTTACAATCAGGTCATCTGCAAATATTAAATCGTTTCCATTGATTCTTATTCCCGGTGATCTGTAAATATTTTTCGCTCAAAAATTTGATCTAACTGGGCTTATATTTACTACCCAACTAACTCTATGAAAGCTATGAAATATAACTAACTCACTAGCACTATCGAACCCATGGCCGCGCGTACATACTGAGTTATGTTTTACATTCATCCCCTGTATAATCTGCTTCCCTCAAATCATGGTTATCGTTATTCTCCCACATCATTCTTGGACTACCAACTGGGCGCTTTTCCACTGATTTTCCTACAAGGGGTTTTCTTGCTCCTCTTTCATTTCCCATTCGTGCTACATGCCCTGATTATCGCAGTCTAAGGCATTTAATTCCTCTTACAAGCCTTATAGCTTGTTTCCCATGGATGTCATGCGACTCATTGTTATGTAGTGGTATCCAGTCTATGTATGTTCATCTCTCTTTACTTACAAAATTTACTTAAGAACTATTTTCTCGAATAATAGGCTTATATTATGAAAGGTAATGGGGATAATCCATAATCGTTCTTAAACTTGATTTATATCGTTTTCTTTTCTAAGTTTATTGTGATATTTTCTAATTTTAATAATTGCTGTCATATTGGGTAAAGATATTTGATTGAAATTTTGAGGTTCATAGGAATTAGTAAGGAACATATTTGGAATTAAAAAAATGGAGGTTTAACTTGGATAATTAGAAAAAGTGATTGATTTGATTAAAATAAGTTAACTAAAAATAAGAATATTTTAAATTCATAAGAGTTCAAAGATTAAGTTGGTCATGTAGGCCTATATAGGATGTGTGATGAAAGAATTGGTTAAAAGCACTGTGGAAACTTTTAACAACTAGAGCCAAGGCAGGCCTAATAGTAGATGTGAAAATGATATCTTTCATGACTTGAAGAAAATTTTAGCTGAAACATTGGTTCGTGATAGGAATATTTGGAAATATTTTTTTTTTGTAAGAAGGCCAAAGCATTCAACTAATTGAAGATGTAGAACCTGAGAAGGTGAAAACGATGATGAAGAAGGAGAAGATGAAGATGATGACGAAGAAGAAGACGAAAAAGAAGAAGATGATGACTAGAAAGAAAAAGAAGACGACGAAGAAGGAAAAGATGACAAAGAAGTAAAAGAAGCTGATGACGAAGAAGAAAAATATGATGACGAAGAAGAAAAAGATAATTGCGAAGAAGAAAAAGATGATGACGAAGTAAAAGATAATGATGAAGAAGAAAAAGAATAAGAAAAGAAGATGATGACGAATAAGAAAAAGATGGTGATGACGAAGAAGAAAAAGATTATGATGACGAAGAAGATAAAGATGTTGATGACGACGAAAAAGAAAAAGATAATGACGAAAAAGGAATAGAAAATGATGACGAAGAAGAAGATGATGATAACGAAGAAGAAGAAAAGGTGATGACGAAGAAGATGATTATGATGAAGAAGGAGAAGATGATGACGGAGAAGAAGACGAAGAAGAAGATGGATGATAGAAATTTATCTGTTTTTCTAAATTTTCAAAATTTCTGTCTAGCCTATTCACTCGAAGTGAGAAGTGAAAATCTTTCCTTTTTTCTAATAGATTTTTTTAGTATAAATAAATGGCAAGTTTAAAAGCAAGTAGAGGGCGGATTGTTACAAGTTTTCTAATTTGAGCAAGTTTGTATGAAATTGCATTCACACTGCAACTAGGTGGTCCAGACCTTCATATTATACATAACAGAAACCCACTTAAACCACGCAAGTTATTATAGTCGCTTTTCACTTATCTGTTTTGCATTCCTTACTCTTTACTAATCCCTACTTGCTGCTGTATATAAATCTCAGAATTATATCTGCACCATCCGGAGTAGCCTACTGGGTGTTACAGCGTACAATTAAGCATTATCTTGAAATATCTTTGACATTTTTTACGTAATTATTCTACACTTTTAGAATTCAGTACACACTGGATGAAGGATAGTTTATAGGTATACTTACCTATACTTTAACGGAATATAATTGTGTCTGTTGTGACCATATATAGTCTGACCAACGGATATGCGAACTAAAGACTAGTTCCTTTTCTACCTGGGCAAATCATTTCTCTCCCTGCATTCCTATCTCTCTCTTTTCTTTAACCCCTCCCACTACTCACAATTTTTAGTCTTTTGGTGGAAAGATTATTTGCACTTGCAGTCCAGTGTTGTCAACTCAATATGAACACTGTAGCCTCTAATCGGTGAAATAAATATTACTAAACAAATAATAATAAAAGTCAATCAGCGTCATTAGACCTACTTAAATATGAAGAAGTAATAATTAGCTTTACATTAGCGAATGGACGGGAGTGAGTTCAAGCGTTAGCTTTCCTAAGAATGACTGCAGCGCCAAAGGGGAACAGATCCATTGGTCTGACAATACATGTAATGAAGTTTCGTGAGGACATTATACAGGGTGATTCTGTAAGAGCGTGCAGAAATTAAACATGACACGAGGGGTGCTCCACTGATCAATTCGATGGTTCAAGACCTTACAATCTTATGGTACTTTGAAAGTGTATTCGATTTCTTGACAGAAAAAAGAAATTAAATGACATTATTTTGAGATAATATTTTTAATACGTAATATTATTAACAGTATAAAGTTTTTTATTAATATTGATATTATTAACTGTATTATTAATAGGCCTATATTGAATTCTGTGCTTTGGAATAGAAATATAGCCTAATATACAGATATATCATGTTCTGTTACAAAGCACTTTATTATATGGGTACGAAACCTGGACAGTAAGTAGAAGGAAAGCCAAGAAGCTGTTAGCAGTAGAAATTGATTTTTTCAGGCGATCGACATGAATTTCAAGAAGGGATAAGGTCAGAAACAGCACAATAAGTGAAATTTTGCAAGTTGAAAAAATAAAAAGCTTATTACAAAAATAGAAAAATAACCTTCGAAGATCGAGACAAAGTGAGCTTATATCATGTGTCTTATGGTTCAGTATAAGTACTAGAGGTTTTTAGGAGACATCCTGTATTACTACAAATATGGTTCCATGTGGCGACCCTGTTGTTCGTTGCACAAACTATAGGCCGCATGTATTCATACACAAGCCCCACAAGACCTGGTGTGTGCTCAATAATTATTTTTGCTGCCGCCAGAATTCGTGCAAGAAGATCTTCCTCCGACGCGACATGTTTAGTACAACCCCTAGAAGCCTGTAATACTTATTCTGAAACACAACACACGCGATATTAGCCCATTGATTTTCGATCTTCAACCTTATTTTACATCGAAATGTTATGTTTCCGGACATGGGTTCCTTGTCAAAACTTTATCTACTAAGTCCCCTGTACAACCCCCAGAAGTCTATAATACTTATTCTGAATCATCCTGTACAATTTAAACTAAAATATCGATAAATCAAATCAATATTATTAGGGAAGTTAGAAATCAGAAACCATCAATTAATCCACCGAAAGAACGATTACAAAAGAAAGAGTTTTAAATGTCTTTTAAAGAAGCTTATATTCTTGACGTAATTTATGATTAATTTAGCCTCTTTTCCTTGCACCCAACACATATATTACTTTACAAACGTACCTCGAGTGGATTGGTGTTACAGTCGGTCATGTAACTCGCTTCAGCGCTTGATGATTCATAGACATTAAAGAGAAAGCAGTTGATATTGGTTTACAACTATCGCTACACAAAAATTACAAATACCGCTTGCTACATAAATTACATCATGTGAAACCTGAAGGCAGCAGTTTTACTTCATGCACCGTACTATTGAGACTTCATTATGATTTATTTAAAACATGTATTCATTTTTGTAGGTTATATTTTTTTGTAAAGCGGAGAACAATTATCTTTAAAGACCAGTTGAGTAACTGTAAATTTCAAGGGAACTGTTAACCATTGCGTAGCGAAAACTATTACTCCACCAAGTAATCTGTGCTTGCGGAAAATGTTAACTGAGATGCTGTCCTCTTTCTCTTCCTTACTATGTTGTCACTTCCTGTCCTCTGTGTATGTTCTTTGTCTGGCAGGTAGAGAGCTGACAAATACTATGGATTTTAATGTTCCGTTCTTCTACGCAGTCATTGACAAAATGACTAAATTGACAACCCTGTTACTATTGGGGCTACGTGTAGGAATGGGCTGTCACTTCTCATTACATGTTGCCACTTGTGATTTATTGTGAGGCTGGTAACGGAGAGACGACAAATACTGTGATTTAAAATGATCCGACCGCTTGAGCGTTCAGTGCTTAAATGACTAATATGACAACCATGTTAAGATATTTCACACGTGTTTAGGGAATCTCCGCCCACGCTTAAAATTGAACCATTTCAGTACGTGATCGGATGTACAGGCTTCCCCTACATCCCTTTCAGAGATTCAATAGTTCGGCGACACTAGCGCTAAAACTCTTCCCCTCCGCCCGTGCACAGTTAACTTGGATGCATAATACCTTTATATTTCTTCCAGAGAAGCGTTGTGATGTACCAAGGGCGTGTACAAAAACATCTGCCGTTTTTAAATGCAAGGCACTAAAATTCCAGCACTAAATCTCTAATTTAAACTATAGGGAAATAACACAACTCCTGACACTTGTCAATTGGATAACATACTCTAGCTGCCATTCGCGGCGCACCCGCCTCATTCCACTGAACTCTTATTTAAGCAGGGAGTCCATCTGCTCCGTACAGCGAGTTACCTTTACTGCATTCTGGCTTCGATTTCTGTGCCTTGCAGTTAAAAACGGCAGATATATTTTTTGAAACGGCTTTGGCCTATCACAATGCTTCCCTGGGAGAAATGTCAAGGTAGGTTTCGGCATGCATTGGTTGGCGTTTTCTTGTTACTATTTTAATTTGACAGATGAGGTTATTGACTAATTCTGGCAGTATCGAACCTGGAGGTTAATGGCCGCCAGGACACAGGCTCTCATCCCCTTTTTTAGCAAAATGTTTTCCAATCATGCACTGTATAAATTCATCATCATCATCATAGTACATTCACGAATTTAGGCCATTTGTTGACCTGTTTCGGCCTCAAGAGAAACACCATCCAGAAGTCTTTTGAGTGGACGGCCTGGTCTTCTTCTTCCTGCAGGTTGATATCTTAACATTTGTTTGGGTATTCTGTGATCTTCCATTCGATGAACATGTTGCATCCATCTTGTCTTATAATCAGAAATTTTGTTTTCTAAAGGTTCCATGTGTAATTCTTCTAAGATGTCTTCATTTTTGTTGTGATCTAGTAGTGTGTATCCTGCAATTCACCTCTTTCAAATCATGGCTAATGTGATTTTCCCACCTCATTCTTGGCTTTCCTACAAGAAGTTTCTATGATCCTCTTTCATTCTCGATTCGTGTCGTATGTCTACGAGAGTTAGCCTAACTGTTCTTATTCAATGGTTTCCCATAGAGCCTAAATATAATTTTCGAAGACTTTTCAATTTACCAGTGGGATTTATCTGTTTGTTTGTTTCAAAATTTTTCCTAGGAACTGTATTCTCAAATGGGGGGCACGCCGTAGGGAAGTGATTAAGGCACTGCGCTACAAGCCGAAAGGTTGAGGGTTCGAGTCCCGGTGGGGTCAGGATTTTTAAACTGACCCAAACCATCTGGCGGCACTATAGCCCTGGGGTCGACTCAGCCTCTAACGGAAATGAGTATCAGACGCTTGTTCTGGGGGTAAAGGCGGCCGTCACGCAGGGCTGACAACCCTGCTGACATCAAGTGCAGATTGTCCAGATAAAGTGGGAGCCTTAACCTCCTGAGGCCTCTAGTGGGATCACTTTGATTTACTGTATTCTCAAAAACACGTAGGGCCTAATATTTTGTCCTCGCTTAAAGTAAGAAACCATGTTTCGTGTCTATTAACTGGAAGAATAACCGTTACTTATATATATATCACCATCATCATCCGGTATAATAGCAGCTGCCGCCGTCTTCCGGAAACCAAACGCCATTCCTCTCTGTCTATCCATTGAACTTCCCCCAATTCTCTGATAGGCTATTCATAGCCAATTGTACCCCTTCTATCCAAGTTTTCTTCGGTCTTCCTCTCTTCCTCCTTTCCATTGCGATCCATTCCATAACAATTTTAGGCAGTCTTTGCTCTGGCATTCTTTTGACTTAGCCATACCACTATAGTATTTTCTTTTCTATAATGTCTATGATGTCCGGCTCCTATTGTACACCCATAATTTCCCTTAGGCCTATTTTTTATTTCGTATTCTATCCATTCTAGGTTTTCCACCTGATCTTCTTAAAACATCCATTTCTATAGGCCTACTTAAAATTCTTTTAATTTCCCTGGTAGGAATTTGCCATACACTTTAGTTAAACTTTTTTTTATAGATATTTCATTTTAGGAAGTGATATTTTGAGGTTCTTTTAATTAAATTATTTTCGGTCTGATCATCTTACCTCAATATTAATGTTGATTTGTTCTTGGACATGTTTCAAAACAATTCTGTCTTATCGTCAGCTTGTCCAAATCAACATTAATATTGAGGTAAGATGATCAGACTGAAAATAATTTAATTTTTATAGAGTTTGTATATATACGGATCCGTAGGCATTCACTGTATTTATAAAGTTTAAGGGGCTAGAATTTGAATTGGAATATACCCAATCTAAGTTCCAATTTTGACCAAACCATTAGACCACCGCAGCCGAAAATGAAAGTAAATAAAATCTTCAATTTTCTTTCTTTCTTGTTTTCTTTCGTTCCTTCTGGTTTTCTTGTCTATTTTACTTTTTAACATGTTTTCTTCTTCACGTATATCAAAACACAAGTACAGGACATAGGCCTACATCCAGACCCAAGTTGAAGATTTTAAAATCGCCTACCCTTATGAACGAATTGAACCAAGGTCGCCGGAGTGGAAGGTAGGGACTCTACAATTTACGTCATGGTGACAGACTATCCTTCGTGTATCCTCAAGGAGTGAACAAACTTTTTCTCACCTCCAAACCCCTACTCATATTTTAGTAGGAAAATTATCCTAACACACCAAACGAACTTGGTAATTTAGTTACAAAACAGTTTAGAAGTTGGTTATACTGTTAGTATTATGGCTGCTCGGGTATGGAGGTTACTGATAGATTTTACAAGATGCCACACCTCTATGCAATAAATAATATCTTGTCTCTCTCCTGGTATTTAAGAATATGCCTTCAGCTTTCTACACTCTTTTATAAAAATATTAGTCACACCGTCTCCTGTTAGTGGAAAATAAATGTATTTTATAGTAATTAGTTTCACCTTTAATTAGCAGATAGCTTCCTTAATTTGCATTTGTGGTGTAACAGTTAACATGTTTCCCCCACTGTAGGACTGTCATAGACACATTTGTGTAGGCCTATATGAATTGGAACACCCAGAAAGTAGGCCAAGAATTTCTTTATTTTATTTATTCTCCGATTTTACAAAGTCTTTGGCATCTTATTATGTCTATTTAAAAATTCTATAGCAGAATTCAAAATATGTGCTCACTAGCTGTGAAAGGCGGTCCCCCCTCCTCCCGCATACAAGTGCACTCCGAATGAAACAACACAACTGACAAGTATGTAGCAGTGTCTTACCTTTACAGTCTATCAAACTTAGGGCAACGCAGTAATAATAATAATAATAATAATAATAATAATAATAATAATAATAATAATAATAATAATAATAATAATAATAATAATAAAATAATAATAATACTTACTTACTTACTCACTGGCACTATCGAACCCGTAGGTTCATGGCCGCACGGACATAAGCTCTCCATACATTCCTATCCTGAGCTAATGCTTTCCAATCATTCCCTGTATAATCTACTTCCCTCAAATCATAGTTAATGTTGTTCTCCCACCTCATTCTTGGTCTACCAACTGGGGGTTTTCCTTCTGGCTTTCCTACAAGAAGTTTCCATGCACGTCTTTCATTCCCCATACGCGCAACATGTCCTGCCCATCGCAGTCTACGGGACTTAACTGTTCTTATTATATCTGGCTTCCTATAAAGACCATGTAGTTCATTGTTATGTAGTCTTCTCCATTCACCTGTCTGTTCATCTCTCTTTGGTCCAAAAATTTTCCTAAGTACTTTATTCTCAAATAGTCGTAATCTCCTTTCCTCCCTTAAAGTAAGAGTCCATGTTTCGCACCCATATAATATAACTGGTAGAATAATAGTTTTATATATTTTCAGCTTAACGTTTTTTGAAAGGAGTTGGGACATCAAAAGTCTCTGCAATGCATAATAGCATGCATTTCCAGAATTGTGACTATGTTTAATTTCTTTGTGCATCTCATTCCTATTTGTGATTATTGTTCCTAGGTATTTGAATTCAGCCAATTCCTCAAAATTTCCCTCATTTGTCATTAGCTGTCCATTTCCATTATATAATGTATTTCTACGTGTGACCATATATTTAGTTTTACTGATATTTACTTCCAGTCCTAATTTCTTAGTGTTACTCAATAGTGTGTGCGTGTTGGCCTTTAGTATCTCCTCGCTATCGGCCAGTAGTACTACATCATCAGCATAAACTAACAGTTTATTAATACCATATAATAATAATAATAATAATAATAATAATAATAATAATAATAATAATGTTTTATTTATTCTCGCAGAGTTAAGGCCATAAGGCTTTCTCTTCCACTCAACCAGCACAAATACAAATATGGATATAGGCCTACACTATACTAATTATAAACAGTTAAAGATACATTAAATGTAGCAATGTACATTTCATGTAGGCCTACAAACAACATTTTATACGATAATAACAATAATGATACTTACGATAATAATAATAATTTTGGGCTCAAAGGAAATGCCTCTAAGTACTTTGCGTAGTCCTACATGGGCTCATCCGCAATCAAAATAATGATAATGATGATAATAATAATAATAATAATATGATAATATGATGATGGTAATATAATGATAATAATATAGGCCCTAATAATGATAATATAATCATGATAATAATATAATAATGATGATAAAAATATAAAAATTATAATAATAATATAAATATGATAAATTATACGATAAACACCAATTAATATAGGCCTATACCTTCAATATTTGTTAACATGCCTGCTCTATAGTCAATCTCCATGCATGTTTATTTTTCCATCAACTTACAACAAGCATCATTATTTTATTGTCCTAACTATTCCACGTGTCCATGTTAGGTGGACTGTCATCCAGTCAGCATAGGCATAGCATTACTAATTAACTCGATAGCGAACCCATAGGTTCATGACCGCCGGACATAAGCTCTCCCCTATCCTGAGCTAATGTTTTCCAGTCATCCCCTGTATAATCTACTTCCCTCAAATCATGGATAGTGTTGTTCTCCCACCTAATTCTTGGTCTACCAACTGAGCGTTTTCCCTCTAGTTTTCCTACAAGAAGCTTCCATACACTTCTTTCAACCCCCATTCGTGCCACATGTCCTGGCCATCGCAGTCTACGAGACTTAACTGTTCTTATTATATCTGGCATCGTATAAAAACCATGTAGTCTTCTTCATTCACCTGTTTGTTCATCTCTCTTTGGTCCAAAAAAATTCCTAAGTACCTTATTCTCAAATAGTCTTCTCGTAATGTCCTTTCCTCCCTTAAAGTAAGAGTCCATGTTTCAAAAAATATAATATAACTGGTAGAATAATAATTTTATAGCCTATATTTTTAGTTTAACGTTTTTTTAAGGAGTTGGGACATCAAAAGTCTCTGCAATGCATAATAGCACGCATTTCCAGAATTGATCCTATGTTTAATTTCTTTGTGCATCTCATTCCTATTTGAGATTATTGTACCTAGGTATTTGAATTCAGCCACTTCCTCAAAATTTCCCTCATTTGTCATTAGCTGTCCATTTCCATTATATAATATATTTCTACGTGTGACCATATATTTAGTTTTATTGATATTTACGTCCAATCCTAATTTCTTAGTGTTACTCAATAGTGTGTGCGTGTTGTCCTTTAGTAGCTATCTCCTCGCTATCGGCCAGTAGTACTACATCATCAGCATAAACTAACAGCTTATTAATATCATTGAATTGTAGGTATTCCTCATCCTCTAAAGATTTAATGGCATGCTCTAATACAAAATTAAATAGTAGAGGAGATAGTGCATCTTCTTGCTTCAACCCAATTTGGATTTCAAAAGTACCCGAAAACTGTTTGCCTACACGCAACCTACTCTTTGTGTCATTTAGACACATTCGTTTAAGTCTAACTATCTTTTTAGGAATTCCGAACTCCAGCAGGACACTATAAAACTTCTCCCTCTTAATTGAATCGTATGCATATTAAAAGTGTTAAGGCATGTTTTTTAATCGTAAGTGGTACAATTAGGCCTATACAGGAAATGATTAAAAAACGTTGATTGAAGAAAGGGATGTATGGAGCACTTCTGTCCGCGCGGTCCAGAATCCGATTTTGATAATACCAATGAGTTCGTTAGTACATTAGAAATGTCAAGGTAAGATTTTTAATACAAAGTGTTTTGGTTGTACAAATATATTTAGCAAGAATAATAGAAATAAGTTCGTCAAAATATAATAGCTATTCTGAGGTTGAAATTTAGACAAAAGATAGTAGGAACGAGGTATTAAAATATATTTTATATGCATTTATTATTCTCTCCAGTCGACAGTCCAAGACCTGTTCTGTAACGGGATTGGTCGAAAGAAATAACAAAATCAAAAGAACAAGAACTTGGCGTCTAGATATAGATGTAATTCTATTGGACACGATTTCGTCACTAACCAGTTTTGCCACCTTTTGAATTTTGTTACCAGATATCATACTTCGAATTACTTAATTTTAAATTAATTTTCCTATTTTAATATGCTGTATTGTATGTTGATGGGCTTTAATGGATATGGTGATGCTTTGTTTTATTGCTGTCCGGTAGTTGTGATTGAAGGTATCTTGACATTGTGTTTAATGGGAGTGGATAATCTTGATGAAGAGGAATGGGTAGTTTTATTACCTACACCCCTTCTTCTCGTCCTTTAATGATCGGCGTTAAAACATCTTTACCCCAACCAAGATACTAGACGTTCACAACTTCGTCAATAGATGGCGGGTAAAGTCGTTACCTGCAGTAACTACGTAAATGGTCATTATATCAATACTTATTTTTTTATTTATAAATTTACTTTAGTTTACGTCCATAGAGTCTACTCATAGTACTTGTTACTGTTATACCTCTATAATTTTCACGTTGGTCTTTTTTTCTTCCCTTTTTAATGGAATGTCTAAATGTATCCTAGTTTCCATTTTTAGGTAATTTTTCACCATTCATAAATTTTGTAAATAATTTTCTCAGTCGTTCAAATAAATGGTCGGATCCATATTTTAATATTTAATATACAAGTGATCTTCTTGGTGATAAAATATTAAAATATAGGCCTACAGTCAATATGCCCAATTCACCAATTAATGTTTTAAAATGGTCAACACGTTTCCACAGCCAAACTGTCATTCTCAACGTGTTGACCATTTTAAAACATTAATTGGTGAATTGGGCATATTGACTGTATATATATATTTCATATTTTAATAGTTCCGCTGGTATTCCTCCTGGACCGTTTACTTACTTACTCACTGGCACTATCGAGCCCGCAGGTTCATGGCCGCGCGGACATGAGCTCTCCATACATCCCTATCCTGAGCTAATGTTTTCCAATCATTACATGTATAATCTACTTCCTTCAAATCGTACTTAATGTTATTCTCCCACCTTATTCTTGTTCTACCAATTGGGCGTTTTCCCTCTGGGTTTCCTACAAGAAGCTTCCATGCACGTCTTTCATTCCCCATACGTACAACATGTCCTGCCCATCGCAGTCTACGAAACTTAACTGTTATTATTGTATCTGGCTTCCTATAAAGACTAGGTAGAATGGACCACTAGCTCTTTTATTTTTTAATGATTGATATTCATTTTAATATCCTCTATGTCCAATTGTATATGTTCATCTTCATTTATTTCTGGAATATTTTGAACGTTATCTAAGTTAAATACCCTGTTTTCTGAGAGTAATGTTTTAAAATTATTTTCCGATTCAGTCATCGGTATTTTTTGTAGAAATGTTTGTCCACTTCCCTAATTTAACCTACAATTTTTTTAAAAATTCTCCAAGATTCAGTATATCGTTTCCCTGCAATAGGCTACATGTTTGAATTTTTAAACAATTTTGTTGCCAGCTATGATTTTTAGCTTCCATAATTTTCTTTCTAACTCTTGCTTGAGCTTCTTTATATTGCATTTTGTCTTTCAGATCTTTGGTGTTCAACCACTTTAATTTTTTTTATTTTTTTGCTATAAAATTAGAAACTCAGTTATAAGGGAGGAAATGAAGATTGAAGACACTATTTTAGATTATATTAAAACTCAGCAATTAAGATGGTACGGACATGTCCAGCGAATGGAAGAAGATTGGCTACCATAATGTTTTTTTTTAATGGAAACCTGAGGGAAGACGAGGCAGAGGAAGACCTAAAACTTCCTGAAGTCAGGGAATACATTTATAGCTTACATGAAGGAGAAACATCTACAACCAGGAGATTGGATAGACCGACAAAATTGACTATTAGGAATCGAACGATGTCAAAGACAATAATCAACCGATGATCTATCTATCTATAAATTTATTTTTATTGTATATAAGTTAAACCTACCCTGATATGAGTTAATGGCAAACTCAGAGAATTGATTAAACGTGGCTAAATATGTGGACAAAACGCGGAAAATAACAACACTCATGAATAAATAAATATATAGGCCTAAGCAAAGTGTAATATTATTAATACTTATTAATTTTACGTAACCTAATTAATGTAGGCCTATAAAGTAATTGTTATCTGTTGTGTTTCTTTTTTTTTTGTTCTATTTTTTATAATATTACTAGACATTATTTTATTGATACGGACTGTCAACAGCATGTACGACTTGCTGTCCGTGAGACCCATATTTGTAAATAACATTGAATGTTGACCTATCTTACTTTAGGCCTAATGAAAATCAGAACGTTCCTTGATTCAAGGAATAAAAATAAATTGCATGACAAGACAGACCAAGAAATCCCTTGGGCTTCCAGCAGGTTCCTAGCCTCACATCAACATGTGTTAATCATAGATATCGAAAAATCATACACATACGGGTGGCATATGGTCAGTATATCGGACACCTCAGCCATTACAACTGGTTTTCTATAACTGAATCTGTTACATATTGTTGCTGCTCAAATTCCCCACGATACTGAGTGGGCAGCGTTTCAGTAATGCCCGAACTTCTATGAATAATTTACTTCCACATGGCAATTCATGCGAGTGTAAGCTCTCATTTTAGGCCTATACCATACAATTGAATTACGCCCTACCCGTAATTTCATTTCAAATTATTCAACTAAAAATAAAAACATTTAATGTATAGGCTATAGGAGTAACAGCGCACGCCCAGTAATGGCTAGTAGGCCTATTATGTAGACCTATTACACTGGTCGACAAAAATAAACTTAGTTTTCTTTCACAAGTATAAAAATGAGATTTTAGAAGTATTTTTCATCCTGAATTTAAATATCATTTCAGTTTTTTTTTTCCTATCAGGCAAGAGTTTTCTGTGATATTCATTTACAATTTTTATAATTCTTATAATTTTTTAATAAAATCCATCTAACTCTAACTCATTCTGATTTACCTAAAAAGTGGTAGATAGTGACTTTTTGGCATATTTTGCATCTGGAACATCTCTCTTCTTTGTCCAACAGTAGTCAACCAGCATATTAGAATTCCACTTGCCTTGGCACCTCTTAAAATCGCTACATAAAAGGTAAAGGTTCCTATGACAGGTCGAAGAGAATACTAAAATCAATTTAAAAAATGTAGCTGTCACAAAAAAGACTGTGCCTGATGGAAAAATTCTGACTACATATCTGAATACAGTATGAAATAAATGCAGTAGATTCAGTAATAAGATATCTTTGTGATGAAAATCTTCTCGACCATGTTATTTAACTATATTTTAAAAATGGCGGCTCCGTGGCGCAAGTGGTTAGACGCTCGCCTCTCACCGCTGAGGTTTCGAGATCGACCCTCGGTCACTCCATGTGGGTTTTGTAGTGAACAAAACGGAGCTTGGGCAGGTTTTTCTCGGGTTTCCTCCAGTTTTTCCCTGCTACAAATTTCATTCCACCATTTCTTCATACACGTGTCATCCATTTCGTTCATCTGCCCCTGTGACGGTGCGTCAGAGATGGTCAACCAGCACCTTTCTAGTTCAGAGACTTCTATAAATATAGGGGTTTCATCTCATCTCTTTCCTCGACCCGATCCTGAGTTGGGCACGAGTTGAGAATACTCCTGGCGCGACAGGCCTACAAGGCCCTTAGCCTACCAGCCGGCTGCTGGCCTCACATCCACATGTGTCAATCACAGAGGTAGATGATAATCAGCCAGTGTAGGGGTGACATGTGGTCACCATGTCGAGTCCCCCAGCCGTTATAGCTGGTTTTCTCAACCTGGAGCCGCTACTTATTGTAGCTACCCAAATGCATCACGATGCTGGGTGGGCACCGGTCCCATACTGGCCGAAATACCATGAGAAAATTTCTTCCCCCATGGAGACTCGAACCAGCGCAAGTCCCGTAGCTCTGCGCCAAGGCTTCCTACCTTAACTAACCAGCTACGGAGCGGGACCGAGTTGAGAATATTTATTTATATTTATAGCTATTGAAAAATCTGTATCCTAGTTTATATTCCATACCATATTAAATTATATAAGCCCTACTTTTAATTTGCTACTCTCCTTACAAGAAATTTATATCGTTTAATCTATCAATGGTTAATTTATGTAGCTTGCGTAAAGCAAATTGAGTTTTTGTGTTAAGAATGTCCTCCTTAATTAAAAATATCTAGGTAAGTATAGAATACTGTTGTCACATATTTTCTATCATGTGGGCTTGCAGGAATGGCAATACAATATCAAGAAAGAATTTTAACAGAGAGACTGGAAGTCAAGGATTTTTATAAGCCATGGATTCAGTTTAACATCAGCGTTCTCAATAAAATGCAATATTAAGTGCTCGCAAAATGTGGCGTATTATTTCTCTTGTCCACCTTTATTGGCTACTGAATATTGGTTGCTTTTTAGATAAGATTATTTAAAAATATTCTAATGTTATTTATATGTCGATATACTTCCATTTTAATTAAACGTACCTTCATTAACTTACCAAGTAGACTACCTTTTAAGAATTAGAATCAGGTAGCTTCATTACTACCTTCATTTATTTTCCTTCTTTTAGTTTCTCCCCTTTGTAGGAGGAATTCTTACGTACTCCACGCCTCCTATTACCTGTCAGGAGAGATTTTTGTTTATTTGAATCACATCCCAGCACAGCAAAGCTTGCTTGAGCTTTGATTTCACTGGGACATTTAATATATGAGGGATTCAGAACAAAAATGGATCAAATCCAAAAATTGAAAATCCTAGTTAGGCCTAAATGTGTGAATTTAGGTTCAAAATATAAATAGTTTTTCAGAGTAAGCCTAATGGTGAACCAAGTATTGAATATGTTCTTTTTCACTGCAAAAAAAAAGTTTTAATTCTTCATCTGAAATTAATCCTTAGTTAGTTACTTACTAAGTAATGGAAATTGTGTCACTTCTTGAACTTCCTTTTTATATCCATCGAAGAAAACATCCATTTTTTGAGGAAGTCGTCCTCAACCAATGGGAATCAATCGTGAACTACAATTTCCGGCTTTTCTTAGGGATTTCCAACCCTCTTTAGCCCTTGGCAAAATAGTAATTTATTTAAATGTGGCGGACCGCACCGAAAATGAAATCTTGCAAAACTCTTGTTAGTATAAGGTATATTGTGTAATTCCACACACGTATCAGTAATTTCTTTACGTTAGCTTTCATCTGTTTATTAAAACTATCAGCTGAATTAAAACAATTGATGTATGCTATAGGATACATTGCGAATTTAAGGTTTAAATATATTACGTCATTTCAAATTTACAAGTTTTTCTCAAACGAGTATAATATAGACTTGGTTCACTTTTGTTCTGAGCCACTCATATGTTCCAATATTTATCACTAGAGTGAGGAATTGGGTATAAAATTTCATGTTTTAAACCAGTGTGGGGGGCACGCCGTAGCATAGTGGTTAAGGCACTGAGCTACAAGCCGGAGGGTCGAGGGTTCAAGTCCCGTTGGGGTCAGGATTTTTAAACTGACCCAAACCCTCTGGCGGCACTATGGCCCTGGGGTCGACTCAGCCTCTAACGGAAATGAGTACCAGACGCTTGTTCTGGGGGTAAAGGCGGTCGTCACGCAGGGCTGACAACCCGGCTGACATAAAGTGCCGATTGTCTAGAAAAAGTGGGAGCCTTAACCTTCTACTACCCAAAGGGCCTCCGGGCCTGTTGTGGGATCACTTTACTTTTTTACCAGTGTGGTCCAACAATTAGGCCTATGCGACCACTCGTCAGATTGTTTTCCTAGAAACATCGAGGGTTAGGCCTACCATTTTATTTTTAAATTATTATTATTATTATTATTATTATTATTATTATTATTATTATTATTATTATTATTATTATTATTATTGCTGTTATTATTTATTCTTATTATTAGGTCGGGCTCGGATACGATCCCCAGTCGGGACAAGTTTTGTGATTGATGTTACTTTTTCCGGGATTTTCCTCACCTGTAAGACAAATGTCATGCAACTTTACAGACCGAACGTTCTCCGAACATCATCGGCCATCATAATCATCATAATATTATTCTAGGCCCTAATTGTTTAGCATGAATGAGTGTGTGAATGGTGAGTTTTTTCGTATTAATGTTGTGTTGTCTCGGAGGAGGTCCTGGAATTGAGCTGATCGCTCATTCGGGGAGGCGCTTCATGTCTTTAAGTGGCCAAAAAAGTAGTCTATGTAGGGCCTATGTGATCCAACATTAAAATCCCTTAGTCGACAGGTCGTGTTACTGCAAGGCCTGGTTAGCGCGTGGCACGTAAAAGAAGGCTTACCTCCCTTAATGTAAGAATACATCTTTAGAAAGAACCTTCTAGTGTTGTTAATTTATAAGAATTCCTTACCCCATAAATTCGTAACGTATCCTGTTGGATACATCAGTCATTTCAGTTAATTTAATATTTTAAATAAATCAGAAGAAAACGAACAAAAATAAACCACTTAAATGTGTGTCTTGTTATACAATATACCTAATAATTACAGTTATGTAAGATTCCGTTTTCACTGCGGTCCGCCACGTTGAAATATCTAACAGAAGAATTTTTTTTTTGCCAATTTAAGGTTTAAAATCATGAAAATGAATGATATATTCTATTGGGTCTGAATTAATTAAAAATCTGATTAGGCCTACAGTGGAAATACATTGAACATCTTGATTTTTTTAGCCACAAATAAGGTCTGATAATCTCTTTTTGTCTCATAGGCTATATGCCTATCTACAAAGCATTCATTTAGACCTATGTAACATTAAAAAATCGTAGCTTTATATATTTTTTCATAATTTTCATACATGCTATTGTTGTCATGATTTCATACATTGATATACGTTTTCTTCTATTAAGGGTAGGCCTAGGGAAAGAACCACGTAAGTCACTTACTTAAATTATTCCCTGAAAGCTGGAAAAGGTACGTTTAGTTGTACAAAAACATCCATTTTTTTACCTGTATGCCATATTTTGGAGGTAAATAAACCCATGATTAAATTGTATATTTTACTATTTTTCACACTTCTGAATGATAGTGCTTTCCATGTAGAATCTAATGACACCTCAAACTCTATTTCGACAAAAAAAAGTTACTATTGTCTGTGCCTCAGTTCATCGGACGTGAAACTTGGAAAAATGGAAGAAAGGTTTATTAGTGCGAGTGAGTATAGCGGTACTTTTAGGGTTAAAGGACTCTCTTGTTCCCATCACTCTATGATTGATCGAAAAACATTTCTCTCAGTTGTTTCCAGCGTCTGGAATTGTATAGTGGCTGTATAGTTAATTTTATTAAAATTATTACCTAACTTAAGTGAGAATTTCTAGAATAGGCCTATATATTTTATTGATAACTTTTAGTCTAATAATCTAATTTTATTTTTATTTAATTTTTAACTGTAAATATTTTATTAGTTTTTAAGTTATGAGTAAGTCAGTGTTTTTGTAACATATGCTACATTATAATTTCTAACTTTCCCTCGTTCAATACTGTCGCTGAACAACCTTGAGCCCAGATTCCTTCCACGTCCGATAAGCTGTGGCACCAATAATATCTGGTTCTTTTGTTATAGGCCTACCCTTCATATAATTATTCCTCACTCTATTTATCACTTTTAATTGAAATATTTTTAAAAGAACATGCTCCATAGGACCTATGTCAGTATTACCCTTACTTTTTTAGGTTATGGCATTCCTTTCTTCTTCTCTGTAGTCTTCACAGATAGGCCTATAAGTTATATATTTCGTTAGCCTAAGGCTGCGCTCACCTTGGATGCGAATTTGTATTTACGTTAACGTACGATACTAACTAACTAACTCACTGGCTCTATCGAACCCCGTAGGTTCATGGCCGCGCGGACATAAGCTCTCCATACATCCTTATCTTGAGCCAATGTTTTCCAATCATCTCCTGTATGATCTACTTCCTTCAAATCATGGATAATATTATTCTCTCACTTCATTCTTAGTCTACCGACTGGGGCGTTTTCACCCTGGTTTTCCTACAAGAAGCTTCCATGATCTCTTTAATCCAGTCATACGAATTGAGTGCGCATACTAGTTACGTTTTTCTCAGTCAGAAAGGTTAAGTCTTCCCGTTGTGCCGGTACTGTGCAGCCGAGTTTGTGACGTCTCTTCGTTGTGCAATGAATAGGCCTAATTTGTTTATTGATAATAGAAACAGATTCCATAACTGTAGGAAAGAATAGAAGCGCAACGGGTGCTCATGATATCACGGATGCATTCCTCTCGCAATTACAATTAATACAGTACTTAATATGATCTATGTATCGTTTATGATTCATAAATGAACAGACCAGATAGGCCTACTTTTATTTCTTCTGATATTTCTTTCCATGTCCTATGTTGATGGTCACGAAAATGATAAGTTGAATTATTTGATCTCACAAATATTTGTGTCCATAAACCAAATTAATTCTTTTCCGATGCCCATTCTATATATTAAACGTAGGAACTTAGGACGAAGGAAGGAAGACCAAAGAAAACCTGGATAGAAGGTGTGCAAGCGGCTATGATTATCATAAGTTTGGAGGAAGATAAGTGGATGTACAGAGAGGAATGACGTTTGGTTTCCGGAAGACGGCGGCAGCTGCCATGATACCGGATGATGATTATAAAACGTAGGAACTTAGTATAATATCCCAACAAGTTGGGATTGATTTCGGACGTCAGAACTATACGTGCGTAAACGTACGAATAACTCGAATCTAGTGTAAGCGCTCTCATATGACCCCTATAGTCGGCTCAATCATTTAGTTTGCAGGTGCTTTGCATTATGACTAAGTAGGTCTATTTTGCACGCATAAGTATTTAGCATATCAAGCGGCGTTGTCACGTTTTATTCACTAGAATAAATGCTTACCAACTGAAGGTAGCCTACTGCAAAAGACAAAAGTTGCAACGCTATTAAGGTAGCTAATTTATCCACATGGAGTAGACATGGAAACGTCATTTAAAAATGCGTAGAGAACTGTTTTCAGTTTTTGATGATTGGAGCGGCGTCTTAGAAGTCTCGAATAACTTCCCGGCTCTATCTGACAGTAACAATGTATTTTTTAAACCAGAGGGAAACAGTTGCCTTTTGTGCCGCCTGTAAATTAAATGTCTGAACCGATTATACTAGAAGGATCGGGATCATTCGTGCGTTTTGGTACCGTAAAACGGGGCTACTTTGACATATTTTCCAAGGTTTTTAAGGCCTAACTCGTATGATTTATGCCGAAAAAATTTAATGTATAATTTATTGTACCAATTGAACCTTAGACTACAAATCCCATTTGGTACTGTTTCCCTCAAATATAAAACTTAGTAGGACAACAATGAGTTTTGTTTAGGTCTGTTTTGCCCATGTGCTGGGGCTACTTTGACATCAAATTTGTTTTCACTATACTACTTTGACACCAATTTATAGTCTCTAACCATTATAATAACGTGTAACTCCTTTCCACACAGAAAATCAACCAAGATTTTCTTTTCAAATGGTCTTTCGACATTCCTGGTTTCTCTCCTGGCATGGCGTAGGCCTACTTGTAATCCACTTCTGAGGTTTGGGCGCCGGGAAGGCGGGGTTACGTTGCCCCGATGATATTATGGGTGTTGATGATGATGATGGTGCGTCAGGAGAGTCCCTAATCCTAAGCTTAACCTAAGATGAATATGAATGATGATGATTGCGATGGCCGTATGATTTCGGGGACCGTTTGGGCCTTAAAGTTTTTCGTGACAATTGTCTTACAGGTGAGGAAAAACCCCGATAAAAACCTCACCCAGAAAAACTGTCCCGACCGGGGATCGAACCCGGGCCCGCTACGTGAAAAAACAGCACGCTACCCCGAGACCACAGTAGTGGACTGCTAAGAAATTATTGAGAAATTAATGTTATCCTTGCTGGCAATTCATTGTTGTTGAAAGTGACACAGATGTGTCTCCAACAATTAACATCCGCTTTTAAAACAACTTAATCATTCGTGCGCCTTCAAGGAATTATCTACACCATTGCATTGTTGTCAAAATAGCCCAAAACACGCAATAAATTAAAAATGTCAAAGAAGCCCCAATTCTGTCAAAGTAGCCCCTCGAGTCACAGTAACCCCGGTTTACGGTATGTGTTCGCGCGACCGAATTTCGTACGAAAACGCAAGCAAAGTGAGCGCAGCCTAATGACCGTTAAAGCCATTAAGATCAAGTCAGTAGAATGAGAAAATAAAAATGTTACTTTCGTTCACACAGACGAGTTCCATTACAGTAAACACTTTAATCTGGAAGAAATAAGGGCTTTACAAAACAAATAATAATAATAATAACAGTTGGAATATATACAACTATTTTCACCTTGATGTTCGACCTTGAATTAACATTATACTTTAGCTCTGATAAAGTAGGCGATGAATATCAAGACAAACGTTGGCAACTGTAACATGGCTTACCTTGTTATGTCCGTCTGAAGCAAGTAGGCGGATAACCTGCACTAAATAATTAAAAATAACTGGTAGGAGGACAGGGTGTGTACGAAATAATTGTACAAACAAGAAAAACAGTTAAACTTTATTCACATAATCACCTGGAAAAAAAGTTGTTAACCCTTAAATCGGGAACATATCTTACCTAAGATAAATTGATTCAATTTATTTAACTTTGTTCATGAAACAATATAAAAACAAATGAATATAGGCTAAATTGCTTAAATTTGTGTCAAATTTCACAATAATGTAGGTCTAGATCTACTTAATTTTGTTTTGATTACGGTCCGAAAAATTTTAATAACTGTCAGAAGAAATAATTGTTCCACCAATTTAAGAATTAAGGCATTGTATCATAGGCCTATAGGTATAAATTGTGTGTAGTGAATATACATGACCAAAATTGTTATAGACAGACGGAAATATTAGAAAGATCACATAGAAATATTGGAAGACAACAGACTTGCAAAAAGGAGCTGAAGAAGATAGATCAATGGACGAAAAGAAGAGCAAGAAGAAGACTATCCAAGAGATGAGGATGGATAGTTGCTGTACATCAAATACGTCTTCCTCCGAGGAGTGATTTGGGAAATAAACAGGATGAAAATTCTACAAGTAAAGAATAATAATAAGAAGAATATATTATTGTATTATTTATTGAATGTATTAGGGTCTATATTACTGTGTATTTTTTTCGAAAGAAATGCTAGGCATATATAGGCCTACATCTTAAAATTGAAGGAGTATTTGACTAGGCCTACATCTTAAAATTGAAGGAGGATTTGACTAAAAAGCCTAAAAATAAGCAAAATTTGTGTTGGAACATATAATTAGGCCTATATAATCATTTATAAAACAGAATGTCCAGCATAACTTATGAAAAGCACGCCAAGAAAAAAAAAACTGCCTGCTTAATCTAATCTGACCTGGTTAATCTACTCTTACCTACCTAACCTATCTTGAATAAACATGTTATCAATTGGTTCTAGCGGAAACATGAATAAACATGTTGGCAACCATGTCACTAGCACGTTAAATATTGATAGGATATAATTAGTAACAAGTAGTCCATTGCATGATTCATACCTAGCATGGAATAAACAAATTTGAGAAAAGTTAAATGCAGAAAATGAATTTATTTTAAAATATTTGAATGACAGGCCTTAACTCTGCCAGGTAAAATAAATATATTTTATTATTATTTTTATTATTATTATTATTATTATTATCATTATTATTATTATTTTTATTATTATTATTATTATTATTATTATTATTATTATTATTATTATTATTATTATTATTATTATTATTATTATTATTATTATATATAAAATAAAACGCAATATGGACAACCTTTGCACCTACTATTTGTAGATCTAGAGAAAGCATATGACAATGTCCCTATAGAGAAACTATGGATTGCTTTAACACGTATGGGAATTAAAACTATAATAATTAAAACTATACAAAATTTATATGACAATTGCATATCTAAAATTAAAATAGGCAGTAAATTGTTACATGGTTTTACGATAAATAAAGGTCTTCGTCAAGGTTGTTGTCTATCACCGACTCTGTTTAAAATATATGTAGCCTACATGAAATATTAAAGAATTGGAGGAGAAAATGTTCAAGCATGGGAATTCCTATTTCAAACAACAAAACTTTATAGGCTACAACTAACATTTTGCAGATGATCAATTGTTAATTGCACACGATTACGAAGATTTAGAATATATGACTGGAAAGTTAATAGAAGAATATGAAAAATGGGGATTAAATTTGAACATGAAAAAAAAACAAAATATTTATCAATTGGTGAACCAGAACAAAATTTAATTTTGGAGACTGGAGAAACAATAAAATCTTGTAGTGAGGTCACATATTTAGGAATTAAAATAAATAAAAATGGGAGTTATGAAGAGGAAATAAGAAATAGAAATAATAAAGGAAAATTTGCAATTGCTTGCCTCAATGGAATATTGTGGGATAAAAATATAAGTAATAAAAATAAAATGAATATATATATCATACAATTGTTAAAAGCATCATTACTTATGGAGCAGAACTTTGGCCATTAACAACAAAAACAAATAAGTACCTTTTGGCAACGGAAATGGATTTTATACGAAGGGCCGCAAGAATTTCAAGAAGAGAAAAAATTAGGAACTCAGTTATAAGGGAGAAAATGAAGATTGAAGACACTATTTTAGATTATATTAAAACTCAGCAATTAAGATGGTACGGACATGTCCAGCGAATGGAAGAGGATCGACTACCAAAATCTGTTTTGGAATGGAAACCTGAGGGAAGACGAAGCAGAGGAAGACCTAAAACCTCCTGGAGTCAGGGAATATGTTTATATATGAAGGAGAATCATCTACAACCAGGAGATTGGATGGACCGACTAAATAGGCTATTAGGAATCGGACGATGTCAAAGACATTAATCAACCGATGATCTATTATTATTATTATTATTATTATTATTATTATTATTATTATTATTATTATTATAAAACAAATAAGTATATTTTGGCAACGGAAATGGGTTTTGTACGAAGAGCAGCAAGAATTTTAAGAAGAGAAAAAAATTACAAACTCAGTTAGCCTATAAAGGAGAAAACGAAAATTGCCTAAAAACTCCTGGAGCCAGGGAATACATTTATATATGAAGGAGAAAATCTACAACCAGGAGATTGGATGGAACGACAAAATTGGTTATTAGGAATCGGTCGATGTCAAAGACATTAATCAACCCACGACCTATCTATTATTATTATTATTATTATTATTATTATTATTATTATTATTATTATTATTATTATTATTATTATTATTATTATTATTATTATTATTATTATTATTATTTGTGTTATTATTATTATTATTAGGCTATTATTAGTAGTTTAGTAGTAGTAGTAGTAGTAGTAGTATTAAAGGCAAGGTTAGGTCATTGTATATTTTAACACGATTATTAAACCGCTTTAGGTCCTATAGGAATAGCACATGCCAATCAGTGGTATAAAATGTGTGAAACATTGCTGTTTTGAGAGGATTGGGAAAGTAACACAATAAGTTAGATTCTGAGGATACGAATTCAGATCTAAGCACACCATGTCCATGGAGTGTCTTTCTGGATTTGAATGGTTGAAATCAAGACGATAAATGAAGCTAGAGAAAACAAGATTTACGATAGTATTATTACAAATCTGGAAGCATTGTACTCACTTTATTGTGGACACCCCTGTTAGAACGGCGAATGTCTAGTCGGTAGCTTATGTCTTGTTCTCTGGAGCATGTCAGGTGTGATAAACTCCATGACGCGCCAGACCATGAAGGCCCTTCCAGCAGACTGCTGACCTCACATCAACATGTCACAATCACAGAAGTAATTCGATCAGCCAGGCAATATGGGGGCGGCATTTGATCGATATTAAAAAACCTCGGATATGCACCAATACAAACCATTAGGCCTAATCACTTAATCTCTAGATCCGTGGACAGTACTTCTGGTATCATGAGCTGTCTCCGGCATTAAACAACAACAACAACTAACGAAAAACTGAAAACTGACTTGTTAATGCCCAATGACTGGATCTTTGTCTCCTGATCTACGGCTGGTTATGACTGGCGGCTGGATCATCGCTCTACTATCAACTCAGAAACAGTATCAATGGGCTGAAGAGGGCATTTACTGGAAATCCCTAAAGCAGCCGGAAGACATAGGCCACGGTCTCATATAGGATACATTGTCAAATTAACCCATTCGCCTCAAAAGACGTGGTACACTCGCCGGCAGTTAAATGACCTTCAACTCAGAAGACGACGTACACTCGCTTAACTCTGCTATTATATATTTTGCAATATTTTATACATCCCTTGGCAGGGTAATATTGGGATCTCAATTACCCTTATCTTTTGTTTGTTTTGAATTTCTGAAAATGGAGGATATAGTTTACAGTAACTTAAATCCAGTTCTGGGGAAATTCACTGAACATTTAAAACTGAAGCGAATGGGTTAAGGGTTAATTAAGAATGTAGGCTTATACATTTAGACGAAATAAACATGGCGACTGATGGAACGAATTTTTAATTTCAGTTTTTTTTATATTTATACCATTTTCGGTTAATCTCAGTAACATCATATATAGCCTAGGACTTTCGTTGTGAAGAATGGAAAATTTCGGCCGCTAGAGCTTGTTTTAAATTGTGGTTTCAGATGTAATTTATTCCTACACTTAATCATACTATTTTGCTGGTTAACGAGCGTGACCTTTCTTTTTTTTTAATTAATTGCTATATGTAGGCCTAGGACAACACGCGCACACTATTGAGTAACACTAAGAAATTAGGACTGGAAGTAAATATCAATAAAACTAAATATATGGTCACACGTAGAAATACATTAGGCCCCTATATAATGGAAATGGACAGCTAATGACAAATTAGGGAAATTTTGAGGAAGTGGCTGAATTCAAATAGGCCTACCTAGGAACAATAATCACAAATAGGAATGAGATGCATAAGGAAATTAAACATAGGCTCAATTCTGGAAATGCGTGCTATTATGCATTACAGAGACTCTTGATGTCCCAACTCCTTTCAAAAAACGTTAAGCTGAAAATATATAAAACTATTATTCTACCAGTTATATTACATGGGTGCGAAACATAGACTCTTACTTTAAGGGAGGAAAGAAGATTACAAATCTTTGAGAATAAAGTACTTAGGAAAATTTTTGGACCAAAGAGAGATGAACAGACAGGTGAATGGAGAAGACTACATAACAATGAACTAGATTGTCTTTATAGGAAGTCAGATATAGCCTAATAAGAACAGTTAAGTCTCGTAGACTGCGATGGGCAGGACATGTTACACATATGGGGAATGACAGATTTGCATGGAAGCTTCTTGTAGGAAAACCAGAGGGAAAACGCCGAGATGGTAGACCATGAATGAGGTGGGAAAATAACATTAACTATGATTTGAACGAAGTAGATTATACAGGGAATGATTGGAAAGCATTAGCTCAGGATAGGGATGTATGGAGAGGCATACGTGCAACATGTCGTGCCCATCGCAGTCTACGAGATTTAACTGTTCTTATTATATCTGGTTTCCTATAAAGACCATGTAGTTCATTGTTATGTAGTCTTCTACTTGTTAAGAATTTGAAATAGGTAAATCTTGATAGAAAATAATATTAGACTCTATTTTGTTAAAATAAATATAAATGGATTCTGAATTTAAAAAATTCCATCCAACAAACATCCCAACTACAAACTCTAGGATTGTTGAATTCGTGACGTCCATTTTCTAATTGTGTTTTAAGGCAAGCATTTTATTTGCAACACGTCTCTCTCAAGTCTTTGTTGCTAAAATTACTTCATCTCGAGCAAATGTTGATAATTGTTTTAAAATGGAGCAAATTTTATAATTGAAGGAGAGAGAATAATTTCAATGAACAGATGAATTTTACTTCTCAAACATTTTAATTAAGTTGTAATCCAGTGCTGCCATCTGTTATCGTACTTGAGAGAAGTGCATTTTGTCGACTCCTGAAGGATAATATTTTTGAAGAAAAGTACTTACTTTCTCTAGTTTAAAGGGAACCTTCGCTCTCCTGTCACGTGATTGCACATAGCCTATAAACATGCTAACTTACGTACACGTAAACCCACTGAGAATATGCACTTTCCTATCTTTCTACACTTCCATAAAGTATTGCATTAAAAACACACATTAAAGTTTGTTTAAAATTTGAAAATACACATGTAGACTACAAACTTACTGTTACGTAATGTAGCCTAGGCCTGCATGTTGGAAGTAATGCGTGTATCCGGATATTAAGGTAGGAATTGCTTGGGAGTAAATATATTTGAGATAGGCCTATCTTATAATTATGTACACTTGGGAATATGAAATCGAAAAACTTTTCCTTAGGATTATTTGAATAGATTGGATTAAAGATTCTAACAGATCAACTTCATATTTGGTTCATTATTTTACCCATTTTTACTTAGTGGGTAAAAAGGAGAAAAAAAAAACAATTTATTGAAATATGTGAATAATTACCTGAAAAAATTATGAAAAGAAAAGTAAATGCATGAGTCGGGATTTGAACCCCAGATCTCTAACTTTATGCGTAAGCGCTCTAAACAACTGAGCTACTCAGGAATCAGCGGGCCCCGGGTTCGATCCCCGGTCGGGGCAGTTTTTCTGGGTGAGGTTTTTATCGGGGTTTTTCCTCACTTGTAAGACAAATGTCAGGAAAACTTTAAGGCCCAAACGGTCCCCGAAATCATATGGCCATCATCATCACCATCATCATCCTTCACCAGTGTGGAAACCAACGGGAAGCTACCACACTTAAAATTACCTAGTAAAGCTGCAAGCATAGCATGAAAAAGCTATGATTGCAGTGAAGGACCTGCCTTCGGGCAGAATTAGTATGGATATATATATATATATATATATATATATATATATATATATATCCATCCATAGTAATTCTGCTCGAAGGCAGGTTTTTCACTGCAATCATAGCATTTGCATGCTATGCTTGCAGCTTTACTAGGGAATTGTAGGTGTGGTAGCTTCCCGTTGCTTTCCACACCGGTGTGAAGAATTATGATGATGATGATGATGGCCATATGATTTCGGGGACCGTTTGGGACTTAAAGGTTTTCTGACATTTGTCTTACAGATGTGGGAAAACCCCGATTAAAACCTCACCCAGAAAAACTGCCCCGACCGGGGATCGAACCCGGGCCCGCTGCGTGACAAGGCAGCACGCTACCTCGAAACCACAGTGGTGCAGGGAAATCATCTACGGGGTGAATCATAAATATGGCTATATGTTTGATCGCGTTGTGTGATGAAAATATTACCATTACAGGAAATATGAAATTACCGTTGGAAAGGCAATTATTCAAATTGCAACAGTGGAATAAAACAAAACAGTGTAGAACTTACGTCATTAGACAAAATGGCGTTGAATATGCAACAGCAAATTACAATTGCTGCATGGGCAATATCGTATGCTAATAATCGTGAGACCGCAAGATAGGCAAGATGCGAGTTTAACGTAGCATTGCAGCCTTCGACTGTGGGGAAGTAGAGAAAACGACTGCTGGAAACGGGAAGGATGCAGAAAATCAAACCTCCTGGAAGGCCTCGCATTAGCACGGATGCAGAAACAACGAAGATAATTGTGGAGGCGTTCAACGCTAGCCCACAAAAATCAACCCGCCAAGCTGCACGTGAGCAGTGATTATTTTTGTTTTGTTCTATTGTTGTAATTTGAAGGATTCCCTTTCCAACGATAACATCATATTTCCTTTAATAATAATATTTTCGTCACAAAATGCAATAAAACGTATAGCCATACTTCTGAATCATTCTTGCCTATCTTGCGGCCTCACGATCATTAGCATACGTTATTGCCCATGCAGAAATTGTAATTTGCTGTTGCATATTCAACGCCATTTTGACTAATGACGTAAGTTCTACACTGTTTTGTTTTATTCCATTGTTGTAATTTGTATAACGACTGGATGACTAGATATCCTCAAGACAAGATATGGGGTTGGAAGAGCAGAGCCACCCTTTATATAGGTCTATCGCATAGTTTGTTATAAAAGGAGACACTTTGTTGATGGATCCTCTGAAAAGAAAACAGAAATATATTATATAAAGAAGAGTGTGCACTTTTGTGTTCTGCTAATAATATTAAAGCGAGTACTTGCTATGTGACGTAGAATATACAGCAGCCATCTTGACACAACTGAAAAAAAAAGTAAAAATCTTAAAAGAAAAGGAATAAAATATATGTTGGAAGCTGTCTCTCAATGCATTCCATATACTGTATTACTTTGGTGCTCTCAAACAAATTGTTTGATGCACGAGGGCGGACTCGAACATTTTTAAAAAATTGAAAATGATGAGACCAAAAACGACGTAAGTCGTTCAGAACTCTTGCAGAGTTCAAGCAATGCACATGGATATTCTATGGCTGTACCCAGCTTCACGCATGTTTCAAAATTAATCAAACAGATACTGTTTGATAAGTAACGTCAGTTTTTTAATAAATTTTTTTATTTTTTATTTTTTTTTGTAACAGAAATTAAATTATTCTTCAAATTAGAGAACATCAGAAACTATGTTCTTGAGCCATTTTTCAGCGAGGATTATTAATGGTTCATTTGTTTTACCTGATGGAGTTAAAACTGCAAGTTTTTTCTTAAACTTCAACAGGGTTAAATTGGACGGCGTTATGCACCAACCGGCTATGCGCCATTATCTGAGTTACGGGAAAAATACGTTTAAAGTTTGTCTTTCTTCACAATTTCTTATAGCGCCAAACTAACACTACTTGTTATTGCAAAGTTATTTTCCTTGTTTGATAGTTATGCATCAATGATCTAAGAGCGGGAACATATGACGCTTAGCTGCTTGATGCAAAATTTAGATTAGCATTTATGAAGATCTGGTTTCATAGCCGTTTGTTGCAAAACATAAAATCTCTTATATGACTGATAGCGTTTACATTTTTCTTTAATAATAAGGCTATATTTAAAGATTTAGGGCTAAAACTGTGCGTATACATATTTCATGAGACAGTGCATTAGATGGGATCAAAATTGTTTTTTAATGGCGCTTAACCGGTTGATGTATAACATAGGCTAGCTACAATTATGCATTTAACAACAATTATGAATTCTCTACAACTTGATTAGGCCTAATAATACATAATGGGCATAGACTACACAATAGGCCTATAGGTTATAGATGACATGGATAGAACAAAAAATATTAAAGTAATAATAATATTAATAACCAATAAAAATGCCTCATGGGCTAGTGGCTAGCATTTCTGACTACTGTTCATGAGGTCCCAGGTTCGATACCCGGTTAACCAATGGAATTTTTCCATAAAAGGGTTGGTTGCACATGGTCTGAAATTTAGGTTAAGTAGGCTACTCTCCTGACGCTTCATTATCATTTATCATAAGTAATGCCACGAGTGATTTCCAAATTATCGATAAATTCACGACTCACGAAGTGAGGAGTGAATTTATCTAGAGAATTTGGAAATCAAGAGTGGCATTTGTTAGGACTATTTAACGAATAAAATTAAGCTTTTTACTCACAAATCATTATTTAACTATAGTTATTTTAAAATATATATATATTTAATGTAAACGGCGATGTTTGAAAACTAATGAGAAACGATAGGTACGCTTCTACTGCTTCTTTTGTTTATCACTGCAACCAGATCATACTATTTATTGCCAAAGGAACGCAATATTGTAAGGAGGAGCTTTCTTTAATATGGTAATTATAACACTGATAAATATTTAGTGAAACACGACTCTGATTGGTTGTAAAACAGAAATAATTGAAACGTGATTGGCCATTGACTCCCATTTGGGGCATGAGTTAAATAGTCACCATAATATCATCGGGGTAACGTAACTCCACCTTCCAGGCACCCCAACTTCAGAAGTGGGTTACAATTATGCCAATGTCAGGAGAAAACACCAAAAATGTCGAAATGACAATCTGGGGAATTGAATAATAAAAAAAAATTAATCACCTGTAATTTGATTAAACAATTAGCTTGGTAAACGAAATTAGCTTGGTAAACGAAGTGTAAAATATAAAATAACAATAAAAATATACCTAGAACATGGTTAGACCTAGGCCCATATACTATATCGCCTAAGGAAATATTTAGTAAGTTTTTTAACACTTTTTGAGTCGGCAGCCTTTGATGTACGAGGGGAGGGAATTCCAGAGTCGTGTGGCTGAAACAAGGAAGGACGAGGAATAGTGAGATGTTGGATGTAGAGACATACACCTTTCCCGCGACGGTACCAGTCTCTGGTTTTCTCATATGAAGAATAGGCCTATGTTGGGAACCACTTCCTCAGATTCAATGTTCTTGTAATTTCATCCAAGAAATGGGCGAAATGGGCCATGGATCGAAAGAGATGGTAATCTCAGGGCGCAAGATTAAGGCTGTATTTATGTGTGGTAGCAGGTTGATTGTACAGAGTGGGGTCCAGTCGGGTTTGAACCCACGACACTCAAAATTTCAAGATCTTCTTCCAATTGTTGAGAACAAACATTCGCATCGACTTCACGACCGTTTGGCACAAACTCCCAGTGATTCAGACCTTCTAAATTCCACCAGACACACATTACACTAAAAATCAACATTACTTACTTATTAGACAATTTAATATATCTTGTCGTCCTGTGAGATGAACGATAAGAATAAAAATCTCCTTTTATACCAAAAAGTGATTCCACTGTAGGGCTTAGGATGTCCTTGGGATAATAGGATGTTAGGGTTTCCACTTTTCTACATAATCATCGCAAGATATCAACTGTGTTGTCAGTCCTGCGCGACGGTAACCTTCAGCTCCAGCACAAACGCCTGGTACTAATTTCAGTTAGAGGCTGAGTTAATGTTATGGTTATGGTGCCGCCAGAGAGTTTGAGCCAGTTTATAAATGTTTATCCATGGGACTCGAATCCCTGACTTTCCGCATTTAGGGTATTGCCTTTATTGGCTGTGCTGCTGGCCCCTTCTTTTACATTTAGTTTCGGAATTGAAGTTACAGGTGTTAATTTTCCTCACCTGTAAGACAAAATTAGGGAAACTTTCCGATTGAGGGTCTTTGCACTTTTCAGCGGTTGCCCTTTTACCAGCCGGCTGCTGGCCCTTCACATCCACATGTGTCAATCACAGAGGTAGATGATCAACAGCCAGTGTAGGGGTGACATGTGGTTAGCATGTCGAGTCCCCCAGCCGTTATAGCTGGTTCCTCAACCTGGAACCGCTACTTATTGTAGCTACCCAATTGCCTCACGATGCTGGGTGGGCACCGGTCCCATACTGGCCGAAATACCATGAGAAAATTTATTCCCCCCTGGAGACTCGAACCAGCGCAAGTCCCGTAGCTCTGCGCCAAGGCTTCCTACCTTAACCTCTCGGCTACGGCGCGGGACCGGGAAACTTTAATGGCTCAAATTGTCCCTAATGATCATTTCACCATCATATTCATCCATATAGGCTACTATTCTCCTTGTTTAGTATGATTGTATGAGTGTCTTAAATGTTCGTGTTGTTTCGGTGATTGGCCTGGCATAGCTTCTCTTATTTAGGGATATTCTACATCACCTTATGTTATCAAAAAAGTGTGTAATCTAGAGTTAGAAATCCTCTCCTTATAAGGCTCGTCTGTCATGTCGTGGGGCATATAAAAGTACCCAATTAGGGAAGCGTTAATCTCAGTGGACTTATGCAGTGACTATATGGGAACCCAGACTAGGGAAAAGGAAAGTGGGAAGACAAAAAAGGCGTTGAAGTGAAGTGTTTAAGTGTCGTATTAGGAACACTGTGGACTAGAATAGCACAAGACAGACAAAGATGGAAGCAATCCATAAAAAAAGTAAGTCATAGTCCCAAGGGATTGGCTAACCGGGGATATAACGTAAGCCACCCTGCAGTCGCAGGAGGCCCTTTGCCCGAAATGGGATGATTATGGGTTAATTCTAATTCTAATCTAAGGTAAATCCAAGCAGCCGAGATGAAATTTTTAAGAAGAGTAAAATGCTGCACTAGAATGGACCAGATAAGAAACGAGGATATCCGCGAAGAACTGCAGATCTACTCCATAAAAGAAAAGATATTTAACAACAAGATACAGTGGAAAGAACATGTAGAAAGAATGGAAGAAAGTAGATTACCAAATAAAATCTTGCATTATTTTCCAAGACGAAGAAGAGATGTCGGACGTCCTCGGAAGAGATGGTCTTAGATCTATTAGTGAAGACGGAACAGGCAACTTTTGCCTAAACCCGGAAGTGAAGAAGAAGAAGATCTAAGGTAAAGAGAAAGGGAAATATATATCCTTAATTAACAAAACTAAGTAAGAAAGTGGTGAAGATAATTCTTAAAGATCTAGGTAAAACACGACTGTCATTGGTTGTAAAACAAAATTCATCGAAACGTAATTGATCATTGACTACCATTTGGGGTATGAGTTAAATAGTCCATATAACATCTCAAGTATCCTGATAGTCTCGATGCTTTAACAATCTGAGACCTAACTTCATCATTCAATCTATAAGAGCTAGAAATGTAGGCTATAGGCCTATGTGTGAACATACTAACTTACTCACTGGCACTATCGAACCCGTAGGTTCATGGCCGCGCGGCCATAAGCTCTCCATACATCCCTACCCTGAGCTAATGCTTTCCAATCATTCCCTGTATAATCCACCTCCCCCAAATCATAGTTAATGTTGTTCTCCCACCTCATTTATGATCTACCAACTGGGCGCCTTCCCTCTGGCTTTCCTACAAGAAGCTTCCATGCACGTCTTTCATTCCCCATACGCGCAATATGTCCTGCCCATCGCAGTCTACGAGACTTAATTGTTCTTATTATATCTGGCTTCCTATAAAGATCATGTAGTTCATTGTTATGTAGTCTTCTCCATTCACCTGTCTGTTCATCTCTCTTTGGTCCAAAAATTTTCCTAAGTACTTTATTCTCAAATACTCACAATCTCCTTCCTCCCTTAAAGTAAGAGTCCACGTTTCGCATCCATATAATATAACTGGTAGAATAATAGTTTTATATATTTTCAGTTTAACGTTTTTTTAAAGGAGTTGGAACACCAAGAGTCTCTGCAATGCATAACAGCACGTATTTCCAGTTGAGCCTATGTTTAATTTCTTTGTGCATCTCATTCCTATTTGTGATTATTGTTTCTAAGTATTTGAATTCAGCCACTTCCTCAAAATTTCCCTCATTTGTCATTAGCTGTCCATTTCCATTATATAATGAATTTATACGTGTGACCATTCATTTAGTCTGATTGATATTTACTTCCAGTCCTAATTTCTTAGTGTTACTCAATAGTGTGTGCGTGTTGTCCTTCAGTATCTCCTCGCTATCAGCCAATAGTAGGCCTACTACATCATCAGCATAAACTAACAGCTTATTAATACCATTGAGTTGTAGGCCTTCCTCACCCTCTAAAGATTTGATGGCATGCTCTAGTACAAAATTAAATAGTAGAAGAGGTAGTGCATGCCCTTGCTTCAACCCATTCTGGATTTCAAAGATGTCCGAAAACTGTTTGCGTACATGCACCCTACTCTTTGTGCTATTTAGACACATTCGTATAAGTCTAAGAACATACAAATTTTAATTATGTCAAGTAATTAAAATCATAGATATACTAATTTGCTAATGACCTACGTTTTATTCTCATAACAGACGACTCAACTTAAACTTAATAAGTTTGTAATAATAAAGTTGCATTTGCTTGGCTTCTTATAGAATCAAATTTGTCGCAGAACGAAATGCCTTAGATCGCTCATGCATACACGATATCATATATTTCAACCAGTTATTCTTGTTGGTTTTTTGCTATGATGTTGGAAGCAAAACAGGTCTTTCCTATGCTTTCCAACAATATCAGTATGCGTCTTTCTTACTCTTTCGGTTTCTAACATAAACCTTGTTCTTTGAAAGGATACTCATGTCTCTAACAAAATTGAAACTTGTCGATATCGCATTCACCATCTGTATATCCTAGTTCCCCTTCCTCTTAGAACATCGTTTCCTAAACTGGGGTTCGCAAAATATTTCAAGGGGTTCGCCAAAACTTTTCCGTATTGGCGAGTTTTGAGGTCAGGCCTATTATTGTTTTCTTCAATTCTGCAGCATAATAATAATAATAATAATAATAATAATAATAATAATAATAATAATCTTGTATGCCCATGTTTTCCCTTTACAGAGATGTAGGCGCTCTCCCTCTACAGGGAAGAAATTTAACCTTACTAATTTAGATACACTTGTTTTCGTATATATATCATTTTTAGAGGTCCGTGGTCAGCGTTCCGCCTCATACTGGCATCTAGGAAACCAAGGTAGTACTAGGACGGGAAAATTCGGTAAATTTTGGTTAGAGGCCTTTTCATTCAAGCTGAAGGATTTTTTACGAACCTGAAATCTTCAGACTCAGGACCCACGGCTTAAAAGTCCCTCCCGGAGGACTTGCACCTTGGATTTTTCCATCCTAAAAAATCCATTGACCCAGGCCGGGTTTGAACCCGCGACCCTCGTGACCAGAGGCAAGGAGCATAACCACTAGTCCACCGCGGCCGATAATAATAATAATAATACTTATTATTATTATTATTATTATTATTATTATTATTATTAGGCCTACTATTTTTAATCAATTGAATTGTTTACTTGATGAAAATCCATAACTTATTTAATTAAATTATTATTATTATTATTATTATTATTATTATTATTATTATTGTATTATTATTTTTATGTTAAAATTAAATTAATCTTATAATGCCCCTTCTTACATGGGTGTATCATCGGAAATTTATCACATTATTTCCACAATAAATTAATACGCCTATTTACCGCGAATGCCTGATTTGCAGTTATACAACAATGTTAGGAATGTATTTTATTTTGTTACAACTAGGCCTACACATTGTGTAACATTTAAGCCGTAACTAGAGTAACTTTAGGTTAACCGTTAAGGGTTAGTTAATTTAAGGTTATTAAATCTTTTGTTTGGAATTAAATTTCATGCATGTCTACTGTATGTATATTTAACATTCAGTGCTTAACTCAACTCAGATCGTTGAGGAAGGGGTTCGCGAGTCGAGAAAGGTTGGCAACCGCTGCCTTAGGAGAGAAACTTTCCATCCTGAATAGTATCTGCGGGAGCATAAAATTTCGAAACCGCATGAAGGAATTTTTCTTTTCCACAGCATTTCGAGTATGACAAATGAGGGAAATTTTGAAGTGGCTGAATTCAAATAGGCTACATAGGAAAAATAATTACAAACAGAAATTAAACATACACTGAATTTTGAAAATGTCTGTTATTATGCATTACAGGGACGCTTCTCCAAACTTCTCTCAAAAAACATTAAACTGAAAATATATAAAACTGCTATTCTCCCGGTTACACTATGTGGTTACGAAGCTTGGACTCTTACTTTAAGGGGGGGGGATAACGAGTATTTGAGGATAAAGTTCGTAGGAAAAATTTTGTATCAAAGAGATATGAACAGACAGGTGAATGGAGAAGATTACTTAACAGTTAGCTACATAATCTTTATAGGAAACAGATGTAATTGTAACAGTTAAGTCTCACAGACTGCGATGGGCAGGTAATGTTGAACGAATGGAAATGAAAGAGGCTGCATGGAAACATTTTCTTGGAAACCAGAGGAATAACATCTAGTTGATAGACCAAGAAAGAAGTGGGAGAATAACATTTAGCCTACCGTAATTTGAGATGAAATAGATGATTGGAAAACATTAGCTCTGGATAAGAATGTATGGAGAGCTTATGTCTGAGATATCACGTATTCATTTTATCTTTTAGCTTTTACCTAGATCCCTGAATATCTTCTGGTCGTCATCATCATCATCATCACCTACAATTCCCTAGCAAAGCTGCAAAGCATAGCATGAAAATGCTATGATTACAATAAAAGACCTGCCCTAGAACAGACCACTATAAAAACATTAACGTAGTGACCTCAACTGTGTTTCGTAATGAATTTTAGTAATATTGATTCTGCAATGACGTCATATATAATAAATTTCAATATGTCTGAATATAAAGAACAGAAAAGGCCTTTAGGCTAGAATATAGGACATCTTTATCTTTTTTCTCTTTCATATAAACCTCTGGGCTTTGTTATATGAACAAAAACTTTAAAACCCCATATAAAATGTATCATTATTTGGAATGGCATGTAGGCAACCCGCAAACTCTTAACCATGGACAATGTTCTGTGAAAATGTTTAGCTGAATTTTGTGAATTATACAGTACATTTTGAAAGGGATCCAGAGCATACAGTTCTAATTTAGCTGTTTGTTTTATCGTCCTGTTTCCTACAGGAATATTACCTGTTTTTTTAGTGATCCACTGCATGCTAGATTTTTTTTTTAATTCTCTAAAAAGCAAAGGTAAAGCTATTCCCAGAGTAGCATTTTATAAACTTTCCATAGAGAAGGCAATTAAAGCGAAATGTCACTAAATTCTATGCAAAAAAATTATGTTATGTTTTCACATTCCCCAGGTCATATTTTCATCAGTCCAGGATAAACCATCAGGGAGATTTAATATTTCTTTCCGTCTCACAGAATCGTACCAAACATTTATATTCTGCTTGATTGTAACTTACATACTTACTAACTGGCACTGTCGAACCTGTAGGTTCATGGCCGCGCGGACATAAGCTCTCCATACATCCCTATCGTGAGCTAATGCTTTCCAATCATTCCCTGTATAATCGACTTCCCTCAAATCATAGTTAATGTTGTTCTCCCACCTCATCCTTGGTCTACCAACTGGGCGTTTTCCCTCTGGTTTTCCTACAAAAACTTCCATGCACGTCTTTCTTTTCCCATTCGTGTCACATGTCCTGCCCATCGTAGTCTATGAGACTTAACTGTTCTCATTATATCTGGCTTTCTATAAAGACCACGTAATTCATTGTTATGGAGTCTTCTCCATTCACTTGTCTGTTCATCTCTCTTTGGTCCAAAAATTTTCGTAAGAACTTTACTCTCAAATACCCGTAATCTCCATTCGTCCCTTAAAGTAAGAGCCCATGTTTCGCATACGTATAATATAACTGGTAGAATATGAAATCAAATCTTCATAAATGCTACTCTGAATTTTGCATCATGCAGAAAATCGCGAAATGTTCCCACTCTAGATTGTTGATGCATAACTGCCAAACAAGAGAAATACTTAGCATATTTACTTACTCACTGGCACTATCGAACCCGTAGGTTCATGGCCGCAAGGACATAAGCTCTCCATACATCCCTATCCTGAGTTAATGTTTTCCAATCATTCCCTGTATAATCTACTTCCCTCAATTCATAGTTAATGTTATTCTCCCACCTCATTCTTGGTCTACCAACTGGAGGTTTTCCTTCTGGCTTTCCTACAAGAAACTTCCATGCACGTCTTTCATTCCCCATAAGCGCAACATGTCCTGCCCATCGCAGTCTACGAGACTTAACTGTTCTTATTATATCTGGCTTCCTATAAAGACCATGTAGTTCATTGTTATGTAGTCTTCTCCATTCACCTGTCTGTTCATCTCTCTTTGCTCCAAAAATTTTCCTAAGAAGTTTGTTCTCAAAAAGTCGTAATCTCATTTCCTCTCTTAAAGTAAGAGTCCATGTTTCGCATCCATATAATATAACTGGTAGAATAATAGTTTTATATATTTTCAGTTTAACGTTTTTTGAAAGGAGTTGGGACATCAAGAGTCTCTGTAATGCATAATAGCACGCATTTCCAGAATTGAGCCTATGTTTAATTTCTTTATGCATCTCATTGCTGTATGTGATTATTGTTCCTAGGTATTTCATTTCCATAACAATGAACTACGTGGTCTTTTTAGGAAGCCAGATATAATAAGAACAGTTAAGTCTCGTAGACTGCGATGGGCAGGACATGTTGCGCGTATGGGGAGTGAAATACTTGCATGGAAGCTTCTTGTAGGAAAGCCAGAGGGAAAACGCCCAGTTGGTAGACCAAGAATGAGGTGGGAGAACAACATTAACTATGATTTGAGGGAAGTAGATTATACACGGAATGATTGGAAAGCATTAGCTCAGGATAGGGATATATTCCGATTGAGGGTATTTCCACTTTTCAGCGGTTGCCCTTTTACCAGCCGGCTGCTGGCCCTTCACATCCACATGTGTTCAATCACAGAGGTAAATGATCAACAGCCAGTGTAGGGGTGACATGTGGTTAGCATGTCGAGTCCCCCAGCCGTTATAGCTGGTTCCTCAACCTGGAGCCGCTACTTATTGTAGCTACCCAATTGTCTCACGATGCTGGGTGGGCACCGGTCCCATACTGGCCGAAATACCATGAGAAAATTTCTTCCCCCATGGAGACTCGAACCAGCGCAAGTCCCGTGGCTCTGCGCCAAGGCTTCCTACCTTAACCGCTCGGCTACGGCGCGGGATAGGGATAGGGATATATGGGGAGATTATGTCCGCGCGGCCATGAACCTACGGGTTCGATAGTGCCAGTGAGTAAGTAAGTAAGGTATTTCAATTCAGCGATTAAATATATTAGTTAAGAATTTAATTCTGGTTTCTGTTTTATATTTCTGCTCAAAACGTATTCATAAAAATCTTGACTGCAGTAATAATGGAATTTGGTATTCAGTTCAGGAGAAGTATCTGGTCATAGGGATATTCATAAGAGCAAGACGAGTTACTGCAGTCAGTAGACAGGATAACAAAAATTGCAATATGGAAAAACATTGCGGAAACTCGAGAGATAAGAGAAAAATACAAGCGAAAGGACGGGAAATGAACATAATAAAATCAAGACTTTGTACTATAATGTTGAAAGTTGAAAGAACGGATCCACTACTGTATTCTTTCAATACGAGAAGCTGTAGGAACGCTGCATTTCCTTTCAAATTATATATTTTTCCTTTGCTGCAGACTGTGGTTTGAAAGATTTTTCTTTTCTTTCTATGTTTCTTTGTTTTAAGAATTGACTTATATAAGCCTTTAATAGTATATTGCAATGCGAAGTTGGGAAGTGGTTTTTTGCGGAAACGAGGACCGGTATTAGGTTTTCACGGAAACGAGGAAATTTCCGAGATTCTGTAAGACACTTCCCAAACGTGCGTTGTACATTATCTTTTGCACGATGGTGTTTTCAAAATAACAAATCTTTGTTGGAAATATTAGCGAAATACCGGTATTAGGTTTTCGCGGAAACGAGGAAATTTCCGAGATTCTGTAAGACACTTCCCAAACGTGCGTTGTACATTATCTTTTGCACGACGATGTTTTCAAAATAATAAATAATAGTAGGCTAAAATAATAACATCTTTGTTGGAAACATTTGCGACTAACGTTAAGTCTAGCCAATGTTTATACGGTAAATGCCGAAAATAACGTAGTTGAGACTACAGCGGCCGTGACACCAATCAGATATAAAATGGCAGCAAGTACGAATTTATTGTTTTAGGCCTATATTGTTTCAAGTGTCCACCGCTGTGGTCTCGAGGTAGCGTGCTGCCTTGTAACGCAGCGGGCCCGGGTTCGATCCCCGGTCGGGACAGTTTTTCTGCTTGAGGCTTTTATCGGGGGTTTTCATCACCTGTAAGAAAAAAATCAGGAAAACTTTAAGGTCCAAACGGTCCCCAAAATCATATGGTCATCATCACCAACATCCTTCACCGGTGTGGAAAGCAACGGAAAGCTAACACACCTACAATTCCCTAGTAAAGCTCCAAGCATAGCATGAAAAGCTATGATTGCAGTGAAAGACATGCCCTCGGGCAGAATTACTATGGATGGATGGATTGTTTGAAGTAAAGTTCAGTTCATTTAAAATGCAGTGATTAATATCGTAAATATATATTAACATTGCCTTATGATATATTTTTGTATTTACATTGTAGACTAAGTAGTATAGCTACATAAATGACAGTGGTTTTACTTCCCGCACAAGGAAGGTAATTTGTAACAGGCCTATTACATTATTGTTATTTAGTTATTTATAGGTTGGCAACCCCGAAATTTAGGAAACTGAATTTTCAATCATGGTCGCCATTTCTGTAAGTACGACAGAACGCAGTAACCAGCAAAAATGATTATTTCGCTATAGGGTAAAGTTTGATTAGTTCGTAATAGCGGTTTAGTGATAACAATTTTGGCTATTCTATGCCACTATGCCACCTGTGAACATTCGATCGGAGAATAAATTACTGCTAGCGTCATGTTGGTCAATATAATAACACATGTTCCCGCTAGAGTTTACTGGCAACATGTTTACTCACGTATAAGGGGATTCCATCCCAGGAGTCCACCTATATTAGTAGACACATTCGGGTGATAAGATGGGCAAGTTAGTGTTGGTTTGGGTAAGTTAGGGTGAGGAAATGTGCGAGTTATAGTCTCTCTGATTTAACTTTACGAGAAATTTGTTGAATGAGACAACTGTACTCACCTCTCTCACTCGCACCTGTGTTACCGGTTTTTCTTCACCAGATGTTAATAGGGGAAAGGGGGAAGAGGAAAACTGACAACAGGGTGGGTTCTTTCTTTTGTATCTGGACTAAAGTGTCAATGATCTACCCTTGTATCTCCATCTCACTCCGCCAAGTTAAGCCAGATATGAAATAGTACACAACATTAATTTAGCGTTCACTTGTTTGTTAGCGGGTTTTTGAGATAAGTTGGCTACGCTATCTGAGCAATTACTAATACATGTTTTACATTGTAAATATGCTGATTTTAGGTTACTTTGAGTTCAACCTCTGACTTTGTTTTAAGGGATTTCCGACATTAAAAAAAACAACAACATAGGCCCTACATATTTCTCTCAGGTTTATTTTCATACTGCAATAATAAATTGTGTGTTATTCCATATTTTATTTGAATTTATGTATGTGGTAACATGCCATAAATTCCCCAACATTTTAATTTTAATAAAGAAATAAATAATTTTGCAGAAGATTTCCGGGCTGTTGGCCGTGGTCTTGAGGCTTGTAGTTCCCCAACGTTTCGCCAGAGACTGCGTCCGGTATCCTCAAGGGTTGTCTTGAGACTGGCAATTCTGTCGACTACCTGACCTATTTATACATGTATCCGGCCGTGAAAGCCTAAGTCAAAATAACTAATTGTTTTGTAAGTTCAATTTTAGTGCAGATGAGCCGTAAAATGGAAAAAGCACTGATAGATTTTAAACATTAACAAAATTTTACACTTACCATAAAAAAATATTCCACTAAAAATATGTGCATCATGATTCTGTAACGTTTCTCTGATTTGGGATAAAACCTATCTCGATAGGCCTATACTTTTCCAATAGGATATACTGAGTTTCGTCGTGAAACATCGAAAATTGTAATTTTAAAATTTTGTTTGAGGTAAACTCCTAGACTTAATGGTTTTAGAACATAAGAGATAGAATAAAAGCCCTCTCCATGAAAAAGGATATAGGCAACTGAGTTTCGTTGTCTAACAACGAAAATTGTAGAGTGGCGGGCAAAGTGACTTAAGTGCCAAAATAATTTTTTTAGGAAAAAGTAAAAATTACACGCGAAATATGGTAGGCCTAGGCCTATAGGACATATAGCATGCACCATCTAGTGGCGATTCTTTCAAATAGTAGAAGTAGGCCTACATATTTCGCGTTAAATCAAATAGCAGTGCATTGGGACATAGACCAATTAGGATGAAAAAAATTAATTTTCTAAATTTTGGCACTTAGATCACTTTGCCCCGGCACTCAACAATTGCAATTTTTAAATTTTTGTTTTAGGTAAACTCCTAAATCTAATGGTTTTGGAACATAATAGGCCTGAATAGAATAAAAACCCTCTCCATGGAAAGGATATACTGAGTTTCGTTGTGAAACATCGAAAACTGCGACCGCTAGAGCGATTTTTAAATTTTTGTTTCAGGTAAACTTCTAGACCTAATGGTTTTAGAACATAATAGGCCTGAATAGAATAAAAACCCTTTCCGTGAACAAGTAACTTACATGTTTGTGCCAACTTTCAAACAAATCGGTGAAGAACTTTCGGAGATTTAAGATTTTCAATAAAAGAACATTTACATTTTTTATTTAAGTTATATAGATGTTTAATACCTCTGCGTCTTATCCAATCTTAGGACTTTGTATTCTAAAGTTCCATTTTCAAAATGAAATTTGTTATGGAAATGTTGGGAATCCCTAAAACCGACAAGTAATAATTTGGAATGACAAATACCAACATTCTCTACATCCGGCGCAGCTAATTTAGTTCCATCTCTCTGCAGAGAAATAATTTTGCGCATCGCTTGCTCCAGAACACCAGAAAGTTGAATATCTCGTTCAGTCTATTTCATTTCCTTTTATGAATCTGAATTTTATTTTTAAAAAAACTCGTTCCACATCTCTCTGTTTCTGAGCAATTTGTAAGAAACTCTTTGTATTAAGTTTTGTGCAGATCAATTTTACTATTGGTCTCTTTGCTGAGGTCTCAAGGTAGCGTGCTGCCTTGTCATGCAGCGGGCCCGGGTTCGATCCCCGGTCGGGACAAGTTTCTTGGGTGATGGTTCTTTTCGGGGTTTTTCCTCGCCTGTAAGACAAACGTCAGGGAACTTTAAGGTCCCCGAACATCATCTCGCCATCGTTATCATCATTAACCCTTATTCGGCAAAACAAATTTCTTCTGTTAGTTATTTGAATGTGGCGGACCGCAGTGAGAACGGAATCTTGTATAACTGTTATTATTTAGGTATATTGTATAATTAGACACATTTAAGTGGTTTATTTTTGTTCGTTTTCTTCTGATTTATTTCTCTTCTCTCTTCTTCTACTACAAGGTTTAGGCTATGTAGTCTGTTCCGGCGAAGTTAAAAGTGGAGTCAATCTTCTACGTGGTCGGCCAACATCTCTTGTTCCTCTGGGATTATACAGGAAGGTTCTTTTTGGTATTCTTTCGTTGTTCATTCTCATTAAGTGTTCTGTCCATTTCTTATTATTTTCGCTGATTTTATCTTCAGTTTTATATATATTTAATTCTTCTCGTATAGTTTCATTCCTTATTCTATCCGCTCTTGTGCATCCTTTCACATTACGTAAAAACAGCATTTCCGCAGTCTGTATCCTGCTTTTATCCCTTGATTTCATTATCCAATTTTCACTTCCATACAACAACAAAGGAACAGCCATTGTTTTATATAATTTAAGTTTCGTATCTTTCCTTGTTTTCCGACCTAAGGTTCTTTTTATGGTTCCACAAATAGCCTGAAATTTAAAATATTAAATTAACTGAACCAACTGATGTATCCAAGAAGATACGTTACGAATTTAAGGATTAACATATTCATTAAATTTAAGATTAAGGCCTCTCCTGACGCGTCATTTACTATCATCAACGCATGTTATATATCATCGGGGCAGCGTACCTCCGCCAACCTCAGAAGTGGGTTACAATAACGCCATGCCAGGAGAGAATACCAGAATGACGAAATGACAACCTGACAGCATTGAAAAAAGTATACTATGAACGAACTATTATAACTTACTGGTATGCCTATTATTGAACCCGTAGAATCATGATCGCGCGGACATAAGCTCTCCATATATTCCTATCCTGAGCCAACGACTTCGTAGCACCTGTATAGAAATCATGGTTAATAGTATTATCCCATCTTAATTCTTGGCCAAACTAGGCCTAGGCCTGCAGTCTTCTGGGAAGCATTTTTCCTCTTTATCTTTGTCTTCCTAGGGATCTCCTGCCAGTTGGAGTATTACCTTGTGCGACTTTTGACAGTCTGCCATCGCTCATTCTTAAAACATGGTTTTTGCAAAATGTTCAGGAGATTCCCGGGATGAACATAGACTATAAGAGAGTTGTGATACTCAACTCCTACACCCTTAAAAGTTGCCCTTTGTAGTGGAAAACGTGATATAAGTAGCTCTTTGGACGCTTAAATGGCTTACGCTGCCTAAACCATAACAAATGCACAAAATTAATGTTCACAGAATTGAATATCTCAAAAAGCTCTACAAAAAAGAAGTCCGGGACAGCATATGTTTATCTCTTACGGATAACTCACAATAACCATTTTCGTCTTTCATTGATATCAAGAAGATCGAGAAAAGTACGTAGATTCCTGTGCAAGCATAGCAGCACATGGCGGGTATTCTTTTACGGATAGCTCACAAATTAATTTTGTCTTTTAGCTCATTTATGCCAAGAAGATCGAGATAAGTAGATTCCCGGGCAACACCGGGTAATCAGCACGGGAAATCTTAAAATAATTACGATAGGAGTTATTTATAATTATTTTTCATTTCATTTATTCAACTAATCATAAGAAGTAAGATTACATTAATTTTTGCCTTTCAGTTCATTTATGCCAAGGATATTGGGATGAGTAGATTCCCGGGCAACACCGGGTAATCAGCATTAAAATAATTAATTTAATTATTTCAAGGAGTAGTTTATTTAAAATATAAGTTTTGGAGACTTATGAAGAGATATATTTCCTCTTTGAAGTTCTAAAAGATTAGGCCTATCTCATTTTTGGTTTACGGGGTATCCAAAAATAATTACGATATAAATTTTTCCTCTTACTTATTTAACTAAACATAAAAGCACATTAATTTTCAAGAAGATCGGGATAAGTAGATTCCCGGGCAACGCCGGGTAATCAGCACGGGTTATCTAAAAAATATAAATTTATAATTATTTGTCCTCTTACTTATTCAACTAAACATAAAAGCACATTAATTTTCAAGAAGATCGGGATAAGTAGATTTCCGAGCAAAGCCGGGTAATCAGCACGGGTTATCGAAAAAATATAAATTTATAATTATTTGTCCTCTTACTTATTCAACTAAACATAAAAGCACATTAATTTTCAAGAAGATCGGGATAAGTAGATTCCCGGGCAACGCCGGGTAATCAGCACGGGTTATCTAAAAAATATAAATTTATAATTATTTGTCCTCTTACTTATTCAACTAAACATAAAAGCACATTAATTTTCAAGAAGATCGGGATAATTAGATTCCCGGGCAACGCCGGGTAATCAGCACGGGTTATCGAAAAAATATAAATTTATAATTATTTTTCCTCTTACTTATTCAACTAAACATAAAAGCACATTAATTTTCAAGAAGATCGGGATAAGTAGATTCCCGGGCAACGCCGGGTAATCAGCACGGGTTATCTAAAAAATATAAATTTATAATTATTTGTCCTCTTACTTATTCAACTAAACATAAAAGCACATTCATTTTCAAGAAGATCGGGATAATTAGATTCCCGGGCAACGCCGGGGAATCAGCACGGGTTATCGAAAAAATATAAATTTATAATTATTTTTCCTCTTACTTATTCAACTAAACATAAAAGCACATTAATTTTCAAGAAGATCGGGATAAGTAGATTCCCGGGCAACGCCGGGTAATCAGCACGGGTTATCTAAAAAATATAAAATTTATAATTATTTGTCCTCTTACTTATTCAACTAAACATAAAAGCACATTAATTTTCAAGAAGATCGGGATAATTAGATTCCCGGGCAACGCCGGGTAATCAGCACGGGTTATCGAAAAAATATAAATTTATAATTATTTTTCCTCTTACTTATTCAACTAAACATAAAAGCACATTAATTTTCAAGAAGATCGGGATAAGTAGATTCCCGGGCAACGCCGGGTAATCAGCACGGGTTATCTAAAAAATATAAATTTATAATTATTTGTCCTCTTACTTATTCAACTAAACATAAAAGCACATTAATTTTCAAGAAGATCGGGATAATTAGATTCCCGGGCAACGCCGGGTAATCAGCACGGGTTATCGAAAAAATATAAATTTATAATTATTTTTTCCTCTTACTTATTCAACTAAACATAAAAGCACATTAATTTTCAAGAAGATCGGGATAAGTAGATTCCCGGGCAACGCCGGGTAATCAGCACGGGTTATCTAAAAAATATAAATTTATAATTATTTGTCCTCTTACTTATTCAACTAAACATAAAAGCACATTTAATTTTCAAGAAGATCGGGATAATTAGATTCCCGGGCAACGCCGGGTAATCAGCACGGGTTATCGAAAAAATATAAATTTATAATTATTTTTCCTCTTACTTATTCAACTAAACATAAAAGCACATTAATTTTCAAGAAGATCGGGATAAGTAGATTCCCGGGCAACGCCGGGTAATCAGCACGGGTTATCTAAAAAATATAAATTTATAATTATTTGTCCTCTTACTTATTCAACTAAACATAAAAGCACATTAATTTTCAAGAAGATCGGGATAATTAGATTCCCGGGCAACGCCGGGTAATCAGCACGGGTTATCGAAAAAATATAAATTTATAATTATTTTTCCTCTTACTTATTCAACTAAACATAAAAGCACATTAATTTTCAAGAAGATCGGGATAAGTAGATTCCCGGGCAACGCCGGGTAATCAGCACGGGTTATCTAAAAATATAAATTTATAATTATTTGTCCTCTTACTTATTCAACTAAACATAAAAGCACATTAATTTTCAAGAAGATCGGGATAATTAGATTCCCGGGCAACGCCGGGTAATCAGCACGGGTTATCGAAAAAATATAAATTTATAATTATTTTTCCTCTTACTTATTCAACTAAACATAAAAGCACATTAATTTTCAAGAAGATCGGGATAATTAGATTCCCGGGCAACGCCGGGTAATCAGCACGGGTTATCGAAAAAATATAAATTTATAATTATTTTTCCTCTTACTTATTCAACTAAACATAAAAGCACATTAATTTTCAAGAAGATCGGGATAAGTAGATTCCCGGGCAACGCCGGTAATCAGCACGGGTTATCTAAAAAATATAAATTTATAATTATTTGTCCTCTTACTTATTCAACTAAACATAAAAGCACATTAATTTTCAAGAAGATCGGGATAATTAGATTCCCGGGCAACGCCGGGTAATCAGCACGGGTTATCGAAAAAATATAAATTTATAATTATTTTTCCTCTTACTTATTCAACTAAACATAAAAGCACATTAATTTTCAAGAAGATCGGGATAATTAGATTCCCGGGCAACGCCGGGTAATCAGCACGGGTTATCTAAAAAATATAAATTTATAATTATTTGTCCTCTTACTTATTCAACTAAACATAAAAGCACATTAATTTTCAAGAAGATCGGGATAATTAGATTCCCGGGCAACGCCGGGTAATCAGCACGGGTTATCTAAAAAATATAAATTTATAATTATTTGTCCTCTTACTTATTCAACTAAACATAAAAGCACATTAATTTTCAAGAAGATCGGGATAATTAGATTCCCGGGCAACGCCGGGTAATCAGCACGGGTTATCGAAAAAATATAAATTTATAATTATTTTTCCTCTTACTTATTCAACTAAACATAAAAGCACATTAATTTTCAAGAAGATCGGGATAAGTAGATTCCCGGGCAACGCCGGGTAATCAGCACGGGTTATCTAAAAAATATAAATTTATAATTATTTTTCCTCTTACTTATTCAACTAAACATAAAAGCACATTAATTTTCAAGAAGATCGGGATAATTAGATTCCCGGGCAACGCCGGGTAATCAGCACGGGTTATCGAAAAAATATTAAATTTATAATTATTTTTCCTCTTACTTATTCAACTAAACATAAAAGCACATTAATTTTCAAGAAGATCGGGATAAGTAGATTCCCGGGCAACGCCGGGTAATCAGCACGGGTTATCTAAAAAATATAAATTTATAATTATTTGTCCTCTTACTTATTCAACTAAACATAAAAGCACATTAATTTTCAAGAAGATCGGGATAATTAGATTCCCGGGCAACGCCGGGTAATCAGCACGGGTTATCGAAAAAATATAAATTTATAATTATTTTTCCTCTTACTTATTCAACTAAACATAAAAGCACATTAATTTTCAAGAAGATCGGGATAAGTAGATTCCCGGGCAACGCCGGGTAATCAGCACGGGTTATCTAAAAAATATAAATTTATAATTATTTGTCCTCTTACTTATTCAACTAAACATAAAAGCACATTAATTTTCAAGAAGATCGGGATAAGTAGATTTCCGAGCAAAGCCGGGGAATCAGCACGGGTATCTAAAAAATATAAATTTATAATTATATTTCCTTTTACTTATTCAACTAAACATAAAAGCACATTAATTTTCAAGAAGATCGGGATAATTAGATTCCCGGGCAACGCCGGGTAATCAGCACGGGTTATCGAAAAAATATAAATTTATAATTATTTTTCCTCTTACTTATTCAACTAAACATAAAAGCACATTAATTTTCAAGAAGATCGGGATAAGTAGATTCCCGGGCAACGCCGGGTAATCAGCACGGGTTATCTAAAAAATATAAATTTATATTTATTTGTCCTCTTACTTATTCAACTAAACATAAAAGCACATTAATTTTCAAGAAGATCGGGATAAGTAGATTTCCGAGCAAAGCCGGGGAATCAGCACGGGTATCTAAAAAATATAAATCTATAATTATATTTCCTTTTACTTATTCAACTAAACATAAAAGCACATTAATTTTCAAGAAGATCGGGATAATTAGATTCCCGGGCAACGCCGGGTAATCAGCACGGGTTATCGAAAAAATATAAATTTATAATTATTTTTCCTCTTACTTATTCAACTAAACATAAAAGCACATTAATTTTCAAGAAGATCGGGATAAGTAGATTCCCGGGCAACGCCGGGTAATCAGCACGGGTTATCTAAAAAATATAAATTTATAATTATTTGTCCTCTTACTTATTCAACTAAACATAAAAGCACATTAATTTTCAAGAAGATCGGGATAATAGATTCCCGGGCAACGCCGGGTAATCAGCACGGGTTATCGAAAAAAATAAAATTTATAATTATTTTTCCTCTTACTTATTCAACTAAACATAAAAGCACATTAATTTTCAAGAAGATCGGGATAATTAGATTCCCGGGCAACGCCGGGTAATCAGCACGGGTTATCTAAAAAATATAAATTTATAATTATTTGTCCTCTTACTTATCAACTAAACATAAAAGCACATTAATTTTCAAGAAGATCGGGATAATTAGATTCCCGGGCAACGCCGGGTAATCAGCACGGGTTATCTAAAAAATATAAATTTATAATTATTTGTCCTCTTACTTATTCAACTAAACATAAAAGCACATTAATTTTCAAGAAGATCGGGATAAGTAGATTCCCGGGCAACGCCGGGTAATCAGCACGGGTTATCTAAAAAATATAAATTTATAATTATTTGTCCTCTTACTTATTCAACTAAACATAAAAGCACATTAATTTTCAAGAAGAGTCGGGATAAGTAGATTCCCGGGCAACGCCGGGTAATCAGCACGGGTTATCTAAAAATATAAATTTATAATTATTTGTCCTCTTACTTATTCAACTAAACATAAAAGCACATTAATTTTCAAGAAGATCGGGATAATTAGATTCCCGGGCAACGCCGGGTAATCAGCACGGGTTATCGAAAAAATATAAATTATAATTATTTTTCCTCTTACTTATTCAACTAAACATAAAAGCACATTAATTTTCAAGAAGATCGGGATAAGTAGATTCCCGGGAACGCCGGGTAATCAGCACGGGTTATCTAAAAAATATAAATTTATAATTATTTTCCTCTTACTTATTCAACTAAACATAAAAGCACATTAATTTTCAAAGATCGGGATAAGTAGATTCCGGGCAACGCCGGGTAATCAGCACGGGTTATCTAAAAAATATAAATTATAATTATTTGTCCTCTTACTTATTCAACTAAACATAAAAGCACATTCATTTTCAAGAAGATCGGGATAAGTAGATTCCCGGGCAACGCCGGGTAATCAGCACGGGGAATCTAAAAAATATAAATTTATAATTATTTTTCCTCTTACTTATTCAACTAAACATAAAAGCACATTAATTTTCAAGAAGATCGGGATAAGTAGATTCCCGGGCAACGCCGGGTAATCAGCACGGGTTATCTAAAAAATATAAATTTATAATTATTTTTCCTCTTACTTATTCAACTAAACATAAAAGCACATTAATTTTCAAGAAGATCGGGATAAGTAGATTCCCGGGCAACGCCGGGTAATCAGCACGGGTTATCTAAAAAATATAAATTTATAATTATTTGTCCTCTTACTTATTCAACTAAACATAAAAGCACATTCATTTTCAAGAAGATCGGGATAAGTAGATTCCCGGGCAACGCCGGGTAATCAGCACGGGGAATCTAAAAAATATAAATTTATAATTATTTTTCCTCTTACTTATTCAACTAAACATAAAAGCACATTAATTTTCATTTATTTAGGCGTAGCAGCGCACGCCGGGTATTAGATAGGGATTTAAATAATTCTCTCTGATGACATAGACTGAAATGCATGTTCATATATTGAGAGCAATATGTTTGTCTGTTGTTGGGGTTACATCATAACGTATGCAGTTATAATTTAAATGGAGATTTCATTTGGAATTGCTTTTATTATTCAATGTATATTTAATTTTAAATTAATATTTGCACAATTACAAAATTATTAGTCATGAAAATTAAATCTTCATTTTTACGATTGACATTTGAAACTGGTGAATGTAAATTAAAAATTAGCTTAAAATAGGAGCACGCAGCATGAATACTGATAACAGCGCTGGGTTTATGTAAACATAATCAAATTTCTATTCGAATCAATTAATGTTTAGACGAGGACAGACGATAGCAAACAAGTAGGCCCATGTGCAGTTTTATAACAGATTGCTTGCAGTGCTGTTCATTTAGAATTGACATGTTCAAGACCAAGGTCGCGCGTCACCTACATGACGTAGATAACTTACACGCTTGAAATAGAGATAAGGGTGACGGCTGAAAAAGTCAATCCATTTTTTTAAGAAAATAATTTTATAGTGTAACTAGATAATACCGGCGTGCGCCTAAATAAATTAGGCCTGTGTGTTTAGTTTAATAAATAAAAGGAATAATAATTATAAATTTATATAATAATTATATATTATATCAACAATATAAGAGAACAAGTTAATAACTTTACTTATCTTGGCTGCAATCTTTCCTACGACACATGTAAAGACATAGACATAAAATTGGCCAAATTTCAAAAACTTATAGGAACAATAAAAAGCATTCTTTTCCTAAAAGTACGTCCTGATACAATTCTAAAATTTTATAAAACAATGGCTCTTCCAACTCTACTTTATGGTTCTGAAACCTGGACTCTTACTACAGGTAAATTAAATAGGATAGTAGCTGCAGAAATGAAGTTATTAAGACCTTTAGCGGGTTATACGCTTTATGATCACATGCGTAATGAAGATATCCGCAAAGCTCTCAACACACCAGCAATAACTGAAATCATTCAAAAATATCAAAATAATTGGGAACACCTTCTGAGGATTCCAAACAATAGACTACCTCTGCAGCTATTGAACTACAGACCCATAGGGCGAAGAGACCCAGGAAGACCTAAGAAGAGATGGAGGTATCAATTTCTTTCCTGAAGCGGAACAGGCCAATTGGCTTAATCCATGCCTGCCATTGATGATGATGATGAAATTTATATCATTATTATTTTTAGATCTCACAGTAAATTTACAAAAAAACAGAATATCTGGCAATAAATAGCAATCAAAGAGAAAATTTAATATTGGAAGAAGGAATCCAAATAAAGCAAGTGAAACAAACTAAATATTTGGGAATGATTATGGATAACATCGAAGGTATAGGCAAAGAGAACATAAAAAACATAGGATTGAATTGAGTAGCAAAATAATATCATTGTTAAATTCCATATGGTGGGATAAGCATATTTGGAAACACACAAAAAAATATATTGGTAAAACATTGGTGGAATCTGTTGCAATGTACGGAAGTGAGGTATGGACAATCAATAAGTAGGCCTACTACAAGAATAGACTAATAGCTCTAAAAATGGATTATTTACGAAGAAGTGCCAGAAAGTCTAAATTAGAACTTGTCACAAATAAGGAAATTAGAAACATAATGAAAGCAGAAGAAAGCATAATTGAAAGAATTGAGGAGAAGGAATTAAAGTGGTTAGGACATGTTTTAAGAATGGAAGATGAGCGATGGCCGAAGCAACTATATGAATGGCATCCGAACAGAGAGAAGAAAAGAGGAAGACCAAGGTTAACATGGAAGGAAAACATGAAGACAGTAATGCAAGCTAGAGGGCTAAGCATCGAAGATGCCCAAGACCGTAGGCTTTGGAGGTTTGGCACGGGAAGACGGCAGCAGCTGTAAAAACCCGAAGATAGATAGAGATTATTTTTAGATACCCCGTGCTGATTACCCGGCATTTCCCGGGAATCTACGTATCCCGATGTATTTGGCATTTATGAGCTGAAAGACAAAATTCGTTACTTCGTGTTATCCGTGCTGCTGCTCTGCTTGCCCGGGAATCTTACTTAATCCCGATCTTCTTGGCATCAATGAAAGACAAAAATGATTATTGTGAGTTATCCCTAAAAGATAAACATATGCTGTCGCGGACTTTTCTGTAGAGTTTTTTTGAGATAGGCCTATTCAATTCTGTGTACATATTTGTGTATTTGTTATGGTTTAGGCAGAGTAAGCCATTTAAACGTCAAAAAATGATTTTTTTCACGTTTTTCACTACAAAGGGCGATTTTTAAGGGTGTAGGAGTTGAGTATCACAACTATCTTATAGCCTATGTTCATCCCGGGAATCTCGTGAACATTTTGCTAGAAATCCCAACACAATAGGATCAACGGTATGGCCGCGCATAAAGTACGAACAACAAACAAACCAAAAAACAAATAAACAAACATTTTTATATATTTGATTTCCTTATAGGGCCTATGTGAGTTATTTATAATAATGTTAAAATTTTACAAAAAAAAAATTCCATTATCTCAAGCGTTTAAAGAAATTTCTCCTAATTTCAATAAAAAACAAACCCTTGTGCAGAATCTTGTGTTGCCACACTTAGACTATTATGGCGTTATATACAGGATGAATTTAATTGCACCGGTACAAACTGCAGGGACCGATTCCTGATTGGAAATTGAGGAAAAAATATCCTATGAATAACTAACTCATCGGCACTATTGAACCCGTAGGTTCATGGCCGCGGGGACATAAGCTCTGCATAAATCCCTATTCTGAGCTAATGTTTCCCAATCATTCCCTGTATAATTTACTTCCCTCAAATCATAGTTAATGTTATTCTCCCACCTCATTCTTGGTCTACCAACTGGGCGTTTTCCCTCTGGCTTTCCTACAAGAAGCTTCCATGCAAGTCTTTCATTCCCCATTCGTGCCAAATGTCCTGCCCATCGCAGTCTACGAGACTTAACTGTTCTTTTTATATCTGGCTTCCTATAAAGACCATGTAGTTCATTGTTATGTAGTCTTCTCCATTCACCTGTCTGTTCATCTCTCTTTGGTCCAAAAATTTTCCTAAGTACTATATTCTCAAATACTTGTAATCTCCTTTCCTCCCTTAAAGTAAGAGTCCATGTTTCGCACCCATATAACATAACTGGTAGAATAATAGTTTTATATATTTTCAGTTTAACGTTTTTTGAAAGGAGTTGGGAAGTCAAAAGTCTCTGTAATGCATAAATACACGCATTTCCAGAATTGAGCCTATGTTTAATTTCCTTGTGCATCTCATATCTATTTGTGATTATTGATCCTATGTATTTGAATTCAGCCACTTCCTCAAAATTTCCCTCATTTGTCAATAGCTGTCCATTTCCATTATATAATGTATTTATATGTGTGACCATATATTTAGTTTTATTGATATTTACTTCTTGTACCTAGGTATTTGAATTCAGTCACTTCTTCAAAATTTCCCTCATTTGTCATTAGCTGTGTATTTCCATTACATAGGCCTATAACTTACTCTGTAATAATTTTATTTATTACACTATATCTGTAACAGTAATTTTTTGTATTTTTTTCTAGCCTGGTTGAGTGATAGACAAAGCCTTAAGGCCTTAACTCTGACAGATAAAATAAAACTATTATTATTATTATTATTATTATTATTATTATTATTATTATTATTATTATTATTATTATTATTATTATTATTATTATTATTATTATTATTATTATTATTATTATTATTATTATTATTATTGGCATTAGTTTAGTTGAGCAGGAATATTGAGGTTGTATGCAATGTGCAGTGACTGTACCCTGTTGGTATACATTCCCGCCAGACGTGGGTGTTCAACATTGTAGATTTCATGCTTCCTGTCTCTCTTTCAGGATTTTTGTTCTTTTATATATACATTCCTTTTTTTTTTATCCAACAAAATTGAGGTGACAACGGCTGTTTTTAAGAAATTGTCTTTTCGTCCTTTTCTTCCATACTTTCATTCCTCGTATTATTTTCTTCCATTTTCTTTTGCTCATTCTTCTCGTCCTCGTAAGAAGAGAAATCTTTTCTGCAGAGAAGCTGTTGTATTTGAACTGAATCCCGGATTAACCTCTTTTCATCCAACTTGATGACTGCTACAAATAACACATTTAGTTTTTTTCATTTTTTTAAGCTCGCTTGCAAGAAAATACATACAGCTTCTCAAACAAGAATGTGTCCAAGAAATGCTACTGCAAAAGCCACACGTTATTGTATAAAATTTAGGACACATTCACATTTATAATCTACAATGCTGCAACTGCCCATTGTTGGGCCTTAGTCCCTTTTTTATTAGGAATTTGGGGAAGATCTTTACAACATGTGACGCGCAAAATGTTTTAAAAAATCCAATCATACACAATGCGCATGCGCTAACGAACGCGAAGCTGTTTACACTATGGAATCACGGGATGCAGCTAACATTATTTAAATCCAAATTAACTGATATCTTAAGTTCGACACAATGAAAACAATAACTGCATAAAAAACTATATAGAGCATTCCATAAATAATCATCTAGGAAGCTCCTTACTTTATTTTATATAATTTTAATTTTATTATATTCTATGTTTTTGTTAGTATTAGCTAGTATTAGATCACATCATCATTGTATTTTGTTTAGTCTGTATTTTAATAATATCTTAAAATTGTAATATGTATGTAATTTTTGTATAATTCTACTATTCGCTGGTTGAGTGGAAGAGAAGGCCTTATGACCTTAACTCTGCCAGCTAATATAAAGCATTATTATTATTATTTTTTTTTTATTATTATTATTATTATTATTATTATTATTATTATTATTATTATTATTATTATTATTAATATTATTAATATTAATATTATTATTAATAATATTATTAATATTAATATTATTAATATTGTTATTATTATTAGTATTATTATTAATGATATTATTATTATTAATATTAATTATTATTATTATTATTATTATTATTATTATTATTATTATTATTATTATTATTATTATTATTATATACGCCTACACGATATTTAACGAACCTAAAAGCTATCCTAAAGCAATTTCAGCACTCTAACTTGTGAAAGAAAACAACGCAAAAGAAAAATAGTATGATCTGAAATTCTTAAGGATATGTATACAATTAATTAGTATCTACATACTCTATGTTGGCTGCACTGGAACACGTCTTTTTTGTTGCATAGAATATTCGTTAAAATCAATATGGCTGCCATATTGCTTCATCTACGTATGTAGATAAATATCATAGACTATTTAACTCATGCCCAAAATGGGAGTCAATGATCAATCACATTTCAATGATTTTTTATTTACAACCAATCACAGTCGTGTTTCGCCTAGAATTTACCAACTAAAGTTTATCATAATAAAGAAAGCACCTCCTTTTTAACATTCTGAATAGGTCATAGCATTATTTTGCAGTGACTGACCCTCTACGAAATACGGCTGCCAAATTGTATATATAGTGCATGAATGTCAGCAGAAAGCGCATGCGATAGATAATATAAAACATTTGTAACAATTGATTATACCACAAAAAGAAAAAAAAAAGAAAACACTGCTTGCACTTTCTTAAACGAATTATTTTCCAGGAAATGACTTTGCAGAAAAATATAATTGACATATTTACATCATAACACATCAAATTAATTAATACCTGTAACGTTGGTTATAAATTTCTCCACTAGGGTGCATTCTTACAATATTGCGATCCTTTGGCAATAAATAATATTATGTTCTGGTTGCAGTGATGAACAAGGGAAGGAAATTAAGCGTACCAATGGTTTCTCATTTGTTTTAAAACATCGCCGTTTACATTAAATATAAAAATATTTTAAAATAACTGTAGTTAAATAATGATTTGTGAGTAAACAGCTTAATTTTATTCATGTAAAATTATAGACTTTGACGACAGGTATTTTGATTCATGTATTTTATGTCTTAGGGCTAAATGGCCGTGGTCTGGCTTTATTAAAACTCGACGTTTCGTCTACTACTGCGGTAGACATCCTCAGGAGATTAAATAGTCCTAACAAATGCCACTCTTGATTTCCAAATTCTCTAGATAAATTCACTCCTCACTTCGTGAGTCGTGAATTTTTCGATAATTTGGAAATCACTCGTGGCATTGCTTATGAAAAATATATTGAAATACTCGTTCAAAAAATGTAAAAATCATTGTAAATTGTGGGAAATAATTTGAAAAATAAAACTTTAAGAATAAAATTTGACAGTAATTTTTGAATGAATAAAAATGAGTCGCGTCACAGGTTGTAAAGTTTAGCCATTATTTGATCAATTTAATTTAGTTACTCCTATTTCCGTAAAGATGTAATGAATAGTAAGTCAACACGCCGACCCTAGAGAGACATCTAGTAGGCAAGTAAGGTGTTACTAGGATGAAGAAGGTCGGTAAATGTTGCTTAGAGGCCTCTTTATTCAGGCATGAGGTTCTTTTACGAGCCTGAAAATCTTCAGACTCAAAACCTACGGCTTAAAATCCCTCCCAGAGGACTTGCTCCTTTGATTTTTCCATCCTAAAAAAATCGGACGACCTCGGCCGTGTTTCAACCTGCGACCCTCGGGACCAGAGGCAATAAACACATCCACATTCCGTCATCACGACACATGTTATCATCATTATCATCATCATCATAAAAACAAACTAGGATTGAGGCTTCTAAAGCCCGTTGTGAGACAAAATATATAGCTATTGACAGACCATCTTCTTAATTGTGTCCCCACTTCCCTCCTTCCAACAGGTCTATAATTCAGTGCACTTTTAGGAAATCACTCAAATGGAATTACTTATATTAAGAACAGTTAGGTATGTCTCTTAGGGGGCACGCCGTAGCGTAGTGGTTAAGGCACTGAGCTACAAGCCGGAGGGTCGAGGGTTCAAGTCCCGTTGGGGGTCAGGATTTTTAAACTGACCGAAACCCTCTGGCGGCACTATGGCCCTGGGGTCGACTCAGCCTCTAACGGAAATGAGTACCAGACGTTTGTTCTGGGGGTAAAGGCAGCCGTCACGCAGGGCTGACAACCCGGCTGACATAAAGTGCCGATTGTCTAGAAAAAATGGGAGCCTTAACCTCCAACTACCCCAAGGGCCTCCTGAGGCCTGTTGTGGCATCACTTTTTTTAAGTCTCGTAGACTGCGATGGGCAGGACATGTTGCACGTATGGGGAATGAAAGACGTGCATGGAAGCTTCTTGTAGGAAAGCCAGAGGGAAAACGTCCAGTTGGTAGACCAAGAATGGGTGGGAGAATAACATTAACTATGATTTGAGAGAAGTAGATTATACAGGAAATGATTGGAAAGCATTAGCTGAAGATAGGGATGTATGGAGAGCTTATATATATCTTGTTCATATTATATATTTAATTCGTTAAATTTAGAGTAAATCAAAATACATTATAAATATTAATTGTATTGTATTCATAACATGTAATCGTTTATGTTTATTGTAATTTAGATGTAAGACTATTTTTTTTTTTGTATTTTTTAAAACCTGGTTGAGTGGCAGATAAGGCCTTAATGCCTTAACTCTGTCAGGTAAAATAAATCTATTATTATTATTATTATTATTATTATTATTATTATTTAAACTTATTTAAACTCATCAATAGAGAAATACAGAACAAACTGGAAAGAACACTTGGCAAGGATGACTGAGAATAGAATACCAAAAGCAGCATACAATATTCACCACGAGGAAGAAGAAGCTTGGGAAGACCAAGGAAAATATGGAAAGAGCAGCAATTAGGAACCGGAACAGGCTAGTAAATAAGCCTAAACCGTGAAGAAGAAGATTATTATTATTATTATTATTATTATTATTATTATTATTATTATTATTATGACCGCGCGGCCATGAACCTACGGGTTCGATAGTGCCAGTGAGTGAGTCTTTTTCAGAATCACTTATAATCACTTGGTCTTCAGCATATTCCTCCATCGATTCGTAAACTGCGAAGGGCAAGACATGTTGCATTAATGCGAACAAATGAGGGGTACGAAAACCAGAGGAAAAGCTCCCCAGTAGGTAGCCAAGAATGAGATGGGAGAATAAAATTAATCTTGATTTAAGGGACATGAATTATACAGGAAATGATTACAAACCATTACCAAAGGATAGGGATGTATGAAGAGCCCATGTCTGCGAGGCCCTGAAGGTCAATGACTTAGTTACTGAGGCATAGGCCTAGGCTATAATATTATACACGCTTTATAATAGCTTGACCTGTATCTATGTAACTGAATCTTTTAACGCGATTTTCACTCACTTAAAATCGTTGGATCGACTTGAAACTTTGCATACTTGTAAAATACCCGGTACAATATAATAATTTCATATTTTGTTTCTAAATCCTGGCCAGAATCATCATAAAATAAAAAAAAGGTGTCTTTGTATCTATGTAACGGAATTTTTTAACACGATTTTCACCCACTTAGAAACTGGATCGACTTGAAACTTTGTATACGTGTAAAGGACCCGTGACAATATAATAATTTCATATTTGTTTTCTAAAATCCTGGCCAGAATCATCAGAAAATAAAAAAAAGTGACTTTGTGTCTATGTAACGGAATATTTGAACACGGTTTTAACCCTCTTAGAAACATTAGATGGGCTTGAAACTTTGTGTACTTGTAAAGGACCCGTGACAATACAATAATTTCATATTTTGTTTCTAGAATCCTGGCCAGAATCATCAGAAAATAAAAAAAAAGAAAACTGGTTGCGGACTTGTCGACTTTTTAGTCAATCGTTGTAAGAGCTCAGTTGATAGAGCGGTACACTCTAGTGGTATATAATTTGTGTAATCCATAGGTCGCTGGTTTAAATCCGGCTGGGAGGATTTTTTTTATAAGATTATTACTTTCAGCTCACTACAATAGAATCGAATTTAAAGATATTTACATTTTTATCTTATTCTGTAAAATATTAAAACTAGAAAATAAAAAATAGTTTTAAAAAACTAAAACAACACGCTATATTAGAAAACCGAACTAAAAAAATGAATAATTTTAATTTCCAACACGCTTGGGATAAATAATTTTACCATCAAAAGCGTGGGGTGCTTTTTATGATTTTTACATTTTCTTCTTAGAGATTTTACTTTTACCAATATCTGTTTTATTATCAAATATATTATTAATTAAATAAAAATAAAACGTAGTTTTATTTGATTTTCATATTTATTATATAATTCAGTGACAGCTGTTTCAGTACACTGTACCTTCTTCAGACATGTTAACAAATTATGAATTGTGTTCCAACTGATCTAAGCAACAATACAACAATATTTATTTAATTTTTTTAATTTAACAAAGGGGATTCATTCAAATCAAGTTGAGAATTTAACAGTTTTTTACTACTTTTAAATTTATTAATTTCTACAGCCTCCAAAAGATCTAACTTCTTACCCTTAGGGTAAGAAGTTAGATCTTTACATATTTGTGATAAGGGTAAGAAGTTAGATCTTTTGGAGGCTGTAGAAATTAATAAATTTAAAAGTAGTAAAAAAGTGTTAAATTCTCAACTTGATTTGAATGAATCCCCTTTGTTAAATTTAAAAATTTAAATAAATATTGTTGTATTGTTGCTTAGATCAGTTGGAACACAATTCATAATTTGTTAACATGTCTGAAGAAGGTACAGTGTACTGAAACAGCTGTCACTGAATTATATAATAAATATGAAAATCAAATAAAACTACGTTTTATTTTTATTTAATTAATTAATATGGATTTTCATCAAGTAAACACCAACTGAATTGATTATCAAATATATTAATTGATAAAGAGCACCCCACGCTTTTGATGGTAAAATTATTTGTCCCAAGCGTGTTGGAAAACTAATTATTCTTAATTTTTTTAGTTCGGTTTTCTAATAAAGCGTGTTGTTTTACTTTTTAAAACTATTATTTATTTTAATACTACTGCAACTGATGTGACACTCTTCACTTGGTGTTAATAGCAATTTGATGTTGGAGTCACGCACAAGTGAGGTTATGAACCCGGAAGGTGCGAGGTCGGAAATAATAGGAGATGTAGGAATTCGACGTAGCACATTTTTGTGTCTTGTGTTTCATAAACCAGGGAGAAATCCACACAATATGAGAGAAAGAAACGGTTTTATTATAGCCGCAGCGCCGTGCTGCGAAGTTGTTTCTTTCTCTCATTTTCTACGTGTATTTTATTTATTTTTTGTGCCCTCAAATACATGAAAACAACACGTTACGTGGATACGCCACCTGCCCCACATCTTCAAAACACCGGATGTTACATAGCTTTCTTAATACAACTTTCTATTTCAAAATAATTGTATTGCCTTACATTTACAGTAGCCTATCTAACTACAGTTTCAAACCCACCAGGATTTTCATTTGAACTTACATATTTGTGATAGGCTTATAACGTAGGCCTACATAGACTGTGTAGTAGCCTATTACACTGAGCAACAAAAATAATTTTTTTGTCTCAGAAAGATAGTATTTTTTCTCCTGAATTCAAATATGATATCGGGTTTTCTCCATCACGCAAGGTTTCCGAGAGACAGGCATTTATAATTTCAAACACTTCAATATTTTCTACTTTCGTAACTACACAATATTCAAACATTCGGTCTCACCTAGAAAGTAAGAAATTATGATTTTCTGCTATATTTCGCCTGTGCAACATCCCTCTTCATTTGGTTTTATTTTACAATGGACGAAAAAACGTTTATTAAAAAATAATTATTTAAATCCATTAATTGAAATTAAAATAAAAAACGGTGTGTGTTGGTGAAATTCCGAATACATATTAGAAAACACGATAAAAATTGTATTAAGTACAACTATTGGTACTCATGAGACAGAAATCATGTTGACCGGTGTAATCAGATGATAGCGAGGAGATACTAAGGGTAAAAACGTACATTTCATTTAGTGACACTAAGAAATATGAGCTGAAAGTAAATAATAAAAGTAAATAAGGCTATTCTTTACAATCTGTGACCCGACTTTTTTGATTTTTTCATAAACTCCTGTCAAATTTTATTCTTAGGGTTTCATTTTCAAATTATTTCCCATCATTTACAATGATATTTACATTATTTTCTAACGATTATTTCAGTAGGCCTACATTTTTTTTATGATATACGTAGCATGAAGACGTGGCAGCCATATTGATTTTAACGAATATTCTATACAACAAACACTGTTCCAGTACAAACAACTAGAGTACGTAGATACTAATTAACTGTACACATATACTTCGGAATTTCGAAAAATGCTATTTATTTTGGGGCGTGGTATTCTTAAAGGCTAAAGTGCTTAAATTGCGTTAGGTTAGCTTTTAGGTTGGTCTTTCACAGGTATTTCAGTTGCGTTAGGTTAGCTTTTAGGTTCGTTAAATATCGTATATATATCGCCTGCATCCCTTGATTCCATAGTGTGAATAGCTTCGCGTTTGTTGGCGCATGCGCATGGTGTATGATTGGAACTTAGGCTACAAATTCTTTTCGCGTCATATATTGTAAAGAATCCCCCTAAATAAGCCTATATAATTACACGTAGAAATGTATAATAGACATGGACGTTTATTGACGAAAGAGGGAAATTTTGAGGAAGCGGGTGAATTCAAATAGGCCTACCTAGGAAAAATCTTTCTTCTTCTTTAGTAGGCGACTATAACCTCATTGAAGTTTTGGCCTCCTCAACAATTTTTCTCTACCTGGATACAGACTGGACAATTTCCAGTTTTCATTTGTAATAGGCCTATATCTTCTGTAACATCATCCTGCCATCTGTTTTTTAGGCGTCCAGCTGCTCTGGTGCATATTGGTTTGCATTTGTATATTCTTCTTACAAGCTTGTCTTCCTGCATTCTATTTATATGTCCAAACCAGCGCAGTCTTTGAGCTTTAATGTGGTTTATTACATCTTTATTTCGTATTAGATTATTTAATTCAGAGTTCATTTAATAGTTTTTGTTTATCAGACTCCTTCAGTACCCACAGCCATAAGTTACAATCGGTCTTATTACCTACTGTATTATACAGTTTAACTTTAGTTAATCTGGAGGCGAGTTTACTTTTGAATAGCATTCTATTTGCATTGTAGGCTTTATTGCTCAAAGAAATTCTTTCACCAAGGAAAAATCTTTACAACAGGAATGAGGTGTGGAAAAAAATGAAACATAGCCTAGTTTAACCCTTGAATTCGCAACGTATCCTTTCAGATAGGCCTACATCAGTTGGTTTAGTTAATTTAATATTTTAAGCTGCTTACAACAAAAAGAAAGTTCAGATCATACAGAATAAATGCCTCAAAATGATATTTTCGGCCCCTTTATACACGAGGATCGCAACCTAGCACAGATACCCTAAATTGCGACTACAATTGAAGAAAAAGTAGGTGACATGTATCATGTTATTTCAAATCATGACAACCCAATTGTTCGTAATATAGGGCATATGCTACAGCGACGTGCTGTTCACCGAAGCATATTCCCTCGGGATGGACCCAGGAATAAGAGATGAGTACTGTAAAACAGCCAAAGTGGCGTGGCTCACTCCGTGTTGCTGGCTTTCGACTCTCTGTTTGTCTGGCGGCACGGTTTCTGACGCCCCGCTCTGGATAGTGGAACACCTCATCTCTACCCAATACTACTTCAACACACAAGCAAAATATCAAAGTCCTAACAGTGGAGCTGAACTAGTGAGTGAACCCTATATTGATAAACACTAGGGAATTTGGCTGTCATGGGGCCAATGTAGCTCCAGAGCAGCACCCTGGGCGATGCACAGTCATTGCCATCACTCAGCAGCAGCATCAGGAGTGTTTTGCCAATTTAAGGGTTAAATTCTAGAACTTACGCTATTATACTTTATAGGGGTTCTTGCCATCCCAACTTCTCCGAAAAAAAAACAGTTAAATAAGAAATTGGCCTAAGTTATATAAAACGGTTAGGCCTATTATATGAATGCGAAACCTGGACTCTCATCTTAAGAGAGGGGAACACATTTCGAGTAAGCCTATTTGAGAATAAACTCATTAGGATCGGCCGCGATGGATCAGTGGTTATGCTCCTTGCCTCTGGTTCCGAGGATCGCCGTTCAAACCCGGCCGGGGTCAATGGATTTTTTAGGAAGGAAAAATCCAAGGAGCAAGTCCTCCGGGAGGGACTTTAAGCCGTGGGTCCCGAATCTGAAGATTTTTAGGCTCGTAAAAGATCCTTAAGCCTGAATGAAAAGGCCTCTCTAAGCAAAATTTACCCCTTGGTTTTCTAGATGTCAGTATGAGGCGGAACGCTGACCACGGACCACTCAAATGACATCTATACGAAAACAAGTGTAACTAAATTAGTATAGTTCAAATTCTTCCCTGTAGGGGAGAGCGCCTAAATCTCTGTTAAGGGAAACATGGGCTTACAAGATAGAAGAAGGAATACTATTTTAACCAAAGAGAAGCGAACAGAAAGGTAAATGAAGAACAGTGAGCTATATGACATTTATGGGAAACCAGATATAATAAAACAGTTAAAGCCCAAAGACTGCGGTGGACTGCGATGTGACACGAATGGGGAATAAAAGAAAGAAATGGTGACTTCTAGTAGGAAAACAGGAGGGAAAGCACCCAATAGATAGGCCAAGAATAAGATGGAAGAATAACATTAGTTATGATTTGAGGGAAGTAGATTGTACAGGGGATGATTGGAAAACATTAGTTCGGAATAGGTGTGTATAGAAGGATACAATACAGACGGCGGAGATGAGGTTCCTAAGACAAGTAAAAGGATGTACAAGACTTGATAGAATAAGAAATGAGGAGATAAGAGAAAAATTGAAAGTACAGCCTTTATTGGATAAGGTCACGAATTACAGACAGAAATGGATTGATCACATGGATGGAATGAGTAAGGAGAGGTATCCATTGTTAGCAAGAAATTATCGAGCAAGAGGAAGACGTGATGTTGGAAGACCTAGAAGACGTTGGGCTGATGCATTATGAAGTCGGAACAGGTAATTGCCTAATCCCTGGAGTGATGATGATGATGATGATAGGTGTGTATGAAGAGCTTAGGCTATGTCACAAGGCCATTAACTTATTAAAATATTAGACCTACACTCATTCATAAAGTTTTGAAATTAAACAACGATTTACATTTTATTGTCTGTAAAATATTTCTCTCTCTTGAGATCAGTGCTAATTTTGAAGGTAAAAAATTAAGTACCGCTAAAGTCATGAATTCCCACGGTATTCATTGCGCGAAGTATCTATTTGACGCAACGTTGGTACTAGCTCTATACAAATTAGACCTCGTGGGATAATGACACTTTTGAACTTTAAATGTTTAGACTTCATTGTCTCGTGTTCGAGATTACAGTTTTAAAATTACTTGAAAAGAGAAGGGAAAACTTAAGCGGCGTTCATTATAACTTGGAGATCGATGCTGCACAGATGTGAAACTAGGACAAGAAAGAATACAACATTCTGTGAACAAATATCAAGTGGAAATTTCATTTAAGAAAATTTAAGCCACTACAGTCCACCGCTCTGCCAACTGAGCTCTTACAACGATTGACTAAAAAGTCGATAAGTCCGCAACCTATTATATCGATCTTTTTTTTTTTTTGATTTTCTGATGATTCTGGTCAGGATTTTAGAAAAAATGAAATTATTTTCATTGGTCCTTTACAAGTATACAGAGTTTCACAATTGCTATAGCTGCAGAGGTAGCATTTTAACCCTTACCCATATTGGCGAATCAGTACATTCTCAACTTAATTAGGCCCAATTAAATGTTTCGGACCGCAATGAAAACTAAATCATATAAAAGTCTTCTCCTTCTTCTTCTTCTTCTTCTTCTTGTTCTTCTTCTTCCTTTCCAGAATTCGGCCAATCCAACCTGTTCGGGTCTGAAGTCCATCGTTTTCTTGGCCGTCCCAAAAATTTTTTCCATGCGGTTTATGGGTAGCCCTATTGGTCATTTTGGGTAGCCTAATGTTATATTTTCCATTCTGTCTATGTTCTTTCCATCGGTGTTTGTGATCTTCAAGTTACTATTTTGCACGAAAGTGCGTTCTGTCGTACTTGCAGCAATGGCGACCATGATTGAAAGATCAATTTCCTAAATTTTGGCGTTGCCAACCTATAAATAACTAAATATACTGTAATATTACTAATTACCTATTTAAGTCGGGAAGTAAATCCACTGCCCTTTACGTATACTATGTAAAATGCATAGGCCTATACAAAAATACATCCAAAAGGTAGTGTTAATAAGCCCTATACGTTATACGAAACAAATCACAGCATTTTAAATGAACTGAACTTCATTTGAAACAATATTAAACATTAAATTCGTACTTGTCGCCATTTCATCCCTGATTGATGTCACTGCCTGCAATAGTCTCAACTAAATTAGTTTCGGCATTTATTGTATGCGTAATAGGCGTACATTGGCCAGACTGTTGACGTCAGTCAGTTGTTTATAACGAACGCAAATATTTCCAACAAAGATTTTATTATTTTACAATTATTTATACTTTTAAAACACCATCCTGCAAAAAATAATGTACAACACTCGGTTTTTAATCACTTTTTAACTTCTGTAAATACCACTTCCCAACCTCGCATTGTAATGTAAGCCTACCGCTGTACATTAGTGCGTAATTTAATTCAAATTTAAGTAATTACTGCTCGTTTGTTTTTTCTATTCTTTTACAAATAATATCAGACCTAATAAATTAAATCAATCTAGAGTCCAGTAGACCTAGTAGCCTTACCTATGTTAAATCAATATTTGCAAATCTGATTATGAGTGGTTATTTTTCGTAGATTTGAATCTGCTGTCAAAATTTAATCCAAACTTTAATACACACAATAATTTAACAAAATATGAACACGCTGAAAGAGATTTCAAGTTTAATTTATTCAACTTATGTTCAGAATATGTTTTTGCGTGGGGGATAAACCTGTTTTTCGAAGGTTCCACCCACATATTTTCTAAAATTTACTTATTTCTTGTATCTACTTGAGATAATGTAAACACACTGTCATAGACAAGCTTAGCTACGTCTATTTTTAAGTAAGACTGCATTCTCCTTGTATCCTGGTTCATATATTTACTCAAGACATAAGACACTTCATACACTCTGCCAGAAAAATATACGAATTTACATATAGATGTCACTGATGTCCAAAAACTGTCAAGAATTCAAAATAGGCATCTTCATAATACATAGTTCTTAACATAAATATTAGGGCCTAAAGAAACTAAAATATTTCCCAACTTGCGATTGCAAAACTTTCTGCCTCATTAAAAAGAACATTATTTATTTTAAACATTACGTAGCAATATAGATAACTTAGACGAGATTTCAAGATACGTTCTGTTGAAAAAGTTGTTAGAAAATGCATTATTTTGTGTTACATTCAACTTTTTATAGTTCTTTTCTTAATTCTTGGAGTATTATATAAAAATAGTTGCATCCGATTTGTATTTAGGAGGTCTCGGGCTCAATACATCCCTTGTAGATTTACATTCATTATCAGGATCGACTTAATTATAATCAGAATTTCATTTGATTTATTTACTAGCTAATGCCCGGCGTGCTCTGCTACGCCTAAATAAATGAAAAATAATATGCTTTTAGGTTTAGTTGAATAAGTAAAAGGAAAAATAATTATAAATTTATATTTTTAATAATCCCCGTGCTGATTGCCCGTCCTTGCCCGGGAATCTACTTATCTCGATCTTCTTGATATAAATGAGCTGAAATACTAAAATTAATGTATTTTATGTTTAGTTAAAAGGAAAATTTTTTTCGTAATTATTTTTAGATATCCGAGCTGTTTACCTAGTGTTGTCCGGGAATCTACTCATCCCGATCATCTTGGCTTAAATGATCTGAAAGACGAAAATTGATGTACATCTTATGATTAGTTGAATAAGTAAAATGAAAAAGAATTAGGCCTATCATACTTATTTTAAGATTCCTCGTGCTGATTACCCGGTGTTGCCCCGGAATCTACTTATGTCGATCTTCCTCGCTTAGGCCTAAATGAGCTAAAAGACAAAATTCGTTTTTGTGAGTTATCCATAAAAGAATACCAGACATGTGCTGCTATGCTTGCACAGGAATCTACGTACTTGTCTCGATCTTCTTGGCATCAATGAATGACAAAAATGGATCCCTTATTGTGAGTTATCCGTAAGAGATGTCGCGGACATTTTTGTAAATCTTTTTGAGATATTCAATTCTGTGTACATTAATTTTGTGTATTTGTTATGGTTTAGGCAGCGTGAGCCATTTAAACTTCCAAAGAGCTACTTCTTTCAAGTTTTCCACTACAAAGGGCGATTTTTAAGGGTGTAGGAGTGAGTATTACAACTCTCTTATAGCCTATGTTCATCCCAGGAATCTCCTGAACATTTTGCAAAAAGCCCCATCACAATCGGATCAACGGTATGGCCGCGCATAAAGTACGAACAAATAAACAAACATTCATTTTTAGCCTATAGGCCCTATTAAAGTAAAGTAAAGTAAAGTGATCCCACAACAGACCCGGAGGCCCTTGGGGTAGTAGGAGGTTAAGGCTCCCACTTTTTCTAGACAATCGGCACTTTATGTCAGTCGGGATGTCAGCCCTGCGTGACGGCCGCCTTTACCCCCAGAACAAGCGTCTGGTACTCATTTTCGTTAGAGGCTGAGTCGACCCTAGGGCCATAGTGCCGCCAGAGAGTTTGGGTCAGTTTAAAAATCCTGACCCCAAAGGGACTTGAACCCTCGACCTTCCGGCTTGTAGCTCAGTGCCTTAACCACTACGGCCTGCCCCTTTTAGCCTATATATTAGATTTAGGCTACTAATTTTCACACGTAAGACAAATGTCAGGAAACTTTAAGGCCCATACGGTCCTCTTCCTTCTTAAGGGAAATAAAAGTGTAGGTTCTATGTTGTAGATTCACGTTTCGAAAATGAGAAGTCACCGAGCAAAGTATTTTCTTAATTTCACACTCAACTTTTAATTTCGATGCTACTGATATCTGACATTAAAAACTGTCTGCACTAAAGTAGGCGAGATGATAAATAGAAATGTAGGCTACAAATAGCAAAGAACGGACGAAGGAAGAGATGACAATGTGAATGGCATTGAACTGGGAGGCAGGAAATGTGGACGCAATTAAAATGTAAGAGTTGCGATGACCCTAGACAAATTTACGAGCTGACATGTGTTCTGTACAATGTTGCTGATATTACCAGCCTCTAATCAGCATGCTCATTAATATAGGCCCTAATGTAACAAAAATACAACAGTTTTCCTAGAAAACTCATTACTGTATGTTGCTGCAATTATGTAATACGCAATTGCTCATCAACAGATGCTGTCCTCTTTAATTGCAACATATACTTATAACGTTTTGTCTTCAGTTCCCAAGGTTTGCATTTTCATCTTTGTTTTAGCCTATCAGTTTTTGTTATTTCTAATAAGCATTTTGCCTTTGCCAGGGGCTAGAAAGATAGGCCCTACATGATTGTTTGATTATTTATTATCATTATTATTATTATTATTATTATTATTATTATTATTATTATTATTATTGTCCACAGCTGTGGTCTCGAGGTAGCGTGCTACCTTGTCACGGAGCGGACCCGGGTTCGATCCCCGATCGGGCAGTTTTTCTGGGTGAGTTTTTATCGGGGTTTTTCTCACTTGTAAGATAAATGTCAGGAAAACTTTAAGACCCAAACGGTCCTCGAAATCATATGGTTATCACCATCATCCTTCACCGGTGTGGAAAGCGACTGGAAGCTACCACACCTATAATTCCCTAGTAAAGCTGCAAAGCTTACCATGAAAATGCTATGATTGCAGTGAAAGACCTGCCTTCGGGCGGAATTACTATGGATGAATTATTATTTTATTATTATTATTATTGTTTTATTATTATTTTTATTATTTTTGTTATTTTTGCTATTTTGTTATTTTTGTTTTATTGTTATTATTATTGTTATTATTATTGTTATTTTTGTTATTAGGCCTATTATTACTTTTGTTATTATTATTGTCATTATTATTATTATTATTATTATTATTGTTGTTATTATTATTATTATTATTATTATTATTATTATTATTATTATTATTATTATTATTATTATTATTATTATTATTATTATTATTATTATTATTATTGAATCTCCAAATATAGTCTATTGGAATCGCATTTCGCCACAAAGGCATGTTAGGATTGTACCTGAAGTTACTAGGCTATAAAAATATTATACTAGGCCCTATAGGCCTACATTGTAAAACAGAAATATTATCTTATGGTTATGAATTACATAAATCGTCTATAAGTGTCTTAGAAAATACTATATATTGTTATGAACTTCATAAAATGTTTATACTAATTTTAATTTACTTTTTGTTTTAAGAGAATTCATAAAAAATGTTCATTTATAATTTATTTTTTTTATTTCAGGATTGTTTCTGTTATATACTAGGTATCCTCAACCAAAATATACAATTAGGGCCTATTTATTTTGGTTTTTTAGCATTAAGATTTTTTACAATGTATGAGGAGCTGGCCCATCATAGCATCTGGAGGACCAGAGACTTTTTCTAGAGTCCACCATAGATCAGTTGCTCTCACTGCAGTTAAGAGTCTGATCCACCCTTTTATAATTTTTAATAATTAAAAAAAAGTAATTTTATTAAATTAGGAAGGACGGATAGACATCCAAGACGCCTTCCTTCGAGAACTGATTTGGGAAATAAACAGGATGAAAATTCTACAAATAAAAATATAGCATAAAGAAAATAGAAGGAAGGATACTAAATAACTAAAGGTATAAAGTGTAGGCCTAACAATAGCCCAAACACTAGTCATTTTTATGGGAAAATCTTATATATAGGCCTAATATTACATATTTAGCCCTCTGCATGCCACTGGTAAAATCTCTTTGTCAGAGATTTAAATCGCACCCGCCGATGTGATCGGCTTTGTAAGTAGTTTAAGTATATTGCCTGGCAGGTAATGGACAGGAGCACCAGAGCCGATCTGATCGGCTCATGACACCTAAAGGGTTAATATTATTGCATATTTAATATATATATGATATGTATCAATCGGCCGCGGTGTACTAGTGGTTATGCTCCTTGCCTATGGTCCCGAGGGTCGCGGGTTCAAACCCAGCCGGGGTCGATGGATTTTTTGGGATGAAAAATTCCAAGGAGCAAGTCCTCCGGGAGGAACTTTAAGCCGTGGGTCGCGAGTCTGAAGATTTTCAGGCTCGTAAAAGATCCTTAAGCCTGACTTAAAACAGAGAAGATATAATTTTAAAAATGTTCAAAACTAAATAGCCTATAAGCTATTTAAATATCTTAATGAAACTATTTTAAAAATTAAATATTTGGGATAAAATTCGGGAATAGAATTTGGATTCTAAGGTATCACAAGTCTAATTTAATCATTATAGACGTGAAATGTACAGTAGCCTATGCTTATATTTACAGCCGTATGAATTATGGTGCTCTGATATGTTAATTATCCAGCATTCATAAATCTATATTTTGCGAAAGGAGGCGTAAGTTTCACTAAAACTTACTGTAGACAACTTTATAAATGAGTGTAGCCTAATATTTTAATATATTAATGGTCTATTCTACTATTAGGTAGGTCTTATAGCGATATTTCTTCTATAGGCCTACGATCAAAGAAATATGAATAATTTCGCAATATGTTTATCGATTTCATAAACACTAATAAAATATAGTTTAATTGTATTTATATGCCTATAGGCCTATACAAGCAAATACACTAAAATTCAAAATAGTTTTGAATTTATATATCTAAAAAAAATATAATAATCTTGCAGTTAATTGAGAGAGTTGGCTATGATTAATTTTAAGAAGATTTTAAGAACAAATAGGCCTATACAAGCAAATACACTAAAATTCAAAACAGTTTTGAATTTATATAGGTATCTAAAAAATGTATAATAATCTTGCAGTTCAATAAGAGAGTTGTGTATAAATGATTTTAAGAAGGGTTTAAAAACAAATAGGCCTATTGGTGGATATTCCTGCTTACTTGACAGGCCTAGGTGATTTTTATTTATCTATTTTTAATATGTAACAAATTTAGATTTGTAAGTTATAGCTTGGTTACTGCATTTATATACTGAGTGGACTTGACAATAGAACAGAATAGAATAGAATAGAATATGGAATTTATTGCCTTTTTTTTCAGAATAAAGAAAATACATATGCATTTACATTGCGCACGGGCCTGCTTGGCCGTACGTGCATTATTTTTCCATGAATAAAAAATAAAATTAATAATATAAACAAATACCTACAAATAGGCTACACCTGTATCAAAAAACAATAACAGGCTACATATAAGTAAAATCTATGTCTGCACTACATCACAATAATACATATCTACATTCATCCACATTCCGTACATTAATATTAAAAAAAAAAGCTAGAAAACAAATTAGAAAAAAAACACACACACATACACCCACACACCCCCACACATATACACACCGCACGCTCATACCCCCCTCCCCCCGTCCCTGCAGACATTAAGTGCACTATCAGACTATTCAACTTATCAGACCTACTTATTATATAACATGATTAAAGATCGAAAACAAAGACCATATTGAGATTCTTCTTATTGTTAATACATATATCCTTAAGCTACAATTTTGTTATATCTCAATTTTCTTACTGTACCCAAAAATTTGCATGTTTTTGATTCACTCTCGATCCGTCCTAAAAGATCCCAACACGCCACTCTCCCTCGATCCGACCTGAGAAATCTCTCCGGCAGCATCTGTAATCTAAGTTGTTCTGTCTCTCTACAGAATGCTATAATATGCTGCCAGTTTTCATGGCATCGCATAGTGGGCATAGTTTTAATGCCTTCCTCATTTGTTAAATTATGGGCCATCCATCCCCCCAAATGAAACCATGCAATAGCACTTTTATCATCCCCATCCAAAGAGTCAATATATTTCTCCCTTCCCCACGAAAGTTTCAGTTCCGTCTGCAGGGTGAGCGATATTTTCTGGCTACACTCTGCTTCTATATACTGTCTGTCTATATCGATTAGTCTCTTCTTAACTGTCCTCCAAACATTTATATTATTCCGCGACTTGACAATAAGTAAATAGGCCTTTGACAATAAGTAAATAGGCCTTTGAATTAGGCCTAGAGTCTATGAATTTATTATAGGTAAGTTCGGGTAATGTGGACCCTTCTGTTTGAGTGGACCCTGTTAATATCTTCTTTAATTGGTGCTGCCCTCGAACAGAAAATATTTTAGCTTCCATTCCTCATCAACTTTGACGGGTTCAAGGCCAGTTTCTTTTATTTTTTTTTTGTGCGAAGAAGGGTTTATTTGTGATAGGCCTATTTATGAAAATGACAACTTTAAAAGTTTTTCAAGCTAAGAATAATTTCTTAATTTCTCCTATTGAATATTACAAATGTTGAAAAAAACTCCTAAATATATTATATTATGTAGATGCTGTTTTAATATACTGACGGGTTTGGTTTCATATTAGGCCTATATGACATGGTGGCTATATAAAATAGCCTAATTAAACATAACAAAGGAATTCGGTTAATGTGGACCCTCCATAAGGACTTGGGTCCGCTTTACCCGAATACGTATATTTTATCAAAGAGGATGCTATCTGTAAATACCATTCTCTTAATTAGTTTTATTTAATATCCTCGTAATTTTATTAAACTCAAAGGCTGTCCCTTCCTGCAGTTATAGTCCCTATGATGTGTGAATGTTATAATCAACAATAATTTTTCAAAACTTTAAATAAATATCAACGATTTTTAATTGTGATCAGTCATAAATATTTTCAGATCAATCTGTGCCTGTCTGTACAAATTAATAGAGTAAATGAACTTACTCTCTCTCTCTCTCTCTCTCTCTCTCTCTCTCTCTCTCTATATTATATATATATATATATATATATATATATATATATATATATAATTAATAGAGTAAATAAATTTGAATGGAGGAAAACACAACGAGGATATATACCCATCAATACGAACCTCAAAGTCGATGCTATTCTTTTTGCAGACGATTTAGCTCTTCTGGCACTTTCCGAAAATGATTTGCAACGATCAATTTATAATTTACAAAAAATAGGTGCCAAATTTAATATGGAAATATCAATTAACAAAACTAAAATTATGGCATTTCATGGGAAGGACCCCATACAAAGTAAAATCTGTCTCCAGAAGAAAATTTTTGAGAGATCTAATCAATTTAAATATCTTGGATATTATCTCTCTATCTGGGATGAAAAGGATATCCCTGAAAAAGTTACTAGTTATAATAAAAGTTTAGGAATTATTAATGAAGTTATGAAACCATCCCTTGTACAAAAAAACACCAGATTACGTTTATATAACACTTTGGCTAGACCAGTGTTGACCTATGGTAGTGAAGCATGGACACTAAAAAAACAACATGAAAGCAGAATAACGGCTTGTGAAATGAGATTCATGCGCAGAACAGCGGGTTACACCAGATGGGATCGGAAAAGGAACACCGATATCTTAAAAGAATTGAAGACTACGCCAATTTTTGAATATATTAAACAGTATCAACTAAATTGGAAACACCATCTTGAAAGAATGAGTTCAAATCGGATCCCCAAAGCTGTTTATAATTATATACCAAGAGGACGAAGATCACTGGGCCGTCCTATGAAACGCTGGAGGGAAAATTTTCTATAGGATCGTAACAGGCCTTGGCCTAATACTTGGAAGGAAGAAGAAGAGTAAATAAACTTAAAAACAGACTAAATGCTAAGGTCGACTCCGGGGTCCACATTATCGGAATATGATGGTTAAAGTGAACCTTTCTTGTAATGTAAAAAAATGTAGGCCTATAAATTATGAAGATGAATAAAATAACAATGCTATTTCATAATTACAACACTAATAATAATCACTGTAATTATAGAAAATTGAAATCGCTTAATTAAAATAAGAAAAACAACAAATTCAAAACGGGTCTAAATTATCGGATGTTCCTCTATTTACGCCGTGAGTATGATTTCACTGGTATGCATGATTTTGCGGTTTCCTGCAAAATATATTTCACTTACAAATTTTGATACGATGATTTCGAAACTTCAACCTGATATTTCCTAGGACTATCACGTAGCCTACTATTTTTTTTACAATTACTAATAGGCTTATTTGGAGTCGGAACAGGCTATCAAAAAGCCTAAACCATGACGAAGAAGAAGACAATTACTAACTTTGCTGATAATATGGTTTTAATGTAGTTTTGTGTATAGGCCGAGCTCTTAATTCATTTGAAGATAGTGGATAAAAAAACTGAGCCAATGTTCAAATGTAAATGATTAATAAGAACAATGGCCTATTAATGTATGTTGTGGAAATTATTAACTTACGCCTACTGTTCAATATAACATTAATTTGATAGGAACGAGAGTAAAAAAGTTTAGTTTTTTATTTGTCATGTTATGAGGAAATTGTACAAAGTACTCTATAGGCCTAGAAGAAAACTGATTTCATATTTAAATTCAACATAGTTGAGTTAGGCCTATTCACATATTAGAATAAAGACCCATGGAGGAAAGTTACAAAATAGGCCCTACTTAAAATGTACAACATTTTTAAAGTGATCCCACAACAGACCCGGAGGCCCTTGGGGTAGTAGGAGGTTAGGGCTCCCACTTTTTCTAGACAATCGGCACTTTATGTCAGCCGGGTTGTCAGCCCTGCGTGACGGCCGCCTTTACCCCCAGAACAAGCGTCTGGTACTCATTTACGTTAGAGGCTGAGTAGACCCCAGGTCCATAGTGCCGCCAGAGGGTTTGGGTCAGTTTAAAAATCCTGACCCCAACGGGACTTGAACCCTCGACCCTCTGGCTTGCAGCTCAGTGCCTTAACCACTACATGAAAATGTACAACATGAAATGAAAAAAATAAGTAATCTGAACATCAATGATACAAATATAGAAGAAGTAAAATCATATAATATCTTGGTTCAACTGTAAATGGAAAAAGTATATAGAGGGAGAAATTAGTGAAGGAATTTCTTTGGGGAATAAAGCTTACTATGCGTATAGAATAACTTACTATTCAAATGTAAACTTTCTCCAGATTAACTAAAGTTAAACTGTATAATACAGTAATAAGACCGATTGTAACTTATGGCTGTGGGTACTGAAGGAGTCTGATAAACAAAAACTAATAATCTTTGAAAGGAAGATCTTACGGAGAATTTATGGACCAATTAGAGAAAGCGATGGCACATGGCGTATAGGAATGAACTCTGAATTAAATAATCTAATACGAAATAAAAATATAATAAACCACATTAAACCTCAAAGACTGCGCTGGTTTGGACATATGAATAGAATGCAGGAAGACAAGCTGGTAAGAAGAATATACAAATGGAAACCAATATGCACCAGAACAGCTGGACGCCCAAAAACAGATGGTAGGATGATGTTATAAAATATAGGCCTATATTGGAGATGAAAATTGGAAATTGGCCAGTCTGTATCCAGGATAGATCTAGATGGAGGAAAATTGTTGAGGAGTCCAAAACTTCAGTGAGGTTGTAGTCGCCTACTAAAGAAGAAGAAGAAGAAGGAGGAAAGTTACAATTTTATGTTAATGTTTTTTTAATGATTCAAGTTTCAACATAAGTAGGCCTAATTAGACTTTGCTATGTACGTAGGCCTATATTAGATATAAAATCATACCACAATAAACTGTATCTAGTCTATATGGGAAATATGTGCTATAAAATAAGTTTATTATCTGTTAATGAACATAGTATCCAAGGAAATGGTAACTCATGATAGTAACAAACTGAAATGTTGTTTCGCAACGATTAGAACTTGTCTATAAACAAACTATCTTTAAATGGAGACTAAAAATTCAGTCTGTGTATGTTTTTTATTTATAGACTTTAAACTGCTCAACGGATCTTCATGAAAATTTGTACAGAAGTGTTTTCAATTACAGCGAGTGTTTAGCCGCTATCTGTTATAATCAAAAACTGCAAGGCGTGGGAGTTTACCTGGAACGAAAATTTAAAAATCGCTCTAGCGGCCACCAATTTTCGATGATTCACAATGAAACCCTGTATATGCTACTAAAATATAGCGAGGTAGGTATTATCAAAAATTCAGTGACATCCGACCATGAGAAATGGTAGTTTACCTGAGATTCAAATTTAAAAATTTACTCTAGCAACCGTCATATTTGGTTCGTCGCAATGTAGACTATACTATACAACTTCAGTAACATATAGCCTAATTTTCTTCTTACTTATTCAACTAAAAATTAAAAGAATAAATATATTTTATTTATTTAGGCGTAGCAGCACACGCCGAGTGTTAGCTAGTAATAGGGGCTACTATAAAAGGCTAGGCTATTTATGTAATAAATTGTATGGAATAAAAGTTTTACTATGCAACGAGAAATAGTTTTATTTATTTAGCCTATATAGGCTTTGTACACCACCTAAACAAAATTTTACTATAAAATGTATTAGGCCTACTTACTTACTTATTCACTGGCACTATCGAACCCGTAGGTTCATGGCCGCGCGGACATAAGCTCTCCATACATCCCTATCCTGAGCTAATGCTTTCCAATCATTCCCTGTATAATCTACTTTCCTCAAATCATAGTTAATGTTGTTCTCCCACCTCATTCTTGGTCTACCAACTGGGCGTTTTCCTTCTGGCTTTCCTACAAGAAGTTTCCATGCACGTCTTTCATTCCCCATACGCGCAACATGTCCTGCCCATCGCAGTCTACGGGACTTAACTGTTCTTATTATATCTGGCTTCCTATAAAGACCATGTAGTTCATTGTTATGTAGTCTTCTCCATTCACCTGTCTGTTCATCTCTCTTTGGTCCAAAAATTTTCCTAAGAACTTTATTCTCAAATACTCGTAATCTCCTTTCCTCCCTTAAAGTAAGAGTCCATGTTTCGCACCCATATAATATAACTGGTAGAATAATAGTTTTATATATTTTCAGCTTAACGTTTTTTGGAAGGAGTTGGGACATCAAAAGTCTCTGCAATGCATAATAACATGCATTTCCAGAATTGAGCCTATGTTTAATTTCTTTGTGCATCTCATTCCTATTTGTGATTATTGTTCCTAGGTATTTGAATTCAGCCAATTCCTCAAAATTTCCCTGATTTGTCATTAGCTGTCCATTTCCATTATATAATGTATTTCTAATAAAATGTATTAAGTAATTTAATTGGTGTTTACTTGATGAAAATCCATAATTCATTTAATTAAATAAAAATAAAACTTGAAGTTTTGTGATTTTCATATTTACTAAAATATAAATTAGTTACAGCTGTTTCGGTACTTTGTACCTTCTTGAGACATGATAAATTAATGAATTTTGTTATCATGTTTGAAGAAGGTACAAAGTACCGAAACAGCTGTAACTAATTTATATTTCAATAAATATGAAAATCACATAAAACTCTTAAGTTTTATTTTCATTTAATTAAATAAAATGTAGACTATTATTATTGTCCTTAGGGTTGCTTGTGGAAAAATATTTATTATTTTAATGGTTTCGGGGCGGTAGGCATATTTTAATATTTTTACTTTTTTTTTTAATTTTTGACAAAAAATAAAGTTTTGTTTTAGGGCCTATCTTGATTTTTTAAAAACTTTAACTAAAATTACATAAATTAGTAAAATATAACTTACTTATAAAAAAATTCATTGAGAGATTCTTTTATAAATGTTAAAACGTTAAGCTTACATGATGTATTAATTTGTAACAATTAGGCCTATACTAATTCTTAACTTACGTATTAATTCATATGGTTATTTACTATTATATGAAATATTTACATTTTTTTTATCTAAATTGATACGTAGGCCAGTGCAATTAATCAACCCATCAAAGGAGTTGTTAAAAGTATATGGGCCTACCTAAGTAAAGTTAATATTTCTAAATAATTTAATTGTAATTCCCAATTTAACTAGTAGTTTTTTCACTAGGCCTATATGTTATTATCATCTTAACAAATAGGCTATAAACCTAAAGATTTAAAACTGTTTAATAATAATTGGAATTATTTAGCCTAGACTACAGATATTTCATTGCTTTTTATTTGTATCTACTGTTTCTAGACATACAGCAATTTATAACATGTTTGTATTAAAATATACATTTATCTGTCCACTGTACAGTGTTTCAACCTAACAGAATAAGGCCTATAATTTAACATGACTGAAGAAGGTACAGTGTACCGAAACAGCTGTCACTGAATTATATAATAAATATGAAAATCAAATAAAACTACGTTTTATTTTCATTTAATTAACTAACAGAATTTATCAAAATATTTAATTAAATATTGGAATATTTACATTTGCCTCAATATTTTCCAGCTTTTCAGCAAATGTGTGTTTAATATATTATTATTATTACTATTATTATTATTATTATTATTAGGCTATTATTATTAAAATCTCTTGTTGAATCTATCTAAAATACCAGTTTGATTGAGATTTCTTTAAATTTTAGTTACTTTGATTAAAAAATAACTTTAGAATGCCAAGAAAAATTCGTAAATTGAATATTATTATACTATTATTATTATTATCAGATTATTGAATTGTTACTTTTAAAATTTTAACACTTAGGATTATTATTATTATTATTATTATTATTATTATTATTATTATTATTATTATTATTATTAAAAAGTCTTGTTGAATGTATCTAAAAATGCCAATTTGATTTTGATTTATTTAAACTTGAGTACCTTTTGATTAAAAAATAGCCTAACTTTTCTGTTAGTTTAGAAGATCTAGAAAATGTGTAAAACTACTATTATTAAACTATTATTTGTAATAGTATTATTTTTTAACACTTAGGATTATTTTTATTATTATTTTTATTTATTATTATTATTATTATTATTATTATTACTGTTGTTATTAAATGGTTTAAACTCTTAGAATTATTGAAAAAGATATTATGTTTTTAATGCGTTACGTAATCTTAGAAGTCACCCTTGAAAAACAACAACAAAACGCCTTGCTAATGTACGTCACAAATGTCAACATCAACTCCATTTTGAAATTGTAATACTCTGTCACGAAGTTATTTTCCAACTGTACGTTAAATTTTAATTAAATTGCGCCACATTCAGTTAAAATAGTTAAATACGCATTGTAATGATCGTCAAACATGAAAGAATTTGTGATATTTTATCATACATCTATGTATATATTTTTTTTACCTGAAAAATTCTGAAGCTGGTAAAATGATTTCGATCGGTGACGTCAAACCAAATGACAAAGATGGCGGCGGGGCGATGTTTTCTTCTCGGTTGCTCGTGTCTGGTAGGGGATATGGATTAGCTAGAAAGCATGCAGGCTGCAAGCAGTAGTATCATTATGAAGTTATGCTTTGTTCTGTCCTATCATGCAGCAGAATTCTCAGCGCATGCGCAAATCTACCTGGAATCAGATTATTCATTGTAAAATAGATGCGCACGCAAGACATACTTTGTATTCTTGATACATCATTTTAATCCCGATTCTGTGACACAGTACATACTACTGTCTGAAGCAGACAAGTGGCAATTTGAATGTGACCTAATTTAGTGATGTGGCATCACATCTCATTTGGAATGGAATTCCACGTTAAAGTGACCAGTAATTGGAAATTATTTTTGCTCCCTATTTGTGTATATCGTAGGTAATAAAATACAGCTCAGAATTACCCTTCCTAATCCTACATTTTTTAAACTAGGAGATCAAAAATATGCTAATGGCTATGAAATATTTATACGTCGAATGTAGCGCAATAACTTTAAATAACATTTTATAAAAAAAATTCTGACAGCCATGTGTAATTATATAAAGGCCTCTACCTAATTTACAATATTCCAATTATAATAGAGGCCTACAGTTTTTGTGTTAAAATTCCACTCTCCTTCATCACAATGTAATATGCTTCCCTTATAAAGGGTCTGCCAAGTAGGCCTATAATAATAATAATAATAATAATAATAATAATAATAATAATTTTTTTATTATTCCGGCTTTTACAATGAATATACATTTTTCCGGTACCCATGTTCACAGTTAACTACACATTTGTTTCAACGCATTTTTCCATTCTTATCTGTTCATCCAGATATCTTCTTCTATTTCCCATTCCCTCTTAGTTTCATTGATTCCCTGAATCCACGAAATATTTGGTCTAATAATAATAATAATAATAATAATAATAATAATAGTTATAGGCCTATTTATTTTCGCAGAGTTAAGGCCATAAGGCCTTCTCTTCCACTCAACCAGCACAAATACAAATAAATATTTGACAAATATAGATATACACTATACTAATTATAAACAGTTAAAGATACAATAAATGTAGCAATGTAAATTTCATGTACAAACAACATTTTATACGGTAATAACAATAATAATACTTACGATAATAATAATAATAATCATATAATAATGATAATAATAATAATTATAATAATAATAATAGCTAATAGTATAAATGGAATTCTACGAAAACAGAAATAAAGCTCCAGTGGATACTATGAAGTGGATTGATGAAGTCAAAAAGGACTTAAAATTGGCAGGAATTACTAAAGAAGATATCCCAAACAGAGATATAGGCCTATTTAGAATTAAGATGAATAAGTGGCAAGTTGACCAAGAGGACAAACCAAAGAAAAAAACTGGAACAATTTGGACAGATGAGAGAAAACAAGCTCATAGCAAAAGAATGAAATAAATTTAGTCTGAAAGGAAACGCCTCTAAGTACTTTGCGTAGTCCTACATGGGCTCATCCGCAATTAAAAAAAATAGTATAAATATGATAAATTATACGAGAAACACCCAATTAATATATAGGCCTATACCTTACACTGGGTAATGATGAAGTCGAGGTTAGAGCAAATATAAACTTAGATTTCTTTTAAAAGTTGCCAATGTCCGGCAGCCCCTTATTTCTTGTGGTAGGGAATTCCAGTTGCGAGAAGTGAAGATGGTATATGACATGGAGTGATGTGATGTCCTATGTTGCGGTATATTAAGCAAGAGACTATGTTGTGATCTTGTGTTTAAGTTGTGGTTTGAGGATAGATATTGGAAACGGGATGATATATAATAAGTATCACAAAGAGTAAGACATAATTTAAAGAAAATTCATTCGTAGAGAATTAATAAAAAGTAAATTAGGCCTACTTTTAGCAGTGACAGTAAATTCCATGCCATTAACCTGTACCCTCTCCACTTTTGAAGTGATCCTCGTCAAAACAAAAACACGTGACCTGCTTGCTTTTCATTGGTTATGGACACCGATTTACGTTGAAGAATCGAAAAAGTAGTTCCCTTCAATAAATTAAAAATATGTCCTCTGAATCGATACTATTAAATGTATTGTTAATTTCCGTTGAGGTGTTAATTCACAATAATATAGGCCTAATGTACGATGAAAAACTATAAAATAGTCACCTTGTAGGTCCATCTCCTCAACTTAAGTTGTTTTAAAACTCTGTAGGCCTTTCGGGACTAAGAGAAATCGACAACAACCTGATTCTTAATGAGAACATACCCACTTCTCACAATCCTCTATACAAAATATTCACAACCAAGTCAGTGCTTCGACAAGGGTCATAAGAACGGACCTAATGCATTCTGCTGATGATGGGACTAGTCCCGAAAGGCCTACAGAGTTTTAAAGCAACTTAAGTTGAGGAGACGGACCTACAAGGCAACTATTTTATAGTTGTTAATCATATATTATAGCCTATTAATGTCCTCTGAATCTACTTCTTATTCTTCGTGAATGAAAACAATAATATTTAAAACATAGAAAATATATTCTAAATCATAGGCCTGCCTAATCTGTAGGCCTAATTACAACTTAAAATATTTTATTGCATTTGAGCCATGCTTCAGTTGATTCTCATGAAAGAAAATGGCTGAAAGTATGGAGTCTTCTGTTGCTGTGTCGTCATCTCCCTGTCAAAAGTGACAGTAATTGTGGCGGGAATGGCGGAAGTATATTGCTTCTACAACATACGTCGTTGTCAATAACCAATGAAAAGCGGGCAGGTTACATGGTTGAGTGGAATAGAAGGTCACATGTTTTTAACATAGTTGGCTAAATAAATAACCATCATCATCCGGTATCATGGCAGCTGCCGCCGCTTTCCGGAAACCAAACGCCATTCCTCTCTGTCCATCCATTCAACTTCCTCCAAACCTCTGATATTCATAATTGCTTGTACCCCTCCTATCCAAATTTTTCTTTGGTCTTCCTCTCTTCTACCTTTCTATTGGGATCCATTCCATAACAATTTTAGGCAATCTTTGCTCTGGCATTCTTTTGACATGGCAATACCACTGTAATCTTTTCTTTCCTATAATGTCTATGATATCCGGATAAATAAATAAATAAATAAATTACACTAAAATACTAAAAAAATGAAGTAATTAAAATCTGTTCTAGTTTGATAAAGTGTACAAGAGCGTTTGATGGTGAAGAATTCCACTTAATTAGGAATTTCGTACGATAATTGGACCACCAAGCAAGAACAACTTGCAGTTATGTCGTTTTTCATTACGATTCCATTCCTCTCTGTCCATCCAATCATCTTCCTCCACATCATCTGATATTCATAGCTGCTTGTACTCATTCTATCCAAGTTTTCTTTCCAGGTAATATCTCTCTTCTACCTTTCTATTGGGATTCCCATTCCATAACCACATTTAAGCAAAAAATTCCTTAGGCTCTGGCATTCTTGTTTAACATCGGCAATAACACGATAATCATTTCTTTTCTATTATGTCTATGATATCCGGATAAATAAATAAATAAATTACACTAAAATACTAAAAAAATGAAGTAATTAAAATCTGTTCTAGTTTGATAAAGTGTACAAGAACGTTTGATGGTAAAGAATTCCACTTAATTAGGAATTTCGTACGATAATTGGACCACCAAGCAAGAACAACTTGCAGTTATGTCGTTTTTCATTACGATTCCATTCCTCTCTGTCCATCCAATCATCTTCCTCCACATCATCTGATATTCATAGCTGCTTGTACTCCTTCTATCCAAGTTTTCTTTGGTATATCTCTCTTCTACCTTTCTATTGGGATCCATTCCATAACAATTTAAAGCAATCTTTGCTCTGGCATTCTTTTAACATGGCAATACCACTATAATCATTTCTTTTCTATTATGTCTATGATATCCGGATAAATAAATAAATAAATTACACTAAAATACTAAAAAAATGAAGTAATTAAAATCTGTTCTAGTTTGATAAAGTGTACAAGAGCGCATTATGGTGAAGAATTCCACTTGATTAGGAATTTCGTACGATAATTGGACCACCAAGCAAGAACAACTTGCAGTTGTGTCGTTTTTTCATTACTATTCTAGTTTCTTAAGAATTACCAATCACACTCAAAGTGCCACAAGAGAAAATTATCTTTGAGAAGCTTTTTAGATAATTGGCACAAAATACAGTATTCACACATGCTAGAGTCGAGTTGTTCTCCTACTTTAATAAAGAAAAGTAGGATAAAAATATGCACAGTGGAAGCACAATGTAGCTTGTAATATGTCTCCAAGTCTGGCAACTTTATTAAACTCGAGGAAGCTAATGAAGCTCTCGTCTCCATCCATCTGATTACTCCATAAAAAGAAGTTAAACTATATTTCCATCTCTGTCTCTGTTCCAGGTGCAGTTTCCATGGCCGCCATAGCTGTATGAAAGATATTTTACAGCGAAATTTACCACAATGTAGGGAAACCGGTGAGTTGTTCTACCAAAACTTTGCCTTGCTCGTAATTCTGCTAGTTTTTACAATTCAGTTGGTATTAGATAGTTTGTCGACTGTGTTTTTTTATGTGAAATATACAGTGTCTGCTGTATTAAAATGTTTTATTGACTAAAACGCACTCACTTGTTTGTAAAAACAGAACAGATTGCTCTAACATTCGGCATAAACTTTTGGTTTATGTGCCCTACACCAGGTCTCTTCAATCCACTTTTAAAATAAATGTAAATTTTCCTCATTACTTCAAATTAGTAATTTCCAAAAAAATAAATTAAATAACTTAAAAAAATAAAGAATACTGTAACTGAATGTTTGCTGTATTTTCGCCCCGAATAATCAATAGCAGAGAAGATTTCCAGAAAATTTCTTGCTTGATAACTTAAAATAACTTAAGAAAAAATTGTCTAGCTGATCCAGGAACTGGGCCCAATATCTGCTGCTTTAATAATAATAATAATAATAATAATAATAATAATAATAATAATAATAATAATAATAATAATAATAATAATAATAATAATAATAATAATAGTAATGATGATGATGATGATGATGATACATGACAAGAGTCGCGGTCCATGGTTTCCACCACAGGATATGCACAACAGTGGAGCGCCATAACCCAGAAGAAAAGTGCAAGTGCAAACTATGTGGCTCGCACTGCGACCGATATCACCTATTACAGTGTAAAATATATAGGAACATAGATAACAGAGTTCTGTAAGACATGAAAATAATTCTTTCTACATAGCCATTGGCTGCAATAATACCTATTATTATTAATAATGATAATAATAATGATAATAATAATAATAATAAATCATCGGTTGATTAATGTCTTTGACATCACCCATTAAAGTTGATTGAGACCGTCACAGACCCCTAGGTCCATCACATGAAAAGAAGAAGAAGAAGAATAAGATAGTAATAACAATATTAATAGGCCTAATAGTAAATTATAACATGCTAATGGTGTGTGTTTAATAAAGTGGAAAAATATAATAACATTTAATAACTGAAAAATATTTTGAAAAGCATTTTAAATGTAGGCTACCCTATCATTTCAGACGAATTTCCGAGTTCACACTTCACAAAATTTGTTGTGTCTGTTCATTTTTTTTAATGCCACTGACTTGTGAATTAAGTTTGTCAAGAAAGAAATGAAAAATGAATCAAGCTTACATCTGGTTGTTACGTTTGATGAGGTGCAGAATCATGTGACCCCTCACAGCGGTGAAATTACCTCCAGTTACGTGCCGAGGATGGGAAATTTCTGCTTAAACAATAAGTGTGGCACTACTGATATATACTGTCACATCAACGTCACATCATCTTGCGAACAGGTCTATTAAAATGAAATCACTTTTTTTTTTCAAATTGAATGCTTACCTAATTTAAGAAACAGATACGCTCTACATCCATTTAAAAAAACACAAACTCTGGAATGCATATATCCATTTAAGTATATGACTTATTTCGCATAATGTAATTGCAATGGCAAAAAATGCAACTAAAACATTACATGGAATAATTTGGAACAAAAATATCGGAAAGGAAACTGAAATGAAAATTTATAAGAGCATAATACAGAATATTTTGTCATATGGGAGTGAAACTTGGTCTTTGACGGAAGAAAAAAAAAATTAGTACAGTTGAATTTGATTATTTTAGAAGAAGCCTCCAAAAAAACAAGACAGGATAAAATAAGAAATGAATTCCTTTGGAGAGAAATGAATGTCACCACATCTGTTGTTAAGAGGATTGAAAATCGAACGCTTAAATGGTATGGCCATGTACAAAGAATGGAAAATGAAAGATGGCCAGAAAATATATACTAATGTTCACCCACTGGAAGAAATAAACGTGGAAGACCAAGATGTAAATGGAAAACCTACGTCAGAACTATAATGGATGATAGAAATTTGGAAGAGGGAGATTGGAATGAGAGAGATAAATGGAAACTGAAGACGGCAAACCTGTAAGTGGGGGAAAGATGAAGAAGAAGAAGAAGAAGAAGAGATGTATTCTTGTGAAACTCAATGCAAATTAATAGGTATGCTGGGCGGGGACTACTTCAGGGAACCCATGCCAAAGGCTCAAACACAGGGACATGTTCCTAGGAACATGGAATGTTAGGACTTTATACAATAGCGGGGCACTAGAGATATTAACGCTGGAATTAGATAAATCGCCCTTGGATATAGTCGCTTTAGAGGAAGTTAGGTGGCCAGGAGAAGGTAGTCAGGAATCAGGAAGCTTTGCATTATACTACGGGGGTGCCGAAAGACCTGAATTTGGAACCGGTTTTTAGTCAGAAGGAGGATCCTGTCCTCTATCCGAGATATTAAGTTTGTCATTAATAGGATATATACATAATTCTAAAGGGTAAATGGAGAAGACTACATAACAGTGAACTACATGGTATTTATCTTCTTCTTGTAAGCCCATGTTTCCCTTAACAGAGATTTAGGCGCTCTCCCCCTACAGGGAAGAATTTGAACCATACTAATTTAGTTACACTTGTTTGGGTATAGATGTCAATTGAGTGGTCCGTGGTCAGCGTTCCGCCTCATACTGACATCTAGGAAACCAAGGTAGTAGGCCTACTAGGACGGGAAAATTAGGTAAATTTTGTTTAGAGGCCTTTAATTTAGGCTTAAGCATCTTTTACGAGCCTGAAAATCTTCAGACTCGGGATCCACGGGTTAAAGTCCCTGCCGGAGGACTTTTGCTCCTTGGATTTTTCCATCCTAAAAAATCCATCGACCCCGACCGGGTTTGAACCCGCGACCCTCGGGACCAGAGGCAAGGAGCATAACCACTAGTCCACCGCGGCCGATCATAGGAAGCCAGATATAATAAGAATAGTTAAGTCTCGTAGACCGCGATGGGCAGGACATGTGGCACTTATGGGGAATGAAAGACGTGCATGGAAGCTTATTGTAGGAAATCCAGAGGGAAAACTCCCAATTGGTAGACCAAGAATGAGGTGTGATTTGAGGGAAGTAGATTATACAGTGAATGATTGGAAAGTATTAACTCAGGATAGGGATATATGGAGAGCTTATGTCCGTGCGGCAATGAACCTACGGGTTCGATAGTGCCAGTGAGTAAGTAGGTAAGCTTATATTTTTATGATTAAAAAAGTCAGGAAATTTTAAGGTCCAAACGGTCCACGGACATCATTTATGATACCCATTTTAATCACCATTATCATAGTCGTCATGTTTAGTATGAATGTGTGTGTTAATGGTTTGTTTCATTTTAATGTTGTGTTGTCTCGGAGGAGGTCCTGATATTGAGCTGATCACACTTGGTTGTGTTCCATAGTTTAAAATCACTGTCCCGGCAGATCAATGTATGTTTATGTTTATGTAGTGTTAAGTGTGTTATCTGAGGAATATTGGCCAAGAAAAGGAAGAAGGCAAAACCCGATGCCGGCAGGTAGCCTACTTTTATCGAAAAGTTCCATGGGGACCGTCAAGCTTAAGGAGAGAGGATGGTAATTTTTAAACTTTTTTCTTATTTGGTGTAAATTATTTACTTTTTGTATGTTAAGACTTCATAGCTATAGCAACTTAACGAAAAATAAAAATTTAAAAAAAAATTGGGGGGCCCAAATTTTCAAAGAAATGTACCCAGTGCAGGGGTTTACTAAAACCGATATATCTAAGCCAATTTTAAAGATAACGTAACAGAATTTGTTACATTTTATTAGTAAAAGCAGGCTCTACAAACTCTCTGTAACATAATTTTGATGTTTGTCCCTAAAGGTGTAAAATTAACAATTAAATTTAACAACACTTTATTTCCTTTTCTGAAAACAAACAGACATATTTTTAAAATAAAATCAAATACCTAATTTCTGTTAGAAAGGAAAGTTTTCTCATTGTCTCAAGTGTATGTGTTCAAAATTCCATGCATGTATCTATAATAGTTCAGAAGATATGTCAATATTTGTCTAGCAATGTAGCAAAATAAATGAAGTTACAGGAAACAACAAAAGAGGGCGTGTGATTTAAAATCCAGAGCGCAGGCACTTTAAAAATGGCTCCTCAACGTCTAATAAAGGTACAAATATGCATAAAATGTTATGCAATGTATTCCACACATATCACAGCGTATTTTAGAGTTTTTTTAATTGCTAATTTTTTACAAAAAAAATAGCATTCTCTCCCCTTAACGTCCCCATCCGGAATCTCTATCAACAGTGCCACATGTCTTCTCAACATGTGTACTGTGGAGGGGGGTTCCATTTAAATGCAAGAATTAGCAATTAAAACTTGTACGTCACTTGCCGATTAAAAGTTTCGCAATTAAATTAATTGCTTTTATTTCGTAATTTATCCACAATTCAGAGGTTTTCTGTCACCTTCACGAAATTCTACTTCTCCAGTTGTAGCGGTCCTGAACATCCTCATCTGTAAGTCCCAGTTCACTCATACTTCTTGTCAAACCGCCCATCCAATCTTCTTTAGGTCTTCCTCTTCTTCTTCTCCCATCTATTTTCTTAGGGATTTATCAGATGTCATCCTCTTGAGATTTCCATACTATCTTAATCGTCTCTTTTCAGTTGTCTGTAATAAATTTATTTCAATTTCCATATTTTTCCTAATCTGAAAGTTTGTAATTTTTTTCTAATCTGGACTTCCGCGATGATCATCTCCAGTAATCCATCTAATAACTTGTTAGCTTGACACCTTTTAATTGTCCATGTCTCTGATCCATACAATATAGGCCCAATACTTTCTACAATGGCTTTATAAATAGATTTCTTTACTTTGTAAAGGATGTTTTTACTCCACAATACTAGTTAAGCTGCCAAATACTCTCCGTCCATTTGCTATTATTTTTTCTCTCTCTAATGTGATGTAATTTCAATGACTGATGGAGTTACATTGCCTTCCGTCGATATGTCGTAGTGAATACAGAATGGTATAGGCCTACCTATGCTTGCCCTAACCGAGACCGGACATTAGATCTCGCCCACACCAAAGCTAGTTAATTAATTACTTGAAAGTTATGGAGTTCTAGCTCTTTGTTTAAAGGTGACCACTGTCTTGTATTATTTGATAACAGCTATTAGATTGAATTTGAGCCGAGTAGGGTTTTAGATAAGAATGAGGTGGGAGAATAACATTAACTATGATTTGAGGGAAGTAGATTATACAGGGAATGACTGGAAAATATTAGCTCAGAATAGGGATGTATGGAGAGCTTATGTCCGCGCGGCCATGAACCTAGGGGTTCGATAGTGCCAGTGAGTTAGTTAGTTAATGTGATGGACCTTCTTCTAAGAATTATCCTAGAAATCAAAATTTCTTGACATGTTTACTGTTATTCATTCCTGTTAGATATTGTTCAATAATATTGATTCTTAGGTATTGAGTTTTATTTATAGGCCTATTAATTAATCATGATCATCATCATCCGGTATCATGGCAGCTGCTGCAATCTTTCGGAAACCAAACGCCATTTCTCTCTGTCCATCCATTCATCTTCCTCCAATCCTCTGATATTCATAGCTGCTTGTACCAAGTTTTATTCGGTCTTCCTCCTTTCCATTGGGATCCATTCCATAACAATTTTAGACAATCTTTGTTCTGGCATTCTTTTGACATGGCCATACCACTGTAATCTTTTCTTTTCTATAATGTCTATGATGTCCGACTCCTCTTGTACACCAATAATTTTCCTTATTTCTTTATTTCGTATTCTATCCATTCTAGATTTTCCAGCTGATCTTCTTAAAACATCCATTTCTGTACTTAAAATTCTTTTCATTTCCCTGGTAGGAATTTTCCAGAATTCAGCACCATATGTTAAAATGCTCTGAATTAAGTTATGGTTCGATATATTTGTAATTTTCTATTTTTTCAAATAGGCTATTTTTGCTCCACCAAACAGAGATTAAAGCATTTATTGCTTGTTTTGTTTGTGGGATTATATTTTTAATTTCCACTATGTTATCGCCTGAACGGTCTAATTTTGTTCCTAAATAAGTGCATTCAATTCTAGATTTAGTTCTTCTCCATTGTTGAAATTTATATTTTCCAATTCTTCTCGTATATACAGAATTTAGTTTTCTCAATATTTATATAAAGTCCCAATTTTTCATATTCTTCTTTTAGTTCTTTATTTATATTAAATTATTTATTTATATTAATTATTTTTTATTAAGGATTTTCTCTACATTAGCCTACAGTAAATAACATTCAGCCCAAATGGTATTTTGCTCTGCCACAGATTTCTATCCTCAGCATCTTCTTCTTTGATGTCTCTTCTCATCATGTTTCTTCTCACTTCATGCATCTACTGTTTCCTGGGTTTCCCCCTCCTCCTCCTCCTGCCATCAGTATTCCAATCCAGCATCATTCTTCTTCATCCCCTACAGATATCCATACCATTTCAATCTTCGTTCTTCTATTACTTCTGTAATATTATGTTTAACATTTATTATTTATATAATTTTCTGGTTCCGAGTTTTCTCCTTTCTTGATTTTCTTGATTAATTTATCATAAGTAATGCCACGAGTGATTTCCAAATTATCGATAAATTCACGACTCACGAAGTGAGGAGTGAACTTATGTAGAGAATTTGGAAATCAAGAGTGGCGTTTGTTAGGACTATTTAACGAATAAAATTTAGCTGTTTACTCACAAATCATTATTTAACTATAATTTTTTAAAAATATGTATATATTTAATGTAAATGGCGATGTTTGAAAACAAATAAGAAACTATTGGTATGTTTCATTTGCTTATTTTGTTCATCACTGCAACCAGATCATAATATTATTTATTGCCAAAGGATCGCAATGTTGTAAGAATGCACCCTAGTGGAGAAATTTATAATCAACGTTATAGGTATTAATTAATTTGATGTCCTATGATGTAAATATGTCAATTATATTTTTTTGCAACGTCATTTCCTGGAAAATAATTCGTTTAAGAAAATGCAAACTGTGGTTTATTTTTTTTGTGGTATAATCAATTGTTACAAATGTTTTTATATTATCTTTCGCATGCGCTTTCTGCTGACATTCATGCACTATATATATATGCAAGGAGGGTCAGTCACTCCAAAATAATGCTATACCTATTCAAAATGTTAAAAAGGAGGTGCTTTCTTTATTATGATAAACTTTAGTTGGTAAATTTTAGGCGAAACACGTCTGTGATTGGTTGTAAATCAAAAATCATTGTGACGTGATTGGTCATTGACTCCCATTTGGGGCATGAGTTAAATAGTGAAATAAAATATCCAACCGGATATCAAACAGGGGCCCACTAGTCAGAAAGCAGGTATGCTACCACTTGAGACAGCACGGGGGACGCAATGAAAACGTTAATTAATACTTGTTCACCCACTGTTAAGTTATTAGATGAAGTTATTAAAACTTCTAAGTATTTTGTCTTTAAGTTGGTAGCAAGTTGATGAACAAATTAGCATAAAAATGGGATTGTGTTCATGCATCGGTTTGTTTGCTGGAGTCTCTACTCAGAAGCAGAATGTGGTAGAGCGATGCTGATCCCTTCATAAAATTCCTAGCGAGTGTGACACATTCTGGCAAACTTTCAGAACTCTCTTATGAATTTCAAATAGAAACGCGGACATCTCGAGAAGAGCAGGTTATACTTTCAAGCTAAAAGTGTACCAAGTACTCAAGGTCAGTACTTATTAATAGCAACTGATGGGGTTCCATGTTACAGGTTGCTAAAACACTGCTCATTAACACTTGATTGCTTTACTGTGTTTGGTCCATGAAAATTAAGTGTGTTACCTAACCTCCTGGATAAGATGAGGTGAAGAAATAAATTGAACATTAGCTCAACTCTGTAAACGCAAGCTATTATGCATGACTCTAGACATCCTAGCTTCTCTCAAAACATGTACAGCTAGGAGCTCAGAAGAAGGCAAGCGGGGCATGAATAGAGGGAGATTGCTATCACTGTGAATCCCCGGTGCACGCGGTTCTATGTATCGAACTGTATTAATGAAAATTAAAATATAAAATTATGGAATATTCACCTGAAAGATCCGTCTCCTCAACTTAATTAATTAGGCTATTTAACTGTAGCGCTTTCGGGACTTGTCCTATCATCGGCAGAATTCAAAACTGATGTTTCACTGAAGATCTGGTAGAGGGGGTTACATGTATTGGTTTCGTTTTCGTTTATCAGATTGTCAGCAGGAGGTAGTAGACTTATAGAGAATTCGATAACGAATGAGTGAAATACAACAGTCATTGGTTGTAAAACAACTTTAATTGAAACTTAATTGGTAAGACATGAACTTGAAATATTTGCAATAATTGATAAAATAGAAACATATAGACAAAAATGGAAGCAACACATAGACAGAATGAATGAAGATAGATATCCAAAACAAATAACAAAATACAAACCTAAAAGCACCCGAGATGTGTGCAGACCTAGAAAGAGATGGGCTGAAGTCGGAACGGCTCAATAGACCTAATCCATGGTTGAAGATGATAAGAATGATGACTTGATTGGTCATTAACTCCCATTTGAAGCACGAGTTAAATAATATTTATTATTAAATTGGATTACTACTCTGAACTCTAAGTAACAGAGAGACGTGGATTTTTTTTAAGGGTTGAGGGTGGTTTGCAGAATTAACACGCTGTTAACCATAATGGCACTTGAGTTAAAAAGATGGCCTGCGCTGTTGGTGGAGTTAGAACGCTCTGGATTTAAAGCATACTTTACTCTGGTTGGAGTTACTGCTGCGAGGAAATCGTGTTGGCAAAAGTTTTCCTACTGTGGATCTAATTAAATTAAAGCCGGAACCTTAATCTTGGAAAGTTTTCGGAGGGAAATGACAGAAAGAGAAGGAGATGGATCAAGTTTTTAAGAAGTTTTCAAGCTTAATCTTAGTAGTGACTTGACGGCACCACTTTTTTTTACAAGTACAACTACATACAACTTCTAGAAACATGCTCCTTTTTTTAAGATCCTCAATTTAACGGAACATTTATACTGTAGACACGAATGACCTATATCTCACTGAGTACATAGCTGTACATTTGAGTAAAGAAAACGTAACTATTAAACAACTCTTTCGATTTACTATAATTTTGATGTCCCAACTCCTTTCAAAAAACGTTAAGCTGAAAATATATAAAACTATTATTCTACCAGTTATATTTATGGATGCGAAACATGGACTCTTACTTTAAGGGAGGAAAGGAAATTACGAGTTTTTGAGAATAAAGTTCTTAGGAAAATTTTTGGACCAAAGAGAGATGAACAGACAGGTGAATGGAGAAGACTACATAACAATGAACTACATGGTCTTTATAGGAAGCCAGATATAATAAGAACAGTTAAAGTCTCGGAGACTGCGAAGAGCAGGACATGTTGCGCGTATGGGGAATGAAAGACGTGCATGGAAGCTTCTTGTAGGAAAGCCAGAGGGAAAACGCCCAGTTGGTAGACCGAGAATGAGGTGGGAGAATAACATTAACTATGATTTCAGGGAAGTAGATTTCAAGGGAATGATTGGAAAGCATTGGCTCGGGATAGGGATGTATGGAGAGCTTATGTCCGCGCGGCCATGAACCTACGGGTTTGATAGTACCAGCGAGTAAGTACTGTCAAAATACTGTTTCATTCGTCTCAACTTACGTGTGGTTTAATAGCCTATAGTACAAGATCCGGCTGCAAGATTATTATGTTCATCGAGTGTATGAACAAAATCAATTTTTTTCATAAAATTCTGAATTACTGAATACATTTTTCCCGAATTGCCTATTAAAATTCGGCCGCCAGTATGTTTAATTAAAATAAATTATAATCCAGTTCACAGAAAATCGATGTAGCCTATAACTAGAGCTTAAAATTTTTTTGTTGTCATTGCACACTTGGCCGTAAACCTCCTCGCGATTATAGCAGGCTGTGACTGCAATCAATAATAAAATTGCCGTAAGTACGTATTTATTGTTTTATATTGTTCCCTTGCAGCGGGAAGTAAAGGTCTATTATACAAAAAATATATCCAAAGGGTAGTGTTAATATACATTATACGAAACAAATCACAGCATTTAAATGAACTGAACTTTATTTGAAATAATATAAAACAATAAATACGTACTTACCGCCATTTTATTACTGATTGGAGTCACAGCCTGCTGTAGCCGAGAGGAGGTTTACGGCCAAGTGTGCAATGGCAACAAAAACTTTTCCAAGCTCTATAGTCCTACATCGATTTCTGCGAACTGGATTATAATTTATTTTAATAACAAGTGAATTAAATTATTTCAAATAAATAAATAATAAATAATATTTTAATTAAACATACTGGCGGCCGAATTTTAGTAGCCAATTCGGCAAAAATGTATTTAGTAATTCACAATTTTATAAAAAACATTGATTTTGTTCATAAACTCGATGAACATAGTAATCTAGCAGCCGGATCTTGGATTAATAGTTATTTTATTATTTAGCATTTACTGTAATTAATTAAACGTTTTAACCTATTAAATAGATACACACTACAGAAATTAGAGACAAATGTTAAATTGAAGTCATAAGCAAACTTATTATAGGCAGACGAAATGTTGGAAAGATCATATACAAAGAAAGAAAGGAAGACAACAGCCTTACAAAAGAGCTAAATAAGATAGACCAATGTATGAGAGAAGAAGAAGAGGAAGACTAGCCAAGAGATGGATAGACAATGGTTGCACATCCAATACGTCTTCCTACGAACAGAAATGAGGCGCTCAAAAAAATGAAACATGTACTCAGGTTTGAAAGTGCGTGCTATTATGCGCCTATTACAAACAATCTTGTCCCTTTTCACAAAAAAGTTAAACTCAAATTGTATAAAACTGTTATTCTCCTAATTATATTATATGGAAACACAAGATTGGATCGGATAAGGAATGAAGATATAAGAACAGAGTTAAATATAGCCTATATCCATTGGATGAGAAAATCAGAGAACATAGAGAGAAATGGTTTACACATGTGGAAAGAATGAATGTATCAAGATTACCAAGAGCAGCATTCAACTACAAGCCAAGAGGTTCAAGGAATGTAGCAAGACCAGCGAAAAGATGGACAGAATAACTGTGAGGCGGAACAGACAATTTGCCTAGCCCGTGAAGTGAAGAAGAACAAGTAGGAAGCGAAACATGGGCTCTTGATTGAAGGGAGGATAGTAGGGCCTACAGTAGATTACGAGTAGGCTTTTTGAGAATAGGAAAGTTTTTACAAAACTTTTTTGGATCAAAGAGAAATGAACATAGGCCTACAGGCGAATGGAGAAGACTACAAAACAGTGACCTGCATGATATATATATATATATAGGCTATATATATATATATATATATATATATATATATATATATATATAGGGCTTATATATCTATCCGTAGTAATTCTGCCCGAAGGCAGGCCCTTCACTACAATCATAGCATTATTTTCATGCTACGCTTGCAGCTTTACTAGGGAATTATAGGTGTGGTAGCTTCCCGTTGCTTTCCACACCTGTGAAGGATGATTTCGGGGACCGTTTGGGCCTTAAAGTTTTCCTGACATTTGTCTTACAGGTGAGGGGAAACCCCGATAAGAACCTTTCCCAGAAATCTGTCCCAACCGGGGATCGAACCCTGGCCCGCTGCGTGACAAGGCAGAACGCTACCTCGAGACCACAGCAGTGGACATATAGGCCTATATATATATATATATATATATATGAAACCAGACGCAATAAGAAGAGTTAAGTCTGTACATTGCGGTGGGCAGGACATATGCTATGGCAAGAATGGGGAATTAAAGAGGGTGATGCGAACTCCTTCTAGGAAAACCAAAGGGAAAGTGCCCATGAACCATTTGGGGCTTAAAATGTTTCCGATATTTATGTTATAGTGAGGGAATATAAAAAATCCAGGAAACATGTCTTAACCGGGGACCGAATCCGGGCCCGCTGCGTACGGGGCAGTGGCGCTACCCGGAGATCAAAGCGGTGTACTAGGTTATTAAATTGACTTTACATAAATAATAAGAATAATATCGGGATAAAATAATTCAAAGCCTGCGGAAAATCTTATGTTTAATGCTTGGAAGCATCAAACATTGAATTCGCGTAGGCCCATGGCTTTAGGTTGCTGCTAAACAAATTTGGTATGAAATGGATAATCTCCATAATTCTGCCTGAGGGCAGGTCTTTTACTGCTATCACAGCATTTTTCATGCTATGCTTGCAGCTTTACTAGGGAATTATAGGTGTAGTAGCTTCCCGTTGGTTGCCACACGGGTGAAGGTTGATGATGATAATGATAAATATGATTATGATGGCCGGATGACTTTTCGGCGACCGTTGGGCCCTAAGCTTCCTGGCATTTGTCTTACAAGTGAGGAAAAACCCCGAAAAAACCTCACCCAGGAGCCTCCCCCGACCGGGAATCGAACCCGGCCCGCTGCGTGACAAGGCAGCACGCAGCTCGGCATCACAGCGGTGGACATAGGTAATCTAGTATTGATTATATAGGCCTGTTTATAAATTCTCATTTAAATACAAATTATCATAGGCCTATAAAATAGGCCTATGTTAGGCTACTTCTGCACTATGTATTCTGAGGACAAGGGAAGGATTTCTCAAAATATATAAAATAAGAATACATAAAAAGTTATGCAGCTGACTCTACCAAATTTCTGCTACAGCTCCATCCAAGATTTTACGTACTTGTTATATAAAATTCTTCAATCTTTTTCTGCGTATTCTGGTTAAAACGTAAAGAAAAATATGTCTTCTATAACACAAAAGAGATGCCTTCCATCACACAACATCTTTATGTAGCCAATGCTTTAACCCTATATGTCGGGAAGAAAAGCTTTAGGCTAAAATCCATATATGCTCTATACGTAGCTATACGGCGTCCATATTTTTTTGAAATAAGAGGAGGGAGCTTGGAGTGGGGAGACGGTAGCAGGTATAGCAAATGTACCACATTCCTGTTGGGATAGATAAAATGGCAGCAGGGTATAGAGATCTCGATTCAAGGGTGTACAAAATATATTCAACATATCTACGATAATTTTACATGGATTAAATATAGCTATAGGCTATATGACAGCATATTTTCTCCACTACATTTACTGTAATAATAAATGACATACGTTCAAAAATGAAAGAAGAAATTGTTAATGCAAAGGTAATTATTTATACTAATTATGTAATATGATTTGGGGAAAAAGTGATACGAAATTAGAAGTAAATTTAAATAGATAGCATAATAAAAGTAAATAAACAAGAACAAAATAGTAGCTTTGAAAATCAGGCATTTATTTTTCTTATGTCATATGTCATATATAGGATATATATATATATATATATATATATATATATATATTATATATATATATATATATATATAGAGAGAGAGAGAGAGAGAGAGAGAGAGAGAGAGAGAGAGAGACCCTATATCATATATATATTTATACAGAGACTTAGATCTGCTGAAATGAGATACCTTCGGAGGACTGCAGGATACACACTACTAGGTCACAAAAAAATGAAGACATCTTAGAAGAATTGCACATGGAACCTTTAGAAAACAAAATTTCTGATTATAAGTCAAGATGGATGCAACATGTTCATCGAATGGAAGATCACAGAATACCCAAACAAATGTTAAGATATCAACCTGCAGGAAGAAGAAGACCAGGACGTCCACTCAAAAGACTTTTGGATGGTGTTTCTCTTGAGGCCGAAACAGGTCAACAAATGGCCTAAATTCGTGAATGTACTATGATGATGATGATATATATAGGCCTATATGTGTGTGTATAGGCCTAAGTTATATAGGCCTATAGTCTAAGGGTGATCCTTATTTCCGACTTTTCTATTTCTTTGCGCACACAATCTATTTTCACCCTTTGGTTATAGAAAGTAATTCAAAGTCCATTTTTGTTGAAATTTAATATGAAGAACCCGTGCCGCATTGAGTTAGAACGGGCACGTAAAATAGAGGCATTGCAAATAACATAGTCTATTGATACAAATGGTAATTATATAGGCCTATGATGTTAACAATTAATTTCATTCAAACAACTGTATTTGAAGATATTTATTGATTTATTTATCTTGTTTAAGATGATAGAAAACATATTGCACTGCAAGCACACACACACACTGCGGGTTAGCAACAAACAATACAATTTGCCGACATCAATTATTCTTCATTTTGAGTCTCATAGTGGCCAACCTGAGGAAGTTGACTGTGAAAAGAAAGCCATAGCCTATATGAGCCAACAATCGACTATTACAAACATAAATACCAATTAGATGGTAGCATATATGATAACTGTCACAGGATTGATGATCGGGGCAAGAGGTACTATACCAGGATTCTTAGCTAAATTTTGGAATTTCTTAGATTAGGACAGAGTGTATTTTTCTAAAATTGCTATCGCTGCCATTAGAGGATCAATTTCAATTTTAAGAAATCATCTTTACAAAAATTTCTACTTTATAATATGTAGGCCTATAGGGCCTACTTCAATTAGTAAAGTAAGTAAAGTGTTCCCATACAGGCCTCGGGAGGTCCTTGGGGTAGTAGGATGTTAAGGCTCCCACTTTTTCTAGACAATCGGCACTGTCAGCCGGGTTGTCAGCCCTGCGTGACGGCCGCCTTTACCCCAGAACAAGCGTCTGGTACTCATTTCCGTTAGAGGCTGAGTCGACCCCAGGGCCATAGTGCCACCAGAAGGTTTGGGTCAGTTTAAAAATCCTGACCCCACTGGGACTTGAATCCTCGTCCTTCCGGTTTGTAGCGCAGTGCCTTAACCACTACGCTACGGCGTGCCCCTCCTACTTCAATTACAATTTCAAATTTTTAATGTATTTACAAAATGCATTTCATCAATTTAGAAAATTAATAGTCTGTATCACTTTGTCCTTGAGGCAATCCTCTAATGAGGAAAGTTGTAGGCTATATAGGGCCTAATAAAAATGCTGATTTTTTTCCAAACATCCAATTGGAGTTAGAGGTCTCGGGTTCAAATCCCGGCTCAGGCATTTTTTTTTTCTTTAATGTCATAAATGACCTTCATTGCTAAATGTAAAAAATGCAATTGTAATATCTAAATAAATAAATATAAGTTTATATATATATATATATATATATATATATATATATATATATATATATATATATATGGCCTATATATATATATATATATAACTTAAATATATAGGATTTATGAGATCATATCTGGATTAAGACAAATGCCCGGCAACATTAATAATAGGTATAAAATATTCAAGAAGTGTGTGAATGAGAATACATCATTAAGTCATCCCATAAATATAACTTGGAGGCCAGCTCTCAAAATATATTATCGTGTTGATTTGAATGTCGGACCTCCCACTGAATGAATAATATAGTTGCCTACATAATTATGTATTACTTATGCTGTGTGTGAAGACTGTAATTTAAGCAAATTTATTGTAGGTGCGGTCTCGTGGCAAAACAGTGTAGCAGACATGTTTCGCCATACTCAGGATGTTAAACACTTCCTCCTCCCATGGCAGCCCTATGTTTTCTGAATGTAAATTATTCCAGCCTTGATTTATGTATCGACCTCCGTGTATTTCAGTAGCCTTCAATTGGACTGTATTACTAATTCTAAATATATGTTCACACATAGAAATACATTATTTAATTGAAATGGACAGTTAATGGCGAATGAGGGAAATTTTGAAGAAATGACTGAATTCAAATACCTATTATCTATGTCAACGGAGTCGATAGAAGGGACGTCATTTTACTACCCGCACTACTGTAGGGGTGCATACAATAACTACGCCAAAAGCTAGCAATGTAGCTGTTTACCAGTTATAAACCAACTTCCCCATAGCTGTGAAAACCAGAAAATAAAGTATTATAATTTATCCTTTTTTCAGAGGATTTTTATAAAAAATATGATATATAGTTTTTAATTCCTGACTTATTTTTTTGTACTTTGAATTTATATTAAGATTTCTATAACTAATATAATACAAAATACACATTTTTTGCTTGATAATTTTAGGGGTGGCAGACCGGCGGAGGGCCTTCTTTGTTAATAGTGTAGTTCAGTACTGACATTGTATTGACAGCATAAAAAACATTTGTCTTTCTCAGTAGACTCTTCTTAGTTCTAGCAGTGTGGTAGATTTTAGAATTGTCTTGAAAATTCAGTTAATACATAATTTATTTAGTACAATTAAGTGTTTAGTTAGCGTTTAATAGATTGTTTTTATACATTTTAAAAAATATTTAGATAATTATTTTTAGTAATACTTCGTGCTTAGTTATTGTGTGGTAGATATAAGGAAAACACAGTTAAACGTTGTAATATACATAGGCCTATAGGATATATATATAGGCCTATATATATATATATATATATATATATATATATATATATAAATATTAGTTTCGGTATTCATTTGAACATAATTTAGACACAGTAGAAGCTGGGTTTTAAATATGCATACAAAGGAGATATTAAACAAGTAGAAACAAAAAAAAAGTATTAATGGGTATAAGTTTTAAAAATAACTATTATATAGGCCTATTATATTACTATTACACATTTTCGAATTGTTCAGTATATAATCCAATAGGCCTATAATATTATTTTCATAACATAATTTAGAGAAGTCAAGATATCAGAGATGAATTACAAATATATAATATAAACGAGAGAATACACAGAAAATAAACGTAATTGGTTTGAACATATACAAAGAATGCCAAATAATCGTTTATGAAAACAGCTACTTCATTATAGGCCTCTAGGCCGAAGAAATGTAGGAAGACCAAAACGTCGTTGGAAAGACGACCTGCACCTGCAGCATATAGTGCACCGGGGAGCAGAAAGGGGCAACAGGCCCATACCTTGAAGATGATGATGATTTAGAAGACTGATGTATTTGCAACAGAGAGTAGTACCTTCCCCTTTACTAGCTGCTTGTACCTGCTAGTGGAGTGAGTGAAGGGAGGATCTCTATCAACTGGTTTGAAATAGAGAATAGGACATACGATTGAATTTAGAGCGAAACATTATACAGGGTGAGTCAGGAGGAAAAGCACGTGCTTTGAGGGTGATAGTATTGGTGATTCTGAACAAATGACTTCTAATATAGGCCTACATATGACCTTTTCTTAACAGTTTCAGGATAATTTAATGTAAACAACGAGGAACCGGAAACGTGCAGGTGGCAGTCTAAATAAAGATACTGTTATAATTAGAAAGAAATAAACATTATCTGAGTCAAAGCATCCTACATTTATTGTGTCGACGTTTCAATCTCCTTATGTGACATCATTTTCAAGACATGGTTGTTTATAAAAGAATCGACGAACATAAAAAAGTGCAGAACTTTCAGTAATCAGTGAACATATAATTAATCAAAATCATAAAATGAAATGGAATGACATACAAATTTAACACAAAGAAGATAATTAACGAAAAAGATAAAGAGCAGAAATGGCCTATATAAAAAAGAACAAAACAAAGCATTAAATAAACAAAAAGATTTAAATGAATGGTGTGGAACATATGATTCCTTGCTAAAATATTTTTAATTATAAATTTGAATTTGAATTTTATTCATTTAAATTTGTATACATAGGCCTATATTTAAAAAAAATAAAATTGTTTTGGTGACGGTAACTATGTACCTATAGCCTAATAAATTTATAAACAACCATGTCTTGAAAATGATCTCACATAAGGAGATTGAAACGTCGACACAATAAATTTATGTTTTGACTGAGATAACGTTAATTTATTTGTAATTATAATATTAATTACTCTCAGTGAAAAATAATTTTAAAAAAGTATAATATTCCAAAAATACTCTTATCTTAAGTTTTGTTTAATTGTGTATGTTTCCTCACAGAAGATGTTCAAACACTCCACCACCAACTTCAAAGCATTTTACTACTCTTGTAGACTGCTGAGATACAATGGAATCATTGCTTAGCAATCGAGGTTACCCTATCTAAGCACATTTGATTATTGTTTGTTGGGTGGGTTGGCTTAAGAGCGAAGTCTACAAGCACAGAGTGGACTCAAGAGAGGAACTTCTCACTTGCATTTTACATGCTTGTACTCAAGTAGGGCCCAAATGAATGTAGGAATGAGCTCAGATCAGCAACAAAACAGCTGTCTACAAGAGCAACAAAATAGATTGAAGTTGGTGGTGGATTGTTTGAACATCTTTTGTGAGGAAACTTACACAATTAAACAAATCTTAAGATAATAGTAGGGCCTGTATTGATAATATATAATAATAGATTAATAATAATAATAATAATAATAATAATAATAATAATAATAATAATAATAATAATAATAATGTAATGTCTTTCATAGGCTGTAGATCTTATTTTTATTATTGTTCAGTTTTGCCAAATAATCGTTATGTATCTAAGAGGGCCTATTACTGTCATTTTGTATTTGAAGGCAACATATGAGGCGTTGCTATTATTAAGGTTGAACTCGACTTAATTAAACTACTGATTCTTCGAGATAATTCGTCCCTAATATCTGAAACGCCTCATATGTTGGCCTGGTGAGTGGAAGAGAAGGCCACATGGCCTTTCCTCATCAGGTTTAATAATGTTTTTAAATGGATATCCTAGTGGGCTACGAAGTATTGTTGCCCTTTTCTAACATTTCAATTTTTTTATAAATCATTTGTTTTTGAGTTTAGATAAAAATCGCTCATTATTACTGCCGAGTCCACCGCTGTGGTCTCGAGGTAGCGTGCTGCCTTGTCACGCAGCGGGTCCGGGTTCGATCCCCGCTCGGGACAGTTTTTCTGGGTGAGGTTTTTATCGGGGTTTTTCCTCACCTGTAAGACAAATCCCAAACGGTCCCCAAAAGCATATAGCCATCATCATCCTTATCATTATCATCATCATCATCCTTCACCGGTGTGGAAAGCAACGGGAAGCTACCACACCTACAGTTCCCTAGTAGGCCCTAAAGTTGCAAGCATAGCATGAAAATGCTATGATTGCAGTGAAAGACCTGCAATCAGGCAGAATTATTATGGATGGATGGTTTACTGCCGAAGTCATAGGTTTGTTTTATCCTGAAATTTCTTTTAGGCTCATTAAATTGACATAATTCTTCCAAATTCAGTCATTTCAAGCATTCTTAAATTTCCGAAGATATTCCGAATCTTACCAAAAATACGACAAGAACCATAATTTGTGATAAATACATATTTTACTAATGTTATTGAAATATTTACTATTTATTTTATAAATTTCATACTTTTTACATGCATTGTGCTGCTAAATATTATATGGCATACATATTTTTAAAAATCTAAAGAACTATTTTAAAAAGCCCTTTTACAGTTCATAAAGCCTATTTTATATGCCTAAATCTATTGAGCCTTGAACCCAAAATCTGCTTATTCACTACTGTTTCTAATCAAATACAATTACTTTGTTTTTTAGATTATTTTTATGTCTGTTTTATATTCCTTTTTCATAAACCAGAT